>WOVY01012351.1:0-309220 GCA_013436015.1 Rhipicephalus annulatus
TTTCACTAAGATTTCAAACAAAGGCTTACGGGAACCGCCTTGGTGTACCGTTTCTTAGTTGAGATTAATTTTCCATCATGACATATTCGCCTTTGTTTTACTCTGTACGTTGGTGAAAAACGAACACTTAATATTTGTTGTTGAAGACATCATAATGATACAAGGGGTTGGTTAATTAAGATGTGAATGAAAAGATTTCAGCGGTCACCTTCTTCGGATTTTCTGGTAGACATAACCGCTATCGCTGAAATATCATTCACTTTTCTTTATTTAGCAATAACAAACGAAAAATATTGAGACGCAGCTAGAATTGATTTCTTGAGGCCATACGAGCCATCGGTCATATGAGTCATATGGCCATCGTACGTCACGCTATGAAACATTATTAAAGCATGTGCTTGCTCTTCAGCTTTTACAAACATTCAGCACTAAACAACAGCAAGGCCCAAGAGCACTTCGGTCTTACCTCTTTTGTACCTATTGTACAGCACTACCATAATTTTCCCGGGACGCTTACCAACTAGCCCAGATGGAACCTTATTCAAAGAGTGTGGCAGCTTGGGCTAGTTGGTAAGGCATGACGATAGTTGTAGCGCGAGAACAAGACGACGACACAGAGACAAGAAGAAGGCTCGTGTCTTTCGTGTCCTTCTTGTCTCTGTGTCGTCGTCTTGTTCTCGCGCTATAAATATCGTCTTATTCAGGCTTGATTTTATATAGGATGCTAATTCATGAGTGAAGGCGCAGCACATTACCAGATGTCTGCACCTTGCTTTCGTGGCACCTATGCAACCAACATAATAAAATTAGCTTAACAATATTTGTTGCGAGGCTAGTTGGGTCTAACTGCGTAATAGCGCTTGTGACGTGCATCAGTCTTCTTTCTTGCGCATATGTCAAATTCACGCTATCCAGTACTTGAAAAAAAATATTTCTCCGTGTTTTCAACCGCAAATGTCACATTTTTAGTGCAGATGTCCGGAACCTGCAGCCCCCTGCTCAATGCCAGAACTGTCTACCCCTCTACTTCTAGTTACTTTCCTTTCTAATATTAATATGGCAGCTCAAATAGAACTAAACTAAATCAAAGACATATCGACTTCAGTTAGCATTGTCCCTCACATCCGCACTTGGTCAGATAACCTCTCCACTACCGTGCTTTTTACTGGTCGAAAAAAGGTGGAAAGAAAGATTTTGTGGAAATACCGGGTCAGGGTAGGATCCTCGTTCAAAAACCTCAAATGCGTGCTGTCATGAGTTACTCTACTCCTCAGCGTTACACCCGGGTGGCTATCCTCGTTGTACGTGAGTGAGGGTGACAGTGAACAGACTCGCCCCGCCACGGTGGTCTAGTGGCTAAGGTACTCGGCTGCTGACCCGCAGGTCGCGGGTTCAAATACCGGCTACGGCGGCTGCATTTCCGATGAAGGCGGAAATGTTGTAGGCCCGTGTGCTCAGGTTAGGGTGCACGTTAAAGAACCCCAGGTGTTCGAAATTTCCGGAGCCCTTCACTACGGCGTCTCTCATAATCAAATGGTGGTTTTGGGACGTTAAACCCCACATATCAATCAGTGAACAGACTCACGCTTTGCGTATACATGCCACTTGTACACGGACGTGTTAGCGCGCGAGCTGGCCCTAATTAGGAGCTTCGCTGTTGAAAAGATCGCTACAGTCAACTTTCGCACGTTACTGCCAGTTCATTGAAGTTATTTCTCTTTGTCTTCAAGCTCCCCGCCCCCCTTCCCAATCCTCCCATTCACTATCTGGCCCCCGCCATGCTTCAGGAACTTGGCCCTCCACCTCACAATGTTAGCAACATTGTAAGGTGGAGAGCCGAGTTGCCTGAAGCATGGCGAACTGGTTTAGCAGAACCCATACGACCGTGTTACGCAACAATGTTCTTTAATTCATACCGCAAACGTACGTTAGCCGTTATCTGGTGTACTGCGTAATGTTTACACTTAGATTACGATTGCTAAATCAAGAGCCTTAAACCGCAGAAGATGTGTTGGTTAAATATAACCTCAGTTCTGCAGCCAGAAGAACTTTCCCTAATGCTTACTCCTCTTATCCAAAAGAGTCAAATAAGAAACAGACACAGAATAGAGAGACATCATCACAAGTTCTATTCTTTGTCATGCTTAAGACGACTGGGTCGCGCTAGTGTGCAACAAGACGATCATTAGCGCAGAGTGCTGCAATTACGGGATTAGTGGTGCAAGACGACAGTTCACCTAAAGCACCTGGGACTGTGATCCGATGGATAGAAAAAAAAAGAAGAGAGAAAAGGTGCATGACATATTTATTACTCACAGTGAAGATGGAGCCTCGTTTTACGCAACTTAGAGGAGGAAAGTGACAAATAAAACAGCTCCTCAATGATTCATTCCGGGGCAATCTGCTGGAGAGGGAGACTAAAGTTTTGGTCGATAGAGCTGAAACAAAACGAAGCAAAGAAATCAACTACAGCCTACTACCTTCTTTTTTTCGGGTGACGTTTGCTTAAGGCGCCACATTGCGGGTTGCTCTTGCGTGAAACAGTCTGCAGGTAAAAGAACGAGCAAAAGAAAATTAGTAAAGGAGCTATCAACAGGGAGCTCGTTTCTTTCTTTGTTTTTTCTTCCGTCTCTTCATTTCCTGGAACTACCAAGGAGCTGGGACGCTCAAAAGGCTTTTTGCTTGGTTTCGCCATTGTGATCACGGTTTCGTCATGGCTTTCATGATTTCTACCCACCTTACCAAACCTTTCCTATGTCTGGCTCTGTTATCGCGATGCTGCGTTGCGTGGGGTCAAATAAAGTCGAGGCAAGGGGCTCTTCCCGACAGACAGCGCTGTGAAGAGCGAGCCTCATAGGAGAACAGTGAAGGGCCCGGCAAGGTGGCATGCCACTGGAGGAAAGCAATCGATTTACCGAGTGCTGGTTACGATCTAATAGATTTTCCTGAACTTCTAAATATTTGGAAGTCTAAAAAATCAAGAAAGCGTACACTGCAACAGAACATTCGAGCAGTTTCCTTTATTCGCAGCAGTGCGCACAAAGATCGCGCACTCGTTAGATAGCGTCGAGGTAGAAATCTCGGGACGTGCCTCTTCGATTCGAGTTGCTTGGCTTAGCTGCTCCTTGGTTGGTTGGTTCTCGGTTTCCACCTGCCTAGCATAAGGCCCTCTCTTTCCAGGCCCAATTGGAAGCAAAGAGGCAGCCGGAATTGCAATTCCACGCTTTCCTTAAGTTCGTGACTTGCGCTATACCGGGAGATTTGGGTCGATCTGTTAATGGTGGAAGTGATAGAATGGAACAGTGGCATGTTAAGAAGGATACAGTTGCGAATGTTCTCTGGGATGGAAAGGGGACAGGACTCGCGTTTGCAGAGCTCACCGAATTTCTTGAGCGTGACGCTGTCGGTATAGTGCGATCAATTCAGTGGTGGGCGTGTCAGTGCCCTTCGCCCGTTCCACTGCACGGATGTCCAAGCAAATTGCTTCCTATAATTTTTCAAGTCCAGAAGCAGTAGCCATATAAGTTCCGATGAAGCTTCCTATTTTTTCTCCAATAAAATATATCTCCGCCTTCGGTTGACTCTAATTGCTAGAACTAAACCACGCAGTCGTGACATGGTAGCTGTCACTGAACAGAACACCTGAAAAATATTTGACTTTCATGTGTCCGATGAAAAAAGCTAGTAATAGAGAGGGGGTTTACGGAGCTTGCTGTCAAGTGCAGATACCTCGTGAGAACAGCTATCGTATATCCTGCACCCTTCAAAATACAACAGCAACATGACTACAGGCCACATTTAAAAAAAAAGCCTGGCTTTTCAGAGATTGGTAGATATATAGTACCACGGTGCTAAATTGGCGTTTGAATTATAAAGAGCTGTCCATTACATCTTGACTGTGGTCGCGCATGGACCATGAATATTGTGTAGCACGCGTTGCGCCTCGCCATTTCATCCGAGATAAGAAAACCTGCTCACAGCTTTGAGGCGATGTGGTTAAACGTACGTCAAAGGACTGCACAATGCGCCCTGCAACATTGTTGGAGGCCATCGAGTGGTTTCAGTGAATCAGGTTTTTGTCTCACGAATCAACGGCTGCAATTTTTTAGAATACTTACGAAGTACGAGCAGAGTTACAGAGACTTCTCGTATGCTGTACTTGCTTTCTCTCTTCTGAAGTTCATGTTTAAGAAGACATAGTTTGCGAAAGGTAGATGAACAAACATATCAATATGGAGATTCCAAGATAAGTTAGAAGTGAGTGTCACACCAAGGTATTTGTAGGAGTTTACTTGTTGCAGTGGTGAAGACCCTAATATGTATGTATACGATTGTGGATTCTTTTGGCGAGTCACTGAAAGGCACATACTTCTGTTCGCTTTGAGACACATTCCCATTTGTTGCAGCATTCATATATATAGCAAAGACTAGTGCTCAGATTGTTTGAAATCGTTCGTGGAACGTATTTCTTTGAACAAAACACAGTCATGTGCAAACAATCTTATTTCCACACTATAGGGTGAATAACATCAACAGTATCATTGATATACAATAGAAAAAGCAAGGGGGCCTAACACACTGCCCTGTGGTACCCCGATGTGACCGAAAGGCAGTCAGAAAATTGGTCCCCTACATCAACGTACTGTCCACGATTATTTAAATACGCAGAAATCCAACAAACCGAATATTTCGGGTATACCTATTGTCTAAGTATGGAAATGAGTTTACTATGGGGAACTTTATCGAAGGCTTTGCAGAAATCTAAGAAGAGCATATCTGTCCTACCGTGTCTATCAATGTTTAATGCAAGGGAGTGAAAACAGTGTGACGAGTTGACTTATGGTAGATAATCCTTTCCGAAAACCATGTTGATACATGGTTAATATAGAGCGTTCTTCAATATACCTGATCAACTAGTAGCTATGATGTGTTCAATAATTTTTCAACATTGTGAAGTTAGTGAGATTGGACGGTAAATTTCCTAGTACTAAGCGGTCCCCTTTTTAAAGATGGGTACAACGGGGGCTGTCCTCCAGTCACTGGGCAGCTGGGAAGAAAAAAAAAACAGCAAAAAAAGAATAACCAAAACTTTGCTAGAGATAAAGCATACCGTCGTAGAAATACGTTCGGTATGTTATCAGGACCACAGGATTTCTTAGTTTTTTTTTTAATTTAGCAATATAGACACCATGCCTGGATAAGAAATAAACAGTGCTTCAGCATAAGGAAAGGCTGTAGCATTAGATGTACAGTTGAAATCAGAAGTGTTGAACACACTCTGGAGATATTGATTAAGATGCTGGACAATATCTCTGTGATCCACACGTTGGTTCCATCAATTGATGTGCCTTTGGGCGACGAAAACTTGAGTACGCGAGCATAGTATGGGACCCTTATAGAAAACGTAACATATACACTCTTGTGCGAATTCAAAGAAAAGCTGTTAGATTTATATCCAACAAGCACTTCAAGTTAGACTCTTTCTCAGATTTAATGCTAGCCAACAACATTCACTTACTGCAGTTGCGAAGACAAAAAGCTAGATTAGAATTCCTTGATCAACTTTTGAACAAAAAATAGCTCTAGACCCATCCCCGTATTTCACACATCTTAGTAGCCGGCCCCCCGACACCACCACCTAAAGGTCTTGATCCCATATTTTGCTCGCACAGACCTACTGGAGTATTCGTACTTCCCAAGAACCATATATGAATGGAACTGTCTTACTAATACATGTGATGAATGAATTAACCTACCAAACAACCTCCTTCGCCCTTTATTGTTTCGTTTCGCAATTATTTTATTATATTTGTATATTTATCACCACCCTCCTGGACCTCGATTCTGCAGTACTGAATAAATAAATAAATAAATAAATGCAGGTCCCAAGACCCAAGTCACTTTACCCCAAGAATTAGGTTAATTTGCGTTAGCTTCACTTAAACCTTGTGCAGGTCATGCCGGCTGAGATGATACTCAGATGAAATCGTTATACTCACAAGTGATTCAATAAGCCATGGTACTGTCTAAAACAGCATGGCGCTATTCTGGCAGGCAAAACAATACAGAATACCAATCTTATATCTTAACGCTTTGCGAAACCATAAATGGCTGCTAACCGTATTGCTTTACTAATTTAGCTGTTTAACTCACTTTAGCAAAGAGCAGGCAAATACACTAGCAACTGTGAGTTTGTAATGTGCAGGTAAAAGCCGGAGCTTCGGGTTCACGCTCACGTCTCGCCGGTATAGCGGGTCATCCGTTAGCCACGTAGGGAAGGGCGAACTGCGAGGCAAGAATGTTGCAAAGGACGGGCACCTTCAATCTAGCTGCGTGCCGACCAAGCACCGATGAAGAAACCCGCTCGTGAGCCAGAAAAGGCGCAGCTTCACTATAGGCTCGTCGAACCACAGCCAAGAGCACTACAGAAGAACAAGCGATGGGCAAAAGCACGCTCGAAGGTAAAGCGTGCTCGTTTACAAACCGACGCGTGGTCAGCCTTCTAAAGAAGGAATGCGCCGTGGTGCCTGTTACACCATCTCCGCATCCAACCGGGCCTTGTGTCCACACGTGCCTTTGAGAAGCATGTCCAAAAGAGCGCTCGTGCTGTGCCCAGCAAAGGCCTTATACAAACAGAAGCTTTTTGCCGGAGCTGGTCTTTTAGAGGGCCATTTCTATGCTAAGCAAGGGAGTGGACGATCGTTTATAGGGAGCCTCGGCGGATCTATAAATCGCGCCGCGGGGGCATACGGGACCCCGTAGGCGGGGTCAGCCACAGACACGGCCGCTACCCGTTGCGCCAATGTCCGAAGCGACAGCAAGCCGGCCGCCGCGCGAAGCGAGATTTGTCTGGTCGCGTCTCGTCATAAGTCGTTCCCGTCAGCTCTTCCTACTCGAATTCTTGCTAACGCGTTCTCGTCTTACGTGGTGCTGGCGTTTTCGTATTGGCTTCGTCACTTCATTTTTAACGGTTGGCTTCCACATCGAAACCTCTTCTTTGCCGGGTTCAAAGGCGTGACCGTTAGGCGCACAGCAATTGAGTGCACTGAGTGCTGCCAGGCCGAGTGACTTAAGAGGTAATGAATGAAAGAATGTTCTAGAGTTATGATAGAAGGTCGAGATGGATCGTGGATCATTCGAGCATTACTCGAAGCGCCGAAATGAATTAGGACGCCTAAGCACGCAGCACTTCACATGAGGTTGCTCGTGTTGCTCAGGATGTAGGCATGGCACGTACGGTACAGGCACGTCGTTCTAAAAAAGAAAAAAAAACAAGAAAACAAACAAGCAATCGGAACTATTTTTTTTTCAGGTGCACATTCAAGGTGATAGAGCAATGAACTCTGAGGAAATATATGATGTATACGCAAACCGGAAACTTCTGTTGGGTCGCTCGCCCACTAATGGTCAGGTATCATTATAAGGGCGTGGGTACGACTCCAGTCCACAGTAGCGGTATTTTAGTGGGGGCGAATCGCAAGAACACCCGCGTTCTCACAGTTTGGTGAAGATCAATTATCCCAGGTGGTATAATTTTGTCCGTAGTTCTCCATTACAGCATGCATCGCAATCATATTGTGATTTTGACACGTAAAATGCCAAATTATATTATTATTATTATTATTATTATTATTATTATTATTATTCACGCATTATTCATGCAACCGTTTGCGACAAAAACTGAGCGGCTTCTCTGTTCGTACTTTCGTACCACTGCCTTGCCTGCGAATGCCAAGTAACCACTTTGCTTTGAATTGTATGCATAGTGCAAGGTGAGATGTTCTGTACTAAGTATACGACTTGACTTCGAACATTATTCTAATAAATCGCGTTCGCTGATTGACGTGCTTGATATTCTCGTGGCTAGTTCCACAGTTGTCCACGGTGCTGCGTCATTTCAAAATATGGTTCTATATATAGGGTCTTGTTTTGCATCCTATTAGCCTTTGAACTTCGGAAGTGATTTTGTGGATACATTTGCCTATGCTTTAAAAATATAGCTGAGTTCTGCCGGAGATGAATACAGGACTGCCTGTTTTGTGAACACTGTCAGTAATGTTAGATGTCGGAAGAATTTAGAAAAATTCACGACAGTTGCTTAATATTCGTAAAGTTTGGCATTCGGATACATCCAACCAGGAGTGATTGAAGCCTGCGCTTTTCATATGGTTTATTAACGTTATAATGAGCAAAAATTAGTCAGGCTGAAGGATTTACACGGAAGGTGCACAAGAGCTCGCATTCATCTAAACTACTGGAATCGAGCATACACGTAGTCGTTCCGCAGAATATCCAGCGCAATTGTTTACAACGTGATATTAAGGTGGCAAAGCAGGCTACTTTTCAAACCCGCCATCGCAAGACTAATACGCACTACTGTGAACACGTGACGAAGAACAAAAGAAAACAAAACGTTTAAAAAATAATTGTGTTTTTTTGTAAGGAGCTTAAATAATTTGCCGCAAATCAAGCTGCTGTACAAAAGAATCGCCATTTCCAATATGATCTCTTCTGTAGCCTGTATTTACGGGTGTATTGAAAATGTACTGTGCGCATCAAACGTTTAGGGACCCTGAGGACAAATAAACAATAAAAATTACTATTGCTTCGGTAGGCAGACTTGAATGAGTGTTTGCGGCGTGTTCTAAAATCCGCATCAACGTGAACTGCGCAGTTCGAACATATACGGTTCCATTTTTGGGAAAAGCAAAGTTTTCCTCAAATTTAGTGGTATCTAAACTTTGGATGCCAACTGCATACATACGTTTATGTATGTTCTGTAGAGCAAAGTAACGAGACAAGCGAAAACACATATGCGACGTAGACTGACGTTGTTGTGTCTTGTTTTCGTTGCCTTGCACATATATGTAAACAGACGTACGGCCTAGAGCACCAATGGATTCTGCAGGCGCATTTTCAAAATTTTATGTCGTAAGAGTGAATTTACAGAACATCTGCGGCAGTTTTCACACCGTCAAAATGTTGGCTTCCGCGTAAAAGTTTCCCTTGCGGTTTGAAATACAAAAACATTGAAATATTGCGGCATAAGAGTAGATAAATCAAGGTGGTGGTCATGCCGGAAATAAAAAAGACTGGGACCGCAGGGCACTGCTTCACAGTTTCGTTAGAGTGACAACCTACAAACGGCGCGTCCCCCTAGTCAGCGCCTACACCAATGACAAGTGGGACATTCATAAGCGAAGTGTGTTACCAGGGGGAGCTGGAGGAAGATCATTACCCGCACGCCGCGTTAAGATCGAGGCAAAGTAGGAGAAGCCTGTTTTGGCAGCTTCGCATGTATCCGGTTAAACGTAGGTATAGATCAGTGCCAATATCTTATCGATGCAGGAGACTGCCTTGGTTCCGCGAAACGCAGCCGCCTTCTAATATGCATTGATCTGCCTTTGAAGCGTCATAAGTGCACGACTCCGGAGAACGGCACAGTGTTCAGCTGTCATATTCTGGGCTGGTAGCAGAGTTACTGCGATTAATTCACTTCAACAGGTGAAGCAAACTGCGTAGACGTATAATAATGCTGCTGGAGTTAAAAGAAATATCGCATCGTGAGTTTTGTCTCAAAGACGAGTGAGATTGGTGTATTTGCAGAAAGACCAAAAGGTAGGCGTATTGTATATTGTTCTGGCCAGCTGCATTTGACTGGAAAAAGGTACGTGAAAGTAAGAATGACCAATCATGACGACAAAATAAATGGGTGGTTTCATACCCTGTCCCCACGCTGAGGCCCCTCTAAGGGCCGTGCTACTGGCCTAGTGGCTCGGTGAATGGTCTTGGCTGCTCTTGTAAGCACGGATGCGTAGTGATTATCAGACGAAGTAACTAAAACAAACGCATTTTATAAAAACGCTCCGCGTTTGCGTGTCTCACTCTTAAATTACAACTCTCAACACCTGCTACCACTTCACCAAGGATCCACGTGGCAGAGCGCACAATAAAACAAAGTCAAAAGGCGATTTCAAATATATCACTTAATGATACAAGACGTATGAAGGCGCTGTTTTTATTACTTATTTCAGTGAACAGGGAGAGGGCCACAAAAAGCGAAACTCAGCGGCAATAAGCAAAGGAATTCCGCAGGTCCCACATACCTTGGAAAACGGTGTACGCGAAGCATGCGCGTCGAAGGTGACTGTGTGGTCATTTCCATATTGAGCGAAACGTCACGTATAGGTGTTAAAGATTTGTTGAAATGCATGCAGAGACATACGTTAAACAACCGCATATATGTCTTATAACCAGTTGTTTAGAGTTGCGTAACGATGCCAACAGCAACATACATATTAGCATTACAAGAAGTGGTAAACTGATATTAAACGCTGGGGCTCGCGAGCATGTAGAGCCTTGGACACTGCTACATAAATTGTAGCGCATGGCACCTAACTGCAATCGACGTTAACCCGAAGTGACAGCTATAGTTGCAAAGCCTGGTGTGGCCTCTGCGGTGGAATATTGACTGCCACGCTGAATGCTGGGGTCCGATTCATGCTGGGATCCGGGCATTTATAATTCGCATTTATTGAGTCAACGCTGCTATCTTCAGCTTTTCTTAGTGTGCACGCGTTAAAGTTACTCATGTGTATTCTCGCCGTGCCTGTGTAGCTATAGAGTGTCAATTCCCCGTGGCACATACCAGCATACCATGGTGGCACATAGTGGGCTGCGGGTGTATGCCACTGTTTGGCGGAAAATGTTTCAGGACGTACATGGTGCAATCGTGACATTATCCATGTCATGACCAGTGATTCGTATTTCTCAAGCAATCTTACACTCGCATACGAATTTTCGTTTACCCTAAGTTAAGGGGTTGTTAAGAAGAGCATTCGAACGTAGGCGGATAGATAGATAGATAGATAGATAGATAGATAGATAGATAGATAGATAGATAATAGATAGATAGATAGATAGATAAATAGATAGATAATAGATAGATAATAGATAGATAGCTAGATAGATAGATAGATAGGATAGATAGATAGATAGATAGATAGATAGATAGATAGATAGATAGATAGATAGATAGATAGATAGATAGATAGATAGATAGATAGATAGATAGATAGATAATAGATAGATATAGATTCTCAAAGTGCCTGCAATACACAAAAAAACGTCTTCGCGTTTAAACATGCACGCATATCCACAAAATGTATACTGATGATGGAGCGAAGTGAGGCCCTAAGGTCCATATTGTGTATAAGTTGAAGTTTCCAGCTAGCATAAAAGACAGACAGATTGACATACGGACGGATAGGTGCACGGGACAGATGGACGCATGAACGAATATGTCGTGTATTTTTAAACCATATGTGTGCTCTGTAGATGGTTTTACGCACCGATGGTTTGCATCTGTGCATGGAAGGATTGAAGCCCGATGGACATCCTGGTCCTTAAGAAGCTTCGCTCCTCAAATAGGTCATGAATAAGGACACAAAGATTAACCTCAGTAACTTCTGGTTGTCCTGAATGTACAACAAGACACAAAAGTATGGAAAAAGAACATGTAGAAATAAAAGCGCGTAGATTATCCAAGAGTAGCATACAGCAATTGAAACGTCCATCACATGGGCTGGTAGGCCTCGGGGAACAAAAAAGAAAGGCTATCATAACTCTAGCGAGAACGTGTTCGTTGAACCAAACAGCGAAAGGTGTGTCACCATATGCGTCATGGGTGGAACAAGGCTTTGTTGGATGGGTTCGCAGTGGGCTTCACGATACGACGGACGTCAAAACACATGCGTCCCTTGCGCGGTTTCTCGGTCGTTCACGCCGTGCGTCTCTCTGGGTGACAAACACAATAATGGCCACGGTGTGAAGGAAAAGGACGTGGCTGCTGAACAGTTCCTTTTGTGCGTATCCTTTCTGAAACTGCGGCCCCAAAGAAAGCTGCGCTTCCGTACACAGCGAACAGGAGCTTCAACGCATGCGAGAACAACGACGATGCCTTTACAGAAGAGACCAAGAAAAAGAGCCGCAAGAAGTAAAGTTCACTGGCTATTCCAGCCTGAGATAAGAAAAAGGCTATGACGCCCGAACAAACACTGTCTGCATGCGAGTTCGAATTAGAAGCAACTATCGAAGGTGCAGACAGCACTTAGCCCTTACAACGCTACGGTGAGAAGGACGGCCCCATTTACCTAAAAAAACGGATGAAAAAAATTGTGGGAATAGGCAACGATCATGTGGCAGGCTCCACAAAGTTGTGCCTGGTTCTTTTTCCGCCCCCGTCTCTTCACCTTCATTTTTCTTTCTTTTTTTGCGCTCAATACTACATTTTATGAGGCCCTGAGCCAACGAGTGAGGCCTCTGTGTAAGACGCCTTAGTGATCTACGACTCCAGTAAGAGACCAAAAATTTTAGGGACTGTTGGTCTGTCCTTCCTCCGTTATTGTACGTAGCCACCGGCGGTACATACCCGTTATAGAGCGGGTATGTGTTACAGGGGATGCGAGATGAGAGATGGCAGTACTTGGAGCATTCACTATATGGACGCATGGACGGACGCATTGACGGACGCATAGACAGATTAGCAGACGGACGGACGGATGGATGAACGCGCGGAGTGGGTATATGCCACAAGAGATGTGAGATGGCGGTAATTGGAGTGTTCACTAAATGGACGCACGGACGGATGGACAGGCAGACTAGAATATGGACGGACAGATGGACGGACGCGTGGACGTACGGACGTATGGACGCAAGAACGGATGAACAGACGGATAGACGAACTCGCGGATGGAGGCACGGACAGACAAATACACGCATGTAAGGACGCACGGATGGTTGCGCGGACGGACGGAAGCAAGAACGAATGGATGAACGGAAGCACGGACAAGCTCACGGACGCTTCGCCCCACTCATCATCATTCACTCTGTGGATATGCTGTGAGTTTTTTTCTTTTTTTTTGTAAAAGTGAGGGAATAGGGAAGAAACAGGAAACAAGAGGGGGAAAAATTGTGGTCCGGAGCCTGCCGCTACACCTAAGGTGTCCGAAAAGAGAGTTTTGCGCTGAATCTCGTTTCTTGGCTTGGCAGGGGAGTTCGCGGCCGTTAGAGGGAAAATAGGCAAAGGAGAATCAACGCGGGGAAAACGAAAAACGAATGCCATTCGAGAGAATTGCAGCAGGAGATTGGACTAAGTGGATCGAAGAAATGCCGACAAAGTGTGCGTAAACGAGCTTTGCCACCGTCTTTTGCCCGGCAGCTTTACGCTTCTCCTGCGACGGATCTGCGCTGAAGATCCGCTCAACGAGGCGGAGCTGGACAAGGCGTCGCAAAAAAAAAGCAGACAGGAGGAGCAGGTGCAAGAACGTATAAATGCTGCATGAAATATGTAACGTGCGTTGTCTTCAGATCTGCACGGGCATCGTTTTGCGAACAAGATGGTACACTCGGCAGTGATATATTCACTCGTCGCGACTCCGAGATGGATCCCAGCCAAAAACCGGGCAATCGTACTCTTTCTTTTCATCATGCATATCCGCCGAGCACTTATATGCTACCATTCAGCTTACGTTTTATAGTAGATATTTCGAACAGCCCTCAGAAAGGCATGAACTACTTCAAAAAATCATATGCGGCTTGTTACCCTGTCGAGAAACGGCTACATTTCTCAGATGCATATGAGGAAAGAAGACCTGACAAGACTATTCTGCTACCGCTATGCATTCTTCATTTATTTCTTCACCGTAAGTGTCACGATAAGCGAGGAGGTGAACAGTGGTACAAGTAAAGAATGACACAACTTCGAAGGAAGTATGTTCGCCTAATATAAAAAGTGTCAAAATTTTTGTGTCCTCAAACTACGATGTGTATGCAATCTGAATGCAATCTCGCGGCCATCGGGTCAGCAGTCGAGCACCGGGCGAGTCCCACGGGAAGTAACTTAGAAGAGTGCCAACTTGGGCTAGTTGGTATGGCATGACGATAGTTATAGCGCGAGAACAAAACGACGACACAGAGACAAGAAGGACACACGTGTCCTTCTTGTCTCTGTGTCGTCGTTTTGTTCTCGCGCTATAACTATCCCCACGGGAAGATATTATTGTGATAGCAATTATATGGACACTCACTACTGGTTTTTGCCGTTGGCGTCGGCGTCGCCGTCATTCACCCTCTATATATATATATATATATATATATATATATATTATATATATATATATATATATATATATATATATATATATATATTCTTCGCCGCGCGGAATATTGTCTTCGAGGACTTGATATCGTCTTCAAGGCGTTCGAAGAAGAAGGTGAATACTTCTTATTCGCTTGTAGACTTGGTTTTGCCCGTGTTAGACCAAGCTACACGAGGCGTAGACATCATACGACTGCCCGCGCAACCAAAGTGCTCCGCACATAACATGGCATCCGCTCCCTCTATATCGGGTCGTTCGGAGAGTATGGACAGTGCCCGTCTGCCGTGCAAATAAAACATATTGATGGTGACTACGACAACAATAAAAAAACTGCGCCAGAAAATCTTGTGGTATTTGCTATCGTATTAACGAATTAACATTTCGAAACGAAATGTTAATTCGATCAGAGTAATTTGGGTATCTTTTCTTTAAGCGTTCATTAACAGACACTTAACGTATTTTGTAAGGTCCCAATATCGAACATATTATTCCCGATACGGAGAAAAAACATTAGCCATAAAGTAACGCCCCGCCGTGGTGGTCTAGTGGCTAAGGTACTCGGCTGCTGACCCGCAGGTCGCGGGCTCAAATCCCGGCTGCGGCGGCTGCAGTTCCGATGGAGACGGAAATGTTGTAGGCCCATGTGCTCAGATTTGGGTGCACGTTAAAGAACCCCAGGTGGCCGAATTTCCGGAGCCCTCCACTACGGCGTCTCTCATAATCATATGGTGGTTTTAAGACGTTAAACCCCACAAATCAATCAATCAATCAATCAAGCCATAAAGTAACGAAAAAAAGAGAAACATTTACTAAGCTTATCACTTCCATACAAGATATACAGAAACAAGATATCTGTATTGGGAAAATCAATGATTTCAGGTTACTTATATATACAGCGAACTCCGTGTACTCCGTATTTTTAGTAAGAAAAAAGTTGAGGTTCACATATTTGTACACTACGCATACCGTAACCAAACGTTTGTCTTTTTACAAGAACTTATTGGAATGTTATGCGTTTCACGCTATATAATAATTTTTTGTTTTTAGCGAAGTTCTATTGCTCTAACGGCTTCAAAGATTTAAAAGTCGGCACACTGCACACTGCTCAATAGTAATCCTCTCTCCATTAAAAATGTATGAGCCTAAGTAGTACGTGCACTACTAACTAATAATATTTCTACTTCAAGTTTCTTCCTCTGGTAACTTTTAGATGTGAGGGCTACTTGTGGTCCTTTAAAAGTCTGTGTCTCATGGGGGTACCAGGAGATATATGTTGGTGTACTTCAGCTTTTTGTTGCCCATCACCAGACTCACTCTTGCAGTGGATTCACTAAGAGTCATGTGCACTAACGTGTGAGCACAACTGACCTCGTGCCAGCCTATTAACCGGAAATGTTGTAGGCCCGTGTGCTCAGATTCGGGTGCACGTTAAAGAACCCCAGGTGGTCTAAATTTCCGGAGCCCTCCACTACGGCGTCTCTCATAATCATAGAGTGGTTTTGGGACGTTAAACCCCACATATCAATCAAATCAGCCTATTAACGTGTGAGCGAGTCGCAGTCATTTCAACTGAGTTAGAATCTCACAATTCGCATCATTTTAACACTTCATGAATTTATTCTCGGTAGGAGTCCGTGTCAAGAACGTTTAATTTTGACATAAAATTTAACGACTCTATTGAGCCTTAGTAACTTTTCTTACCAAGCTTGCCGTTAAAATTTAGTGAAACTGAACTAAACCTAGCCTTCTTAACTTGTTCTGTTTCATTCCCACGGCCAGCACACAGTCAGCCAACATTGCTCATTATAATTAAGATTGTAGAACGTTTGTGAGTGGTAAGATTACTTCTTACGATCACTTAGATTACTTACAATGACGTTCTGAACCGAAATCTGATGCAAGGCGTGCCAATTTCGCTTCACCTTTTTTATCAATATCGTTGAGCAACGCTATATATCTAGAGGGTGATCTGAGATATAAGGATCCCAAACCACACCCGATGAAGAGCCTTCCGAAATTTCTTTTTTTTTATCTGCGTGATCTCAACCGGAAAACATATTCTTCCTTTATTATTCCCCATTTATATGTGTTCGATTTCATTTCCCGCTCATATCCTGTCGTTCGCTTTAATCCCGGCTATGGTGTTTCCCAGAGGCTTTCCGTTTAGTACATACGCCATGCGTGAACCCTTGCGGCCATGGACGCACTCTCTTCGAGAAGTAATGATCAGAGTGAAATATCTCCACACCGTGCAACAAGATAAATAAATGCCTTTCCCTCAAGCAATACATCAAAACGCTTCTGACCCTCACGGATGCTTCTGACCACTTCAACAAACGGGAGAGATAAACACCCCCCCCCCCCTGCTTTTTTTTTCTTGCGTGCTTTCTCAAGCCCGGCAATAGAAGGATCGTCGCTCTGAACAAAGATGAACAACCACCCAGATAAAAAATAAAACAAGTGTAACGCAAGCCTTAAGTGTCATCAGGGACCTCAAGGAAACGTAACTTCCCAATAAAATAAAACATCCGGTTTTTCTTAAGAGTTACTGTCTGCTTCCGCGCAACCAACTCGGATACTGCTATCTGGCAGTATTTCTAGTTCCTTTGGTTGTACAACCGAGGCCTGTACGAAGTTCGAAGAAGATAATAACAAAGGAAGGCGGCGAAATGCGTGATGGTGGGCAAAGGACATGCCGGAAGTGATGTCCGCGGTAACGAGCGGCACTCCATCTTGCAGGAGATCCTTCGGGAGTCGCTGCGCAGGCTCATTCACGTGCTTCTTTTCTCCTTGAACAACGTGGCGGCAGCTTTATAAGTGATTTAACGAAAAAAATAACCGAAAAATTCTTCAGGGGCATCGTTTAGCGGCCAAGATGGGACGCATGGCACTGATTAACCGACTCGTCGAGGCTCCGAGATTAACCTCAACCATAACCCGTGCCACCATACTCTTTCGTCACTTACTAAAATAGTCCAAAACATCACTCTGACACCACCCCACCGCGGTGGTCTAGTGGCTAAGGTACTCGGCTGCTGACCCGCAGGTCGCGGGTTCGATTGCCGGCTGCGGCGGCTGCATTTCCGATGGAGGCGGAAATGTTAGAGGCCCGTGTTCTCAGATTTGGGTGCACGTTAAAGAACCCCAGGTGGTCAAAATTTCCGGAGCCCTCCACTACGGCGTCTCTTATAATCAAATGGTGGTTTTGGGACGTTAAACCCCACAAATCAATCAATCAATCACTCTGACACCGCATCTGGCCTCGGCAAGAGGTCACTAAAGAAAGCTCCCGCTGCGTATGTCTGCGTTGTATTGCGGGACTCCATTATATCCTCGATCCCGTGCATGAGAGAATCGAATGTGGCAAGTGTAGTCCATCCACTTTTATCGAAGAAAACCTAATACAGCGGCAAGATTGCTTACTATCAGTGGGCGTTTTCAACGTGTTCAGTGTGGCTCGTGATGTGTATATCCTATTGCACACTGCTTGTTCATAATGTATACCTTTTGTGTACAGCGACGGCCAAGTCTGTCCAGAGCGTGCGAGCAGCCGGTTTTTGCTTTGCGGAGTGACACCTTGTGGCAGCTACAGGCTCTGGAGTGGTCGGCGTGGCTATTAGGCAACGCATGCTTCTGACACACCACATCAGAGCCCGAAACTGCCTCGTCCTTCTCTGTGTAGCAGAGCCAGAGGCTGCTCACGTGCTCTGCTCTCCAGAGAAGTGACCGTGGCTGCACGTTTACATATGCGTGTTGGCAGCTGTATAAGGACCTTGCGTGTGCCTACATGAGGAGATTGAATGGGATAACCGGTTTCCAGACTACTTCTTGAAGACGACTTCCACAATGCGGTGCGTGGAATCATGTGAAGGGCAGATGACCTGTTTATGCAGTAATCACCATAATGAATGAAGCTCGCTCATTTGGGACGTGTGAAATGGCCGCCCAGGAATTTCGTTTCCTTTTTTCGTTCACGATTGTTCGTTTGCTAAGAGCGTTCACGAGTTTATTGCTCCAACAAAATGAATGAGAGCCATTAAAGCAGTGAACCGGAGCTTGTGGAAATATTGGTTTTTCGAGCCTCGTGCTTCCCGAAACATAAGCAGTATATACGGAATGTTCTCTCTTTGGCTGACATTCTGTTGCTCTGTAAGAACGCGGGAAGTTTGTCCGGTGAACTGCAGTTCTATAACGCAATGCGTAAAAACTACGCCCTCCATACACAGAAAGACACGAACACACATACACACACACACACACACACACAACACAAACAACACGCACACATCGATCGAGTGTGCGTGTGTTTTTATGTGTTTTACTTAATTCATTTACATAGCTTGTTACATGACTCGGTTGCATGAGGTGGTCTACTCTAATTCATCTTGCAAGCGTGCTTTCAATTGTCCGTACATATAATACTCGAGACCTATGCGCCAAACAGTTTGCGAACCAGCTTTAATCGTACGACTAAAGCTGGTGCACAAATTGTTTTCAAAAAAGCTCTAATAAGTACTACGTACCACTTGCCTAACTTCTTAGTATTACACCTTGCCTTGTTTATTTTTAGCAGGCCTTGTCGCGAAAATGATCCTGGGAGATTATGTTTGTGCTACTGCATGCAATATTGACAACCAAGGTGCTAAAGTCATTCGCAAGGACTGAAATCAAGAAATACTAATATTTCTTGGGCATGTGGCTTACTGCACCCTCTCACGGGCGGCCTCAAACGAAACGCTTACTGACAAAATATGGTACTAAAGAATAGAAACATTTTGCATCACCGCAATTTACAGAATTTAAAATCGAGTCAGAACACAGAACTGTAAGCAACACCACATTATGAGCACCCACTGTCAGTCGGACCATGCTCCACAACGATGAACTGTGAACAAGTTCGCACACAGCATGCGACACAGCATACAGAAAGCTAAGCAAAGCCCTTGGGGTGATAGTGGGGCGCCTTGAGAACAACCCTTGTCCGAAAGAAACTCCGTAGTCGTCAGCCTCCACCACGTATTATTGCCCATTTTTCCTTGCTTTTTTATACTTGTTCTTCTTAAGGGCTTACATCGAATGAAAAGGAAGTAATCCCGGCTTCTTTATCCGCCAAAGCTTCGCTTTGGGCCAGAGTGACCGACGATTGGCTGTAAAACGCGCACTGCACCTTTTAGGGGCGAAGCTCTTTATAGCGGCACTTGTTCGTCCCTCGTAGTCGTAGTAGTAGTCATAGTGTGTAACCAGTCTTACATTTTGACCTCCAAGGTGGTGCCGTTGAGAGACTTCTTCTGTGCGTTGTTGAAGAATAAAAAATTCGCCGCGCGTGCGTCAACTAAAAGCCGAATTCTCCTGTCTCTCATTCCCCCTTAGCAGCCATTGGCATGTACATTTAGCACTATCTGACAAGAAAGAGGCTACGTTATACTGTCTGGGCATAACCTCCTTGGTTTTGGAAAGGTTTAGCGAGCATTGGACCGCAGTGCCATGAATACAGTGAACTAGTATATACCATGAACTCAATATGGTTAAAGGTGGGAAGTAGACACGAAGTGCAAGCCGTAAGAAAGTGTGCGTATACCACCTCTCGTTTAGTCCTTGGAATGTCCGCTGGATGGCGGTGCATATGCGGAAAATATGATGAAAAGATGCGAGATGAAGGTACTTGGAGTGTTGAATAGATGGACGAACGGACACACAAACAGATGCATGAACGGACTCACGGATGGCTGCACCGACGGATGGACACATGGACGGACGCAGGGGTGGTTGCATGGACGAACGCAGGGACGGCCGCACGAACAGACGCACGCACGGATGGGTGAATGGACTCACGGACGGTCACACTGACGGACGCATGGACGGACGGAATCAAGAACGAATGGACGAACGGATTCTTCGCCCCACTATTCATCATTCACTCCGTGGAAATGCTGCCATTTTTTTGCGTTAACTTTTGATATGGTTGAGCACGTCTTGAGTTGAATAAGTATCGTAAGTTTTTTACGTGTACTTCATCCCATAAGCTCACTGCAGTGGTACAGCATAAAGCCGTAACCACACGCATGCGATTTCCTAGCGACAAACCTGCTCCGTCGCGCCGTCACGTCACTTCGGCTGCAAGCACATATCGGCGACAAAGTGTCATTGCTGCTTGAATGAAAACTACAATATGCACACCCATAAATTGCGAATTGAAGTTTAAAAGTTGGTCGATAACAACATGCCAAATTTATTACTGTGACCTAAAGAAGCCACCAAAGCATTTCACGACCTGTTTTTTTTTCGCTGTCTTTGATTTAACCACGACAGGCTGCCCAGAAGCGGGCGGACGTGTCTACGATGGTTACGAAGTACTTCACATGACGATTTCGCATTGAAGCAACTGACCAAATCGACAAAAGCTACCACTGAGACATCAACATAAACTTCGGATAACAAGGTTCATGACAAAATACGAACGCTCTCTAACTTTCCACGTTGAGGTGAGAATGTAAAAAAGGTAGTCCATACCTTGCATTTCTAGAAGTACGGACGGATAACAAGCATCGAGAGTAAATCGCAACTGAAGCGAGGACCAGGGTCGCAGCCATGTTGCCGGAAATCGCCACAATGGTTGGCGCGCGCGAAAACATGCTAGCCACCATTAACGTGCGACACTTGCGAATGAACGGCAAAAAAAAACGAAACGTGAAGAATGGCGGGATCATTCAGATTCCTTGTAGCATGGCACCCCCTCACGAGATTTCTGGGCACCAGCGGCTCCCGTCGAAGAGCTTGTGTTCCAGTGGCAGACTTGGCGAGGGCAATCTTGCTCGGAATTACGCGCTTCGTACGCGATCCAGCCGAGCGTTCCCGATCTTCCATTGAAATTAAACATCAGCTTTAGTAGGCGACTCAAACTTACAGCAGAAAAAAACATACACAGAAACGAAGAAAGCAGCCACCGTTGCAAGAGACGCCGCAGCGGCTTTCACCGACGGAATTCGATTGGATAAACTTTTATTAGGTCCTCCAAAACACAGATCACTGTGTTGCGGGCAGCTCCCACGTGGGGACTGAGATGCCAAGCTCCTCAGCCAGCTCGCGGGCTTGGTGGACAGCCCAGCGCTGATCTGCCAAGGACGAGCTACGGATTGCCCCCCCCCCCCTCATCTGGCAGAGGTGATGTTCAATAAATGAGCGAATTTGGTGCACTGCCAAGAGCATATTGTCACGGGCCAAGTAGATGCCGTAGTATGACGACGACGAAGTGCTGAACGTGAACGTGCTCGGACTGCAGCAGCGTTGTACGCATTTGCTCGCCAGTATATTCGCCAGTACGCATTTGCTCGCCAGTGTATACTTTATTCCGCGTAACATCATTGGTGGAAGGTGCGGGGTACCACTCGCTATACAGCCCAACGAGCTGGATCTTCGCAGCGGACGGCGCATTGCAGCTACCACGATGACTGACCAGGCTACTCAATGTCAACAAGATCCGTCAGCCCCGCAGCCGATCGTTCTGGTGCAACCTCGTGACCCAGGCCCATTCAACGGCACAAGTGGCATAGACGTCGATGACTGGCTGGTTCTATATGAGCGCGTCAGCAGCAGCAACCATTGGGATCCGACGCTAATGTTGGCGAACATCATCTTCTACTTGCATGGCACGGCAAAACTCTGGTACCAGACACACCAAGAAGTGTGGACTAGCTGGGACGTCTGTAAGCAGAAATTGCGCTATCTATTTGGGGAACCCATCGGACGTCAAGTGGCTGCAAAGAAAGAGCTTGCGACTCGTGGCCAGACATCCACAGAGCCGTACATTGCGTACATGCAGGACGTGTTGGCTTTGTGCCGCAAGGTCGACAAGGACATGCTTGACGAGGACCAAGTCGGATACATCCTGAAAGGAATTGCCGATGACGCCTTCAATTTTTTCCTTTGCAAGGACTGCTCGACGGTGGAGTCGATCATCGAAGCATGTCGTCGCTTCGAACAGGCAAAAAGTAGGCGCATAGTTCACCGATTTGACCGCCTTCCCAACACGGCGGCTACGTCCTCTTGTGAAGATTGGCCCACACCACATCAACCACCAGCACCGGAAAACGTCACCAGAATAGTCCGTCGGCAACTCGAGGCTATGGCACCCGCTATGTCTAGCGTCAGCGCGCCAGGACACAACCTCGATGCTGTTTCAATGATACAGGCCGTGGTTCGCCAAGAGATCGCGAATATGGGCATTTCGCCACCTCATCAAAATGTTCCTGCTACTTCCAGCTCGGCTCCAGTCGTTGCGGCTGCCACTCCGAACCGCACGTTCGCGCAACGACGAAACCCAGCTGAATGGCGCACTCATGATGATCGGCACATATGTTTCACGTGCCATCGGATAGGACACATCGCTCGCCATTGCGCAGCCGTTTGACCTCATCACCTCAACCGAGCTTCTATGATGGGGGGCCTCACTCTGAACGTGCACCTGATGCCCCGTCCTACCGTGCTGAGACAGGTGCAGAGCATAATCCTGAACGTGGACCAGCCGCTCGCCATCGCCCGTGCGTCGTCAGTCCCGCTCGCCCCAACCCCGCCGTTCTCGGTCTCCCTACGACCGTCACTCGGAAAGCTAGCCGGTGCAGCCCCTGGAGGTGACGCTGCATACACGACTCGGACTGCCAATCCTCTGATTATATGTACATGTATACTCCCGACCAGCGGTGCAACCTTCTCACAATTCTCGTTGATGGTTTACCTATAACTGCTCTTACTGATACCGGTGCACAAATACCTGAGGTGAGCTCAGACCTCCGCCGCCGCCTCCAAAAAGTTCTGACGCCTGCAATTGCACCTACCGTTCGTACAGCGGATGGGAGTACTCCTGCTTTGCTTGGAATGTGCACTGCGCGATTAACGATTTCTGAGCATCAAACTTCAGTTCTGTTCGCTGTACTGGAAAATTGCCCTCATCACCTCATCCTTGGACTCGACTTTCTGACTTCACAAGCTGCGCTCATTGACTGTTCTAAAGATCTTCTTCGGCTCGAACTGCCATCCTTCTCAGAGACCGTCTCTACCAGCCCACCTCGTCTACGCTCTGTCGATTTCCTCAGACTTCCGCCGGAAGCCGCAGTCGAAGTCCAACTCTCGCCATATCCTCCAGTACCCGATGGTGGTTATGTTGCTGCCCCAATTTCTGACGTGGCCATGACACGTAATGTTGCACTCCCCAACACGGTGGTTACCGTTAAGGACAACCGAACTTCATTTTCCGTCCTCAATTTTGGCTTCTCAGCGCAAGTTATTCTTCGCGGCATGTCACTTGCGCATCTGACACCACAGGTCGACCACACAGTTTCCGCCCTAACCACCGATTCGCCACCCGATTTTCATCAACGTCGCTCTCGTCACGTTTCTGTTCTGACCTTTTCAAGCCAATGCTACCTGACAAGCTCACCTCTGAACAAGTCTCTGCTCTCTGACGTGTGCTTGATTTTTATCGGGAGATATTTGACTTCGGCGACCATAATTTGGGTCAGACATCCGTGGTAACCCATCGCATTGACACCGGTGAGTCCCGACCCATTCGCCGACCGCCCTACCGTGTGTCAGCCCCGGAGCGTGCTATTATACAGCGAGAAGTCAATAAAATGCTTCATAAGGGCATAATTGAACCCTCATCTAGTCCCTGGTCCTCACCCGTTGTACTTGTTTAAAAGAAGGACAATAGCTGGAGATTGTGTGTTGATTACCGCCATCTCAATCATATTACCTGAAAGATGTATATCCCCTACCACGCATAGATGATGCACTCGATTGCTTACACGGTGCCAAATATTTCTCTTCAATAGACCTTCGCTCAGGCTACTGGCAGATCGCTGTGGATGACGAAGACAAAGAGAAGACGGCCTTCGTGACTCCTGATGGACTTTATCAGTTCAAGATGACGCCTTTTGGATTATGCAATGCCCCCCCCCCCCACACGCACTTTTGAGCGCATGATGGACTCTCTCCTTCGAGGCATGAAGTGGACCATCTGTCTGTGCTATCTTGACGACGTTATTGTTTTTTCGACTACTTTCGACGACCATCTTACTCATCTGTCCACAGTGCTTCACGTTTTCCGACGTGCCAACTTGCAACCTAACTCGTCCAAATGTCGCTTTAGGCAACGCCAAATCTGCGTACTCGGCCATCTTGTTGACGCTGCGGGCGTTCAACCAGACCCTCCGAAAGTCCGAGCACTTCGCTACTTCCCCACACCCCGCTCAGCTAAGGACGTCCGAAGTTTTTGGGACTGTGCTCCTATTTCCGTCGTTTTGTCGAGAAGTTTGCTGAAGTAGCCCGTCCTCTAACCGGCCTCCTCAAAACGCATGTCGCATTCACCTGGGGCCAACAGCAAGCAAACGCCTTCTCGTTGCTCGTTGAGATTCTCACCAATCCACCAGTCCTATCACACTTCGACCGATCTGCCGCCACGGAGCTTCGTACTGACGCCAGTGGCCACGGCATAGGCGCAGTGCTGGCGCAGCGGCAAAAAGGATTGTACCGCGTCATCGCGTACGCAAGCCGACTATTGTTGCGCTCGGAACAAAATTATTCGATCACAGAACGCGAGTGCTTAGCTTTCGTCAGGGCAATTGCGAAATTCCGACCGTACCTCTATGGCCGACCATTCTCAGTTATTACGGACCACCATGCGCTTTGCTGGCTCTCCTCACTCAAGGACCCTACGGGACGCCTTGGTCGCTGGGCGCTGCGCTTACAAGAGTACACTTTTTTCCGTATCCTATAAATCCGGACAACTCCACAAGGATGCCGATTACTTGTCCCGTTACCCAGTCGATCCCCCTGACATGATGAAAGACGGACAAGAAGTCCTTGTTCTTTCAATTACCGACTTGACCGACATAGCTGCTGAACAACGCCGCGACCCATGTTTGCGTGCTATTATCAATGGTCTGCACTCCCCCCACCCTGACCACTCCTTACAACTGTTCGTTCTACACAACGACATCTTGCACCGCTACAACACCCGCCCAGATGATGCTTAGCTTTTACTCGTTGTTCCTGCGCATCTTCGCTCAGACATTTTGCCCAGCTCCATAATGCCCCCTCTGCTAGACACCTAGGGGTGTCACGCACGTATGACCGTGTTCGCCGCCGATTCTTTTGGCCTGGCCTCTACCGTTCTGTGCGACAGTACGTTGCGGCATGCGACCTCTGACACCACCACAAGACACCTGCTCTGGGACCTGCTGGTACCCTCCAGCCCATTGAAGTACCAGATGAGCCATTTTTCCGAGTCGGCCTCGATCTTCTAGGACCTTTTCTCGTGTCGGCCACCGGTAATAAGTTGATTGCTATTGATACCGACTACGCAACGCAGTATGCCGTTACACGCACCCTCCCCACCAGCTGCGCTACTGATGTAGCCGATTTCTTTCTTCATGACATCATTCTGCGCCATGGGACTCCTCGTCAGTTCATCACCGACCGCGGCCGGTGTTTTCTATCTAAAGTAGTCGACGAGCTCCTGCGATCCTGCTCTACCCACCACAAGTTCATAGTAATAAGGGCTGCAGCGCGAGCACGAATGTGCTAGAAGAAACAGATAAAGTCGAGGTACGGAAGGCAAAAGAGGACAACACGAGTTCACTACAGCGCAAGTTCACTACACCACAAGTTCACTACAGCGTACCACCCACAAACCAACGGCCTCACGGAACGCCTCAACCGTACCCTGACGACTATGTTAGTGATGTACGTCTCCAAGGATCACAAAGATTGGGACATCCACTTACCTTTCGTTACCTTCGCATACAACAGTTCACGTCACGATACAGCTGGATTTCCACCTTTTTACCTACTGTTTGGTTAGGACCCGCCTTTGCCCATGGACACCACGCTCCAATATGACGCCCCCTCATTGACTGCTGATGTTCGTGATGCCCTGGCCCGAGCTAACATCGCTCGCCAAGTCGCCCGGGATCGGTTATGTGCCTCGCAGCTTAACCAAAATAGTGCTTACGATCGCCGGCACCGCGACGTACAGTACTCTCCGGGGTCGCTCGTCTTGCTGTGGTTACCATCGCGTCGTGTTGGTCTCTGCGAAAAACTGATGTCCCGTTACGTTGGCCCCTACCGCGTGATACGCAAGGTCACCAGCGTGACCTATGAGAGAGCTCCACTCCATACCACGTCAGTACCAGCTTCAGTCCCGACCGATATAGTGCACGTCTCACGGCTTAAACCATACTACTCACGCCTCGAGAATCGATCGCACCGGGACTGTGCTTCTGCCGCCGGTGGGTAATGTCACGGGCTAAGTAGATGCCTGAGGATGACGACGGCGAAGTGCTGAACGTGAACGTGCTCGGACTGCAGCAGCGTTGTACGCATTTTCTCGCCAGTATATTTGCCAGTACGCAATTGCTCGCCAGTGTATACTTTATTCCTCGTAACAATGTGTTATAATGAAGCTATTTCCTCACAATGTGAACAAAGATTACTTGGGTATTGGTCAGGGTACATGGTGTGTAACATTTTCAAAGTAGGGTACATCCGCGTTCACAAAAGCCTTAATGTAATTGCTTGTGGCCGAGTTAGATTTTTTTGTGAGGTGAAGGGAAAATCTTTCTAGATAGGTAGAAATGTTTAGTGACCTCGTTATATGTTGTCAGAATTTCCCGGTTATCCCCTTCAACGGTAGAACGCATCCCCGGGGAGGCGCGGTTGGAGAGGTCTCGCGCTGCCTCGTGTGCTGCTTCATTGAGATTGGGAGGGGAATCGTTGATTTGTCCAAGGTGAGCTGAGAACCAACTCAGAAGGTGATGCGTTATGTTCTTGCCTTGCAGTTTTAGCGTTTGTTCAGAGACCGTCGCCTTTGCGAACGCCCGCAGTGCTACCATGGAATCACTGTAGATGACTTCAATGTTATCCATCTTGAGTGCTAAGGCGATGGCCACCTGTTCCGCAATGATTGAGTCTTTCCGCCTGACCATCGCTGAGTTGACGACATGGCCAGCCCCATCGACCATCACTGCCACAAATGCTTTCCCATTGACGTAGGAAGCTGCGTCAATAAATACGACCCCTCGTTCCTCGTTTGAGACTTGACGAAGTAAATTCCTGGCCCTTGCTACTCTTCCGATGTTGTGTTCTGGATGCGTGTTTTTTGGTATAGGAGATACCGTGATATTCTCCCTGATGTTGTCGGGGATATCATTGTAATTGCGTCTGAATGCAATTGGGTGTTGGCCCAGCTCCTGCAGGATCATTCTCCCCGACCTTGTTGTAGATAGCCTTGCAAACTGTGCTCTCTTTTGGGCTTCTGCTATTTCTTCAAGCGTGTTGTGAATGCCAAGCTGGAGTAGACGCTCTGTGCTGTTATGTATGGGTAGGCCCAGGACCGTGTTGATACCCTTCCTGAGGAGCACATTCAGTGTCTCGAACTCTGCTCTTGACCAGTTGTGCATTGCTCCCTCGTACGTGAAGTGGCTTAGAACAAACGCATGCATCAACCTGATGAGATTGTCTTCCTTGATCCTATTTCTTTTGTTGGCCACTCTGCATATGAGGTTCACCGCACTGTCTGTTTTCCAAGTTAACTTGGCTATAGATTTGCTGTTGGCGCCGGTAGACTCTATCAGCATGCCCAGAAATTATATGGAGTCGATCCCCTAGATGGCATCCCCTTGATTTGTACGGAAGTGGATGTCTATCTGGTTTAGCGGCTTTCATCCCATGGGCTTCGGTCCTCGGCATGCAGTCCGATAGAGTAAAAGTTCTGACTTACTCGAGGAGCACTTGAGCCCAGAAGGACGAAGGTACTCTTCTACGGTGTCAATCACCTCTTGCAGAGCGCTCTCAATGTGCCCCTCGCTTCCACTTGTGCACCAGATGGTAATGTCATCTGCGTAGATGCTGTGCTTCAATCCTTCAATGCTCGATAATTTTTCTGACAGTCCAATCATGGCAATCTTGAACAGCATTGGTGAAATCACTGCCCCTTGCGGCGTGCCCCTTGCTTCTAGTTCGATTGCTGCGGTCTCGATATCTGCAATCTTGATCACGCCTTTCTGATCCGTAATAAAGGAACATACGTAGTCATAGAAAGCTTTCCACAGACCAAGCTTGGAAATTGCTTCGAGTATGAGTGAGTGGTGGATGTTGTCAAACGCTTTTTCTAGATCAAGGCACAGAATGGCTCTCACATCTCTGGTTTCATTGTCGATGACTCGGTGTTTGATAAGCTTCAATGCATCTTGTGTGGATAGTCCTGCCCTGAATCCAACCATATTGTGTGTATATATGTCGTTATCTTCCAAGTACTTGTTTATCCTGTGCATTATGGCATGTTCTGCAACCTTTCCGATACATGATGTAAAGGATATTGGCCTCATGTTGTTCAAGGTAGGGGGCTTTTCTGGCTTAGGAATAAGGATCGTGCTGGCCAGCTTCCACTGCTCTGGCACCCTGCCTTCTCTCCTTACTGCATTGATCATATCCTTCAGGGTTTCAATTGAATCGTCATCAAGGTTACGAAGGGCCTTGTTCGATATACCGTCCGGGCCAGGGGCCGACCTGCCGTTGAGATCATGCAAGGCTCTTCTGATCTCCTCGATGTTAAAGTCACCTTCAAGACCTGGATTTGGCGTGCCCTGGTACTGTCTACTTGGTGGTACCAATCCTCTTTTGATTGGGAGGTACGTATGCACGAGCCGCTGCACAAATTGCTGTTCTGTAGTGCGCCCTATCTCTTTATGCGAAATTCAAGCGATAACGTGCTCTTGATTTGTTTTAGTGGTGTTTTCGTTGAGGAGATGTTTTAACATATTCCATGTCTTGCCATTGTGCATCTGACCATCGACGGAGTTGCAGATTTCGTCCCATTGCTGCCTGAATAGTGCGTGACAATGTTCCTCGACTGATCTGTTTACCTCAGCTATCTTCTTTCTTAGTATTCGGTTCAGGTGCTGACCCTTCCAATGGTTCAGTAGTGCTTGCTTTGCCTCAAGAAGATGAGCGAGCCGGCTACCCCTTCTTTCAACCGAAAAATCTGTGGTAATGGTGGAGGAGACGGATTTGATGTCCTCTTTAATCTGTTTGACCCACTGCTCCAAGCCTTGTCTGTGGCCATCTTGTTCCCTTTCCATTCTTACCTTCCTGAATTATTCCCAGTCTATGAAGTGGCATTCTCTCTGCTTTTTACGCTCCACGGAGAAGGAAGTGGCAAGAATGCAGTGGTCACTCCCTAGGTCTACAGCAAGGTTCATCCACTGGGCCTTCTTGATGTTCCTTACAAATGTAAAGTCCGGGGTGGAATCCCTGCAGCAAGATGTACCAAGCCTTATTGGTAGGCTGGGGTCTGTGATTAGGGTGAGATCAAGTTCACTGGCACTTTGCCAAAGTCGATTTGCTTTCCCATTGTTGTACTTGTAACCCCATATATGAGGAGGGGCGTTGAAATCACCTGCTATGACGAGTGGACATTCCCCGGCGATATTAACAGCTTTCTTTACACCGTCTTGAACCCTTGGTTTTGTTCCTTTGGACTGCTGTATATATTAAGAGTGAAAATGCTCTAACGGTTGCTGGTACCTGGCACTATCTCTACTATGACGTGTTCCAACCGGCCTGCTTCTAACTTGAGGTCGTGGGCTACGTGCGTTAGTTTGTTGCATACGAAGGTGCAGACTCCCCTCCCTTCAGTATCCCCTATTACAGGCCAGAATCCAGGCAACGTTGCTTGCGGTGAAAGGGTCTCTTGTAATAATATAATATGAGGCTTTTCTTGGCTGCTCCTGATATACTGCTGTAAGATTGCCTTCTTGTTAAGGTAACTACTACAGTTTCATTGCAGATACGAAATGCTTCACGTAGCGCTGCCATCATGGCTATTACATGGGCCGCCAGAGCATGATGCTGCACCTGTCGACAGGTTTGGTACCACTAGTATTGGTGGCCGAAGAGGTGAGTTTGGTGCATGAGGAGGCCTTGCTGTGTTGTGCAGATATGCTTCAGCCTTTGTAATGTGCAAAGTCATATGCTCTTCCAGTGCCGCCAAGCTTGATTGTAGCCTACCCATCTGCTCGCTAAGATTGGCTACTACTTTGCTGAGCACTGTCAAAGACTTCTTTCATATCGGACGTGGTCGTTTGGTTGGCTTCCACGTGTTCTGCCATGACTGCCCTCTTTTTTGTGGTTCTCGAGTCCCCCACATTTTCAGCCACAGGGACATCAACTGACTGAGGCATTGGCTGTGAAGACTGCGCGCTGGTTAGCTTAGTGAGAAATTTTATTTACTTTACCTCAGCTGATAGCCTATCATTCGATTTTGTAAGTCTCGCGTTTTCTTGCTCTAGCTGTGCAATTCTGTCATTCTCTGGCAGCTTGCCTGTCATCACCTCTGCCGCACTGTTGCGCACTCGCTCAGCCCAGCTCCTTTCGATGTAACTGCAGCCGTACTCCCGGGTTGGAAGCCGTTATCTCGAACTGAACGCCAGGCAGCTGGCCATTCGGGTGCCACCCAAGCTGATCCCGACCCTGATGGTGACCTTGAAAACTCGAGTGCCCCCGTGATGGGGAGCGGGCCTTGGGTCTAGAACCTCTTCTGGAACGAGACCTCCTCCTGCAGTGGGGCCATCTTTCCTGTTCTTGTGCAGTCTGGATGCTCTGGGTCCCGTAGGCTGGAATAAGCTGCTTGTCGTTGATCTTTGGACTTGATGTGATTGATGCGTCCCGAGCTTCTGCGGCTGCTCGCGAACTTTCCCAACGTCTGCGTCTGACGATGTATGGCACTAAGAACCTGTTCTTGCACTCCTTGTCTGCCGTGGGATGGTGACCGTCACACAGCCCGAATCTTGGATTGCACTAGTGCAGGCTATCTATCTGGGTTCTTGATCTCGCGGCCTCTGCAGATGGTTTCAGCTGGGTTCCGACAGACGTCAGACCGATGTTCCAGCTTTCCACAGACGTAACAAATATCGATGTTCTTGTGGTAAAGGGAGCACTGCAAAAGGGAAGGTCCATATCTCACGAATTTGGGCACCTTGTGTCCTTCGAACGCTATGATGATTGTCCCAGTGTCCTTGATTCTCTTGGCCTGCAGCGCGAGCGGGTTGTTTGCGTTCACAATCTTTCGGGTCGCAATGTCCTGAGTATCGCTTACGGGGATCCCACGAATCACTCCTTTACAAGTATCGTGGGATGCCATGGCGTACTCGCTAACCTCGAAAACTTTGCCTCCAATGCCAATTTGCTTGACCTGGAGGTATCTTGAAGCTCTGTCTTGGTCTGGAGTGCTTGCCACCATAATGTTCTGCTGCAAGTTGGAACAGATAATGTCCTGCATGGCCTCCTCCTCTTTGACACCAGCCGCCAGTACTATCGTGTCTGCCACGGCTCCAGTGCCAATTCTCGAGATATTTAATCCTCCAAGTGGTCGTAGCACAATTTTGCTGAAGTCCTTGGGTAGTGGCGGCATGCGTCCACCTCGCACGACTGTATGCTTGGTGTCATACCTACTACGACTGGCTCGAGCGTCTCCCGCAGTGCCAGCCTTGGTCGAACCCTTGGCAGCAGGAACGCTGACCGCGGCTAGCTTACTCCTTGAGCGTCTCGTTTCGGCTTCCTTCCAACCCATGTCTTCCGTGCAATCCTCTGGAGAGTTGTCCTCTCCATCTCCTTGGTATTCCATTCTCAGTTGCAGGTCCTGGAACGCGCAGAGCGTTGAGTCACGTTGGCGCCGGGACAACGCATCGGCGGAAATCGCCTCCTTAGTTAGGCATAAATCCTCCGGTTGCGTTGCCGTGTAAAAATGTCCCAAAAATTATTTAAAAGTCCACTCACCAGCTCAAAGGTGGTATCTGCTGATTTATTGCAATTTAGGCACATGATGTGACTGAAAACTCCGCGACAGATTCGTAGTTATCACAGGAAAGCATTCTTGAACGCAGGAGCCGATCTTTGCGCGTCTGCACTGATCGGCACCTAGACCGTATCCCAAAATAAAAAAAACGAAGGAAATTTTCATGAATACACTCGAACCCACGCACATGTGATGATCGGGCGACTGTTCGAACCACTTGGCTATCCAAGCCCATCAGCACAGCATAACGTGACCTTGATCATGATATGTGGGTTTAACGTCCCGAAAGCACCATATCATTATGAGAGACGCCGTAGTGGAGGGCTCCGGAAATTTCGACCACCTGGGGTTCTTTAACGTGCACCCAAATCTGAGCACACGGGCCTACAGCATCTTCGCCTCCAACGAAAATGCAGCCGCCGTAGCTGATATTCGATCCTGCAACCTGCGAGTCAGCAGCCGAGTACCTTAGCCACTACACCACCGTGGTGGTTCTAAAGGAAAGGGAGGCAATAAAGAGCTTGGCTAATCATTCCTACATTGTCATCAAGCAAGTTGGCAAAGGAGGCACCATTGTCTATATGAATCGAGATAATTATATATCTGAGGCTAACAAAAAAGCTACGAGACGACACCTTTTAAAGACGCTTGGGTATCAGCCCCGCCACTCATTTTAGATGTGCTATCAAAGAAGAATGGCAACAACTCGAGGCAGATAAAAGTTGACAGTTAGCGAAAGAAATGAAGTATAGAGCAAATGAGAGAGAAAGAAGGGCATAAAAAGGACACCATGTGAGAGAAAGCGAAATAAATACATAATTCAGGACATACATCGAGAAAAAAACAGAGATCAGGAAAAAAGAAGCAAGGAGAGGCGAAAAGAAACAGAAATATAAAAAGTCAAAGAAGGCTGTTTGCTCCTCCCTTTCACGAGGCTTGGCATTATGAAAATGAAGATGGTTATTTCTCTTCATTTTTTAGCGTGACAGAATAAGGCGCCACCGAGTAGTCGTTCTGTCACGCCACAGAGCTAGGCATTCGTTGGCCTGCGCCCCGTTAGTCTGTCGCCGCCGCGCAATGCGCTTTTAGGGCAGCTCACAAGCTCATTCGGAATACGTTTGTTTCTTGTAACATAGCCCGACACCTCTTGCAAGGCACTTGAGGGACCCGCAAGGTTCCTCATAACACGTGAGCCAATGTGAACTGAGCAGGCCGCACAAGACCTACCTTAATCAAACAGCGCGGATAATGCGCGATGCAGCTGATGAGTTGGGACATTCATAAAAATCACATGCTTGCATCATCGTCGTCATCATGATCATCATCATCATCCTCATCATCCTGCAGGGCAAAGGCCTCTCTGACGATTGGTCAATCAACCTGGGCCCGTGCTTTTTGTTGCCACGTTATACCGGGGAACTTTTTAATCTCATCGGCTCACCTAACTTTCTATTTCCTCTTCGGGCGTTTGCCGTCTCCGAAATCCCGGAAAATTATTGCGCTGCGCCTAGTTCCTATTAGTCTCGGCAGTAATCCACATCGGTGCACATGCGAATTCTAGCAATGAGAGCCCTTGCGCCGGAGGCCACTTTCCCTGCCGCATGCAGGCGCCGATTTTAAGCCGTTTCCACCTCCTTCCTAAAGAAGTCCTGCCGTGCCCAGCTTAACGTGCGTTTACTTGCAACGGTCAATACAGCTTCTTGGCGCTTTTTGCATTTATGAGAGCAACTTCTGTAATGAGACTGCGATTACGCGTTACTGCATAATTCTGGCTGGCAACCTTAGAAAGCATTACTGAGTACACGAGAGAGCAAAAGGACAGCTCGACGATCAAATTGACGATGCGGCATATACGTCAGGATGCATAAAGAGCGGAGCACCATTACACGCACTTTAGTTACCTGGAAATACTTGATTTCTCACGCCATACCGTCCTAGTAATATTATGCTTTGCGTTTTACTTTCTTGAACGATAAGTCTCGTCGTGTCACATTCTCCAAAATTTCTTACTGGGAAGGTAATTTGGGACATGCTAGCTCTAAGGTATTTTTGAGACGCGTATTGTAAATCTCGAACAGAGGGTGGTTTTTTTTCATAATTTGTTCAGCGAACTGGGAGCGCGGGAGGAACACAGACACGAAGCAAAGAGGAGGCACTAAAAGTGAATCACAGCAAAAGTAACTAAGTTTCGAAGAAGTACCTGTTGTACCACACTCTCTTTGTTGAAAAAGAAGATCGCAATGATGATGGCAATATTCATCATTATGATGATAACAGGTAAACGTGTAACAAGCCTTTTCTGGCTTTTTTGTTTTTACTATTTTTAAATATCTTTTACTAAAGTTTATATCGCGTTTTATATTCGCAAAGCATCGTCGGCCTGGTAATAACGATGAGTAATTAGTCCATTGATCTAGAAAAAACGTGCCACGAAAAGATTATTCATTAACACCCGCCTTTCACTTAATTGATTTATTCAATTCAACCTTTTCGATCAAATGATTTACACCGAGAGGAGTGTCGAAGAGTTTTGAAGTATTGGAATGCTAGGTAACAGCCGCGACAACGTTGCTGCGGTAATTGCTTGCTTGGCGAGCGATACCGACAATCTAATGAGCTTACTGTACTCTCTAGTCCCAAAAAAGTGTGCAGCCACTTAAATCACGTGCTTTTCATATCATCCACCGCACTACCAGTGCATCAGGTCACACAGTCAGCTTCGGTGTGTAAACTCACCACAAAAACTTTTACTGTGTCCGTTCCCTCGTCGTTTGGGACGAAGTCCCATAAGTAAAACAATATCTCCTTTGGGGTAGCATTTAATCGATGCCCACCTGTACAAGAAACGTTTAGAGAAAAGTATGACGCAGTGACCTCTTACTAGTATTGACGTGCTGGAAAATTTAAACCTGAGCGTTTACGAAAAGGGTTCAGTTTCAAGTAAGCAGCACGCAGCGAGCCATGAAAGGGGTACATGCATATTATTAACTGTGAGGGCTTAATGTCCGGAAACCCTTATTTGAAAATGAGAGACACCATAGAGGGGAACCGCGGAATTTTCGACCAGCTGGGGTTTTTTACCGTGCGTTTCAATCTAAGTACACGCCTGTCTAGAGCATTTTCACCTCCATCGAAAATTCAGCCGCTGCTGTTGGGATTCAAGACCACAACCTGCGAAACTACAGAGGAGCATCATAACCACTAGACCATCGAGTTTGTTAAAATTAACTGGAGGGGACTCTGGCGCTGCGATCGTTCAGCGACCATGGTAATGATGGGCAGTACACGGATTTGCCTAGTCTTCGTACTTGTGGGCAGTCAATCGTGCTTACGGCTGCTTTTATTGCTGTGTTTCAGTTTTGTTTCGAAGGAAAGAACGAACCATTTTAAACTTAGTTAAGCGATTGGAATTGGTAAGCCTAAACGATTGAGGTTGTGAAGCGCAACCGCTGGCCATTCGCAGATTTTTGTTTGGTGACAGAACAGCTCCAAGCCCCACGAACACTCAGAGAGCCAGAAGTACGAAGATTAGACAAATCCGAGTACTACTCATCATTCCCATGCTCGCTGAAGCGGCGTGCAGTGCAACTCCCATAGACGCTAACACCAGTGGTTTTTCTAATGTATATTCAGGAAATGCTACGCACTAGGCCACCGTGGCGGGTAGCCATGAAAAGGAAAAGCTATATGTGCAATATTAAGGCATGAAAGAAAAGTTGGATCAGATAGCAAAAGCGTTTTAAGAAAAGCTCGGGTGAAATCGATAGGAATAAATAGGATATGTACAGACCACGTAGTCTGATACCAAGATAACCACCAGTGATTTTAGGAGAAGCACACCGCATTCTAGAAGGAGGTACGGGTGCCAAGGGGATGCCGGTAGTTGGATTCGCAGATTACATTAGTTAGCGGGAATAACGTGGTCGAGATAAGCAGAGGACCAGGTTATTTGGAGGACCGCGGCTGAGGCCTTTCCCCTGCAGCGGGCTTAGCTATTATGACGAATAACGCTTGTCCGGTTGTACTGCCATAACCCTGCTTGAAAAGTGGGAGCATGTGCTCGGCAGACACATATTCGTCAGTCGTGAGGCACAGTTAACCTTTACTTCGCCGTTAAGGTGCCAGTATAGCGGATCAATTGTCGGCAAGTCGAGTATAGAACTATAAGTCTTTAAATTCTGTGCCAATCACGGCACGCTAGAAACGCTGCATCCTGTCATAATATATTTCGCATTGTAACGTACACATATATAGTGAGTCTCTGCGATGTCTACCAACTAGTCGCTCAAACGGGGTGAATAATTATTGTGGCTGCAAAGATAAATATACAGAAACTGTAGCGACGTGGTTGATTGAGCTGATATCTTACGCATCAGTACACGCGGTCGAACACCCCTAAATTGCAATCAAAATGTACGCTTCAAGCTTGCAATAAACTATTGTGCATTTATTTTTTGGTAAGACTAAGGCAAATGCTAAGTTTTTAGTAGATTAAACAAAGTCAAGCGTTGTGCGAAAATGTTTTTCATAGTTGTTTTAGCATTTTGAAAAAAAAAACACCTGGCCTCAATAGCGATCGTATATTAGTAAAACCGGTGACAAGTTCACCGATTTGAAAGATAGTATGCGCCTTCGCACCACATGGTGCCAAGTTCAGAAAACAGCGGAGCTGGGCACCCTTCACTGATCTCCCTCTCTATTTTCTCTATATATATTATCTGTTTCTTTCCATTCCTTTTTTCTCTGTATCTTTCTCAATTCTCGTTCTTTCATTCTTTCTCTCTATATGTATTTGTCATTTATTTTTCCGTCCGCTTAAATCTCCCTCTCTTTCTCATTTCCTTCCAATCTCATTGTTTCTCTCATTTTGTGTTTCTTTTTATCTTTCTCTCTCTCTCTCTCTCTACTTCTTTCTGTTTTTTTTCTCATCTTCTCCTTTCTTTATTTTCGGTTCTTTCTTTATAAATTTCTCCCTCGGTATGAGCGCGTTCTCTCGCCTATCTATATCATTTCAAGCCGCGTCGGACAAATCGGATTATAGGCAGAGCGCATGCCGGTCGCACATGTTTCAGGAGAGAGAGGGCTGTGTAAACTTCATTATTTTCTGGCAGATCGCTGGGCTGGGCTCCCACCTAAAAGCTAACGGAGAGACTGTCCCGTGGCATCGTCTTCGGCCTGCGAGATCGCCCAGAGTTGCTTAACGAGGCCCGAATAGAGCAGTTTTTTAGCAGATTTTAAGAGAGTGAAGAGAGCACGTCCCTACAGAGTTGATTTGTTACACGCGCTAGAAATGCAGATACAATTTTTAATGATAATACCTTTCGAGAACGTGCATTGGCCTAATGAGAAGCTTAACAACTCCGGCTATGACTGAGTGTGCGCGCGTGTGCTGCCGAATGGGCTGTGTTTACCTCTCTTCCCTCTCTGCTCTCTCTCTCTTTCATGTCCCCATCCCGCACCCCATGCGCAGGGTTGCAAACCGGCTTGCTATAGGCTGGCTAACCTCCGTGCTCTTTTTTTCCTCCCATTTTCCTCCCTTTCTTCCTTAACAACTCCGGTTTGAAAGTTAATCAGGCAACCACGAGGTAGCTGGCCTTGGGCGAAATCCAGCGTTCGGTGCATGAGCGCTTGCTTTCGAAAGAGTGACGCGCACGCCCAGGAAATTGACGTAATTTACGCTTCGCTGTTCTGTAAGGGCTGAATTGCTAAGAAATTCTCTCACATAACAAAAGGAACCAGTCAGGGCACTTTTGTATGTATCGTCGGACGCAACTTATGAAATGTTGAGAGGCCCCACATGTACAAGCGAAGCACAGCAGCCAATCGCCTCCGCGACTAAAGAGGTTGTCCCCCTCACGCATTTTCCAATGTTCCCCGAAGGCGGAATGACCAGACGTGCGGCTCACGACGTCAGTCGGGAGTGCGTGCCCATTGGTGCCCGCTTGAGCACAACCGCCTTTGAAGGGAAATTGCGCCGGCTTGTAAGGCAATATACAAGGCGCGGCTTATCTTGCTGGTGCTTATCGAAGGGGGTACCACTTCCTCCCAGCGCAGGCGCCTAGAGCTCAATACTAATAAAATTTTTCATCTGATTCATATCTGATTTTTTGGGAGGGTAGCAAACTGTCCCTCACCATGCGTAGTTCACACTTTAGGTGTCTTGGATGAATTGTGAAGGCTTCAGAGCAGTGTGTGTTTAGAAAAGTGCTTAACAATTTAGATTACTTGGTACTCTACTATGAGAGAGTATATAGCAGTCCTGGGGGCCTCGTGTGTTTAAAAACATGTTCGACGATTCAGAGTACTTCGTACTCTGCCATGGAACAGCATGATGCCGTCCGTTCTCTAGCGCATCAGCCTGCAAGAGGCTCCCGTCAAAAACCCACTGACATATACCAAGTGACTGTGCACTTTTTGCCTGTGTTTATAAAAAGTGGTTAATGATTTAAAGCGCTAGGCATTCAATTATGGGAGAGTGTGAACACTCCCTGATGCTGATTACCCTTCGAACGAGTAAGAACGATGTTCACTACCCATCATGAACAGGACAGTACCACTGTGCTACAGTGTGTTTAGAAAAAGTCGTTAACAATTTTGAGTATTTGGCACTCTACTATGGGAGAGCATATAAAGCCGTCCCGCGGGCCTCACACTTGACTAGAAGACCCTGTTGACAAAATTGGCTGATCCCACGTACAGCGTGAGTCGATGATATGCCAAGCACGATTGAGGAAGGTTGATATGTTACTTTCAAATCATCACAGCGTAACGAGTTGGAGATAAATTGTGCCATACATGACTTCCATATCATGATTATCATATTTGGACGACTCTTTTACCTTCATCATCTATTCAAGTTACCTCGTACTAAATTTTGTATATGTGGTGTTAGGGAAAGGGTAGCGAGCGAGCTATGAGCGTAGCATGTAGTAATGTTTTACATGGCATGCATATCATGATTATCATGTTTAGACCTGTCATTTACGTAAGTCGTCTGTTCACTTCACGTGAGCCCCACCGCAGTGGTCAAGTGGCTAATGTACTCGGCTGCTGACCTGCAGGTCACGGGTTTGAATCCCGGCTGCGGCGGCTGCATTTCCGATGGAGGCGGAAATGTTGTAGGCCTGTGTGCTCAGATTTGGGTGCACGTTAAAAAACTCCAGGTGGTCGAAATTTCCGGAGCCCTCCACTACGCCGTCTCTCATAATCATATGGTGGTTTTGGGACGTCAAACCCCACATATATATCTATCTATCTATCTGTCATTTAACGTGATACCAAACTTGGTATATGTGGAGCTAGCGAAACGGCCGCGAGCGCATCATGAAGGGCCCAATAGACTTCGACGTAACGTTGACGAGAGCTCAGACTTGGCGCAGGGACGCTACGTTAGCAAAACGCGAGCAGACGCCAGGCGCAAGTGGCGCGACCAGCGTCCGTCGGTGCAGCCCAGCTACAACCGGCGCGAAATTCAACAAGCTGCATTTCGCGCCGATGACGTTACGCAGCTCTACCCAGACAGCACTGCATCCGCCTCTCTTCGTGATGGAGGGACGCCGGGTGCTCTCAAGCGCGCATGCGTCAAAGCAACGCAGCGTGGCGCGTGCCTGCGAGTATATGGCAGGAAGATTTGCCCTTTGCGTGGCATCGCCGGCTTGACGCGCCAAAACAGACGCCGGCGCGCACCCACGCCGGGTCACGTCGAAGAGTGCTGGCGGCTTCAGTGTGGCATGCAGTCATATTCTTACGTGACACGCTTCTCGTGATTATCATGTCTACATCAGTCACATACCTTCGTCGTCCATTCCCGTGACGTAATACCAAATTCACATATACCAAATTTGGCATATGTGAAGCTAGCGAAACAGCTTCGAATGCATCATGAGTGTCGCATGTAGTCGTGTGTTCACATGACAAGCATGTCATGATTACCATGTTTGCCCGCGTAATTTACCTATGTCATCCGATCGCGTCACGTGACACCAAATTTGGTACATGTGAAGATAGCATAACGGCTGTGAGCGCATCTTGAGCGTAGCATGTAGTCATGTTGTTACATGACACACATCTCATGATTATCATGTTTGCACCAGTCACATACATTCATCATACATTCATGTCCCGTAATACCAAACTTGGTATATGTGAAGCTAGCGAAGCGGCTGCGAGTGCATCATAAGCGTGGCATGTAGTCACGTTGTTGCATGACATGAACCAGATGATTATCATGTTTGCACCAGTCACATACCTTCGTCGTCCATTGGCATCCCATAATCCCAAATTTGGTATATGTGAAGCTAGCAAAACGGACACGCTTGTCATGACTTTCATGTTAGGCTCTGTCGCTGCTGTTCTCTATGCAGTCATGTCATACCATACCAGTTTGGCAACTTGTCTTGTGAACAAAACCACCGCAAGAGCAGCAAGACCAAGAAATATAAATCATGATATTCATGACATACATGTCATGATTTACATGTTACGACCAGTCCCTTATGTTCGCCATACTTGCATGTTATGGCATACCAAGTTTGGTATCAATACCATTATCGAAACGGCCAGGAGAGCTAAAAGTCGTAAGCGGCTGATAGATAGATAGATAGATAGATAGATAGATAGATAGATAGATAGATAGATAGATAGATAGATAGATAGATAGATAGATAGATAGAACGATAGATAGAACGATAGATAGATAGATAGATAGATAGATAGATAGATAGATAGATAGATAGATAGATAGATAGATAGATAGATAGATAGATAGATAGATAGATAGATAGATAGATAGATAGATAGATAGATAGATAGATAGATACGCTCAAGGTCGCCTAAATTCACTAAGAAATTCTTTGCATTTAAAAATTACTGCCTGAACAAGTTGACACCTGCCAATTCGGGTGACCCACCGCCACTGCCACCCCACGAAGAGCAGTGTGAGTGTGTTTTAACCATTTAGGGGTAGTGGTTAGAAGATGAGAAAAGGCACCTAATTTCTGCAACCCGGTCGGGAGCACGGCGCAGTGCCTAAACCATTTAGAGTACTTGGTACTCTACCATGGGAGAGCATAAAGCCGTCCCGTGGTGTGAGCTCGTTGAAGAGAATTATATTTCCGGATATATCATACAGAGCTTATGTGCACACAGAAAAATGAACAATGATGAACAAAGCGTATGTACAATGCAAGCTGTTGTTTACAGCGAAAAGAACTTATTGCGTATGCAGTGACGTACAATGCGAAATTGTACAACAGAGATAGGACATTTATGACATCGAGATGATTAAACTTAAATATATAGTAAGGCTATGTGAACAAACAAGGGGGGTGTCATTCACAGTGTAGGGTGACGTTTAGCATTCACCTGTGGGGACGGTTTTCTCTCGCACTCAAGAGCAATATTTCACAAAAAGGACATGTTTCTAAAGAAGAAAAGAAAAATACACACTGTAATGTCACAGTGGTACAAGCTCTAGCCCACCTCCTCAATAGGGGAGGAAAGGCATGGACACTCTGTTGTTTTTTACGATAATAAATCGCGTAGACCAGCGTCGGAGGAAAGCCTCCTCTCCCAGCATGACTAGTTCTGCATTAAGATGCATAAGCATTATGTTTCTTAGCCGATGTAGTAGCGGAAATATAGCTCTCTCGGGGCGTCCCCTCAGGCAGGCCAGTCCCCTTCGTTTCCATAAGACGAAGGCCCCGATAGTCATTAAGAGTACGACGAAGTTATCCCTGTGGTAGACTTCCACTGCATACTTATTTGGAACATTCCGGTAGCCATGCGCCAAAAGGTGCGCACTACTATACATTCATGGAAGACATGGTTCAATGTTTCGACGCGACCGCATTGAGGGCATGTGGCGGAGGGCGCCACGCCCCACGCCGCAAGGCGGTCAGCCGTTGGTAAAGCCTCTCATTCCCTAAGCCAGTTTAGGTCATGAACTTCAGAGTGGAGAGACGTGTTCGTAAGAATTCTACATCTTTTCACCCGGCATTTTTGGCGTTCTTCTTCAGATAGGCTTTTAAATGCTATTAGTTCGCTCATGTCGGTAGGGGACATTTCCATAAGTTCTTCAACTGGAAAATCATTTCGCCATTGTTGCAAAGATTTTATAACATGTGTGTAATACGCCAGTGGCTGCTCAGCAGCTGGTCCCGTGTCGTTTCCTAAACCAAAAAGTCTTCTAGAGGTTCCTAGCAGATACACTACAAGTTGCCTGCCTCGATACGATGAGTTCTCTAAGAGTGCCCAAGTGTTTTTGAGAGCCAACATGTGGCACGTGACATCAAGGTTGGGCACACTGAGCCCTCCCCATTTTACTGGCAGGCGGACCAAGGCTCTAGTGAAGCTTCGGCGTGGCCATTCCAAAAAAAGGAGCCGCACGCAGTAACCACTCTCAGCAAAACCCGATGAGGTGGTCGAGCAATTCTGGCTGCATGAAGGAGTGGCGCTTTTATGCTGGTTTTAATTAGATAAGCTCTTTCAGTAAAAGGTAGTTGCAAGGTTCCGGCGACTTCAATGCGTCTGTCCACTTTGTGTTGGATTTCTTTCCATGTGGTGCGGGCTACCTCACCAGTCAAAAGGAAAGTTACACCTAAGACTTTAACTCCTTGGACGATTTGGACGCCGTCAGGGAACTCTTCAATGTGCATCCCAAAGCACAGTGCCTTGCTTTTTCCCGGATTAAGACGCGAGCTCTGTTTAGAAAACAATTATTTACAGCATGTACAGAACACAAGGGCTTCATACCATTCTAGTAACAGGGCACATACACTTCGGCACATCTATATTTCACGACTGACATCACTACGTTACAGTGAGGACATTTGCTCTAATATACATGATTATGTTGGCATACATGTACACAATAATTCAATGTGATATCACGATACAAGGATATAATGATACAATAGATCCAAATTAAACACAATTTGTAACAAATGAAATTATATATAACAATTCAGCGGGCGCTGCTTAGCACCAAGTTGGTCGAAAAATGAGTTGTATCCTTTCGCGTTCCACCTTGACGAAAGGGCACGACCAATGCCGCAGAAACTCTTGCTCCCCGAGGAAGAAAAGCTCCTTGGAGAGGAACGTGAGGATATCTCGTCTCATTCTCCCCACTATCGGCCACAAGGCACGCCGGCGGTGATTGGCAGCTACGGCCCTACATCGGTTTCTCCAAAGGCTGAACAGCCCCGCAACTATTGAGAGAGCGGAGAAGCGGCTACGCGGAAATCGGCCGTTTGACACGAAAGTTCGCACACCCTGTCCCCGAAAACCAGCATTAACCGCACGCCAAAAAAGGCGGGAAACCACACATTCAAACGTCGCATGTCGATTGGTCTCTGCCATGACGCAGTTGGGGCAGTGGAAGTGCGAACCACCTGCCATCGCTGCAACCGATCTCGCGTGGGGAGCAAGCCCTAGCCCAACCTACAGACAAAGTCTCTGAGATGCCCTGGCAACACTGCGGCAGTTATTGGTTTCCAATCGCAGTTCAATACAGATTGACGATGCTGGGGCACCAAGGGCCGTAGAAGGGCAGCCATTGTGTCCACCACTTTAGAATCGGCCACCTCTATCTCTGGGCACGTAGCTTCCAAACGTCGGTGAAATGCCAGAGGGGCTCGATACAAAGATGGTAATTCAGTTGATTGGGGACCTTTGTTTATTTGGCTATCCGGCAAGAAGACACGTAGTGATGGCCCCAGATGGTAGCGAGCCAGTGTCTGAGTTAGTGTCATTGCTTAGTATTCGCAATAGAGTGCGGAGGCACAATGTAGAAGCCGTGACGGAAACGTCGGGTAATGCAAAACCGCCTTACTCTCGCGGTTGAGCTAACGCTGGACGCGATAACAATTCTGTGCCACCAGACCAAAAAAAAATGAACTGATGCAGCTTTGCACTTTCCTGCAGACGTGGAGCGGTGGTTTAACAGAATGGCAAAGGTACCAAAATGTTTCTAGGTGCACCGTTTGAGTTAAGTATCGGCGTCCCAAGAGGGGGAATTCGAAGTACCTGGCTGCTTTGATATCATTTAGAAGAGTTTGTAAAACAGATGACCAGATGCTATCCTGTATACCAAATACAGTAAAAGTAACTCCGAGTATTGAAATCTCAGGAGACCACTGAAAATGTGACGTGATGTTGATACGACCGCTGGAGTTGCCAATGAAAAAATACTGGCTTTTAGAAAAGTTTAACCTTGCACCGGAGATAATACCGAAATCATGGAATGTATCAAGAGCATGCTGCAGCGACTGTTCATTATGTACATAGAGAGTAATACCATCTGCATATGCAGCGACCTTCACTTGAGTGTTACCGGGTAGAGGTAAGCCACGAATCCGCGGGGGATGTTCAACGGCCCTTGAAAAGGGCTCTAATGCAAGGATAAATAACACTGGCGAGAGGGGACACCCTTGACGGACCCCACGCGTGACTCTAAATGCGTGACTCTCACGGGAGTCTAAGTAAAGGGTACTTACTAAATTAGTGTGCATCGCGTGGATGAGGTCAATGAACTTATCAGGGAATTCGTATTCATGATGCGTTTCACTCACGTATAGCTTTCAAAGCCAAATGAACAGTAGCATGTTTAGCTAATAACATTGTGGAAAGCCGGCGTGCTTAATCTGGTTACAATGCGTACTTGTGCTGGCTATTTAAATAACTTTGCCGATTTTGTGAACAATGAAAACTGATTAAAAAAGCAAACAAGAATTTTCTTTTACCTTTTAAATGAACGACTTCAATATGTGAAAGTGCATGAATGTTGACGTTTGTTTATCTGCTACGAATACTTCTTTAAGCTAGGTACCAAACTGAAGTCAGGTTGAACTAAAAGGAGCCCGTTGTATAATAGCAACAAATTAACAGACAAATTAAGTAAATAAATATTTTCCAAGAGGTGATAACTTAGGCTGCTTGGTGCGTACGACAAGAATTGGATGACTACACAAGGAGCGGCACAGAGTGAGACCAACTAAGCTCTGACTGAAACTTGGAAGTATCTGCAACAAGTGGGGAGGTCTCAAAAGCAAGGATGCGTTTAGTCACGCACATGCGTTTGTCACTAGTCGCATCTTGTATGCGACTCCGTACCTGCACTTACGGAAGCACGATGAAGATTCTTTGGAGGTCACCCTTCACAAAATTGTCAAGAGAGCCCCAGATCTCCCGATCACTACTTCCAATGCAAAACTTCTTGCTTTGGGAGTGGTAAACACCTATAAGCAGCTCCGGGAGGCTCACCTAACAAATCAATACACGCGCCTGACGCACACCCCGTCAGGCAGACGATTCCTAGATCGCCTACACATTCGGCATGAATTCTACACGGAGGAGCGGGTACGAGTGCGGGAACATTGGAAATACGCGATTCATGTTCGACCCCTCCCCACCAATATGTCACGTGAGTCGCACGCTGGCCGTGGAGAGGCGCGGGCTGTTGCTCTCCGGCACTAATTCGGCTCTGAACAAAACGTATTTTACACGGACATCACCGGCCCTTACCGCGGGGGTTGGCATACGGCCGCCGTGGTCCACCGAGACAGGCAGGTGGATGGTCTGCCCTTCCGCGCAACCAATGCTACCCGTGCTGAAGAGGTGGCCATAGCTGTGGATATATCACATTACAGTTCTCAAATTATATTCATAGACTCCAAAGGAGCTTGCGCTTGCCGAAATTTCCCGCTTGGATGAATCACAACCCTAGCTGCCGAAATTCCTAAATCTTGTCCTCGAGTAAATTACCCCTCTCCGCGTTTAATAACCTGGACTCCTGGCCATCAGGGCCTCGCAGGCGTGCACTGCCTCGCACACCGATGATCCCTGTTTTCCAGAAGAGAACGCTCTTCTCCTAACTTATAGAGGGATAATTACCCATTACCGGGACTCCCACCGCCATTTTTCTCCGCCCTGCAAAGGACTCAAGAAGGCGGACGAGAGAATTCTTCTCCAGCTATTTACCAATATTTTACTGTGCCCGGCAAAGCCGGGCACATTAAAATATTGACTCTTCCTTTTCCGGCCTCTGCCAGTACTGTGCGGAGGTGGCTCACACCTACCACATGGTATGGGCATGCCAGCTCAATCCTTATTTACCACCGAACCCAAATCTGACAAGAGAGATGGGAGGCGGGCCTGCTTCGTTTCCTGGACCTTGCGGCCCAACGAGCCATGGTCCAACGTGCCAGGACACCGGCCACGACCAACGGGGTCTCTGACTATGGAGTCGACCTAGTACTGCAGAGAGGCTGACCCACTGAAGGCTGGTCTCCCTAGCAACCTCTGTTTTTTTTTAAATAAATGTTTACTGCTACTACTGGAAGCAAAAAAAAATGGCAGCATATCCACGGGGTGAATGATGGAGAGTGTGGTGAAGCATCCGTCCGTCCATTCGTTCTTGCCTCCGTCCGTCCGTGCGTCCGTCTGTGTGACCGTCGGTGCGTCCATCCACCCGCCCGTGCGTGCGTCTGTTCTTTCATCTATGCGTCCATCCTTGCGTCCGTCCCTGCGTTCGCCCATGCATCCGCCCCTGCACCCGTCCATGCGGCCATCCGTCTGTGAAGCCATCCATGCGTCATTCCATGCATCTGTCTGTGTGTGCGTTCATCCATCTTGTCAAAACTCCAAGTACCACCATCTCACATCTTTTCATCCTATATTGCGCATATAGAAGCACCGCCATCCAGTGGACATTCAAGGGACAAACGAGAGGTGGCACACGCACACTTTCTTACGGCTTGCGCTTCGTGTCTACTTCCCACCTTTAACCACCTCGAGTTCATCGTATATACTAGTTCACTGTATTCATGACACCCCGGTTCAACATTCGCTAAACCTTTCTGAAACCAAGGAGGTTACGCCCAGCGAGTATAACGTAGCAACTCTTTCTAGTCATATAGTGCTCAATGTACATGCGAATGGCTGCTAAAGGGGAATGAGCGACAGGAGAATCCGGCTTTTAGTTAACGCGCACGCTGCAAATTTTTATTGTTCAACAATGCACAGGAGAAATCTCCCACTGGCACCACCTTGCAGATCAAAACGTAAAACTGGTTACACACTACGACTACGACTACGACGAGGAATGAAAGGGTGCTCTTTAAGAAGCTTTGCCCCTAAAATAGCCTATGGTCGGGTAAAATCATACATGAGGCAAAACTCGATATTTCGATTTGGCCGGCTTCAGCAGGTCATACAAAACAGCTTTTAAAATGCGAAGCATTTCTTAGCGAACTTCGGCGACTTTGAACGTATCTATCTATCTATCTATCTATCTATCTATCTATCTATCTATCTATCTATCTATCTATCTATCTATCTATCTATTTATCTATCTATCTATCCGCCTACGACTTTCAGCTCTCCTGGCCGTTTCGATAATGGTATCGATACTATACTTGGTATGGCATAATAAGACTGTATGTAGAACATAGTTGACTAGTCATAACATGAAAATCGTGACTTATATGTCATGAATGTCATGATTTACATGTCATGGTCCTGCAGCTCTTGTGGTTATTTTGTTCACATGTCATGTTGCAAAACTGGCATGGTGTGACATGATTGCATGGCAAACGCAAGCGACAGAACCTAACATAAAAATCATGACATGCATGTCATGTACCAACATGGCTACGTTCCACGCTCATGAAGCGCTCGCGGCCGCTTCGCTAGCGTCACATATACCAAATTTGGTATTACGGTACGTGAATAGATGATGAAGGTATGTGACTTGTGCAAACATGAGAATCATGTAATGCGTGTCATGTGATAACATGACTACAAGCCTCGCTCATGATGCACTCGTGGCCATTTTGCTAGCTTCACATATACCGAACTTGGAATTGCGTGACGCCAATGGATGACGATGGTATGTGATTGGTGCAAACATGATAATCATAAGATGAGTGTCATGTGAGAACATGACTACATGTCACAGTCTAGACGCAAAACATTTCGACGTGACGCGGTGCGCGTGCTCGCCGGAGTTCATTTGGTCGCATCATGCCGGAGTTGGCACGCCAGACACCGGTCCTGCCATATACTCGCAGGTGGGCGCCACTCTCCGTCACGAAAAGAGGGAGACGCAGTGTTGTTTTGGTAACGCATTGGTGCAAAATGCAGCATGTCGCCTTTTGCACTGGTTGCTGACGGGCCGTGCCGACGGACGCTGGTCGCGCCTGGCGTCAGGCGTGACCAGCGTCCTGACGCCGGGCGCGACCTGAGTGCTCGCGTTTTGATAACGTAGCGTCGCTGTGCCCAGCGTGCGCGAGTGTCATCACCACATTGGAGAATATTGGGCCCTCCATGATGCGCTCGCGGCCGTTTTGCTATCTCCACATATACTAAATTTTGTGTTACGTGACGCCAATGGATGACGAAATATATGACTGGTGCAAACATGATAATCCTTACATGCGTGTTATGTAGGAACATGACAACATACCACGCTAATAGCGTGCTCCCTGCTGTTTCGCTTGCTCCACATGTACTAAATTTGGCATCATGTGATTTGAATAGATGACGAAGGTAAACGACACATCTAAACATGACAATCATGACATGGAAGTCGTGTATGACATCATTTACCTCCACCTCGTAACGTTGTACTGATTTCAAAGTGATATATCAAAATTTCTCATTCGTGCTTCGCATGTCATCGATTCCCCCTATACGTATGATCTGCCAATTTTATTTTTTCAGCGATAGGTGCTGGTTCCTGCCTACTTTTCCAATTAAAAAGTTTGATGATTGCTTGCAGCGTTCGCGTAGGAAATATTGCGCCTCTGGTATCAGTGTGTTCGTCACCCTTCAAAAATGGGTGAAATTCTGCTTGGACAAATTTGCTGAACAGTGCATGAAGCTACTGCTACATCAGTACAGCAACGTAAATGTTTATTTCGTTACTTTAGACTACGAGCTATGTAACACAAAAAAAGTAGTTCGTTTGGTGGCCGGGTAAAAAACGAATTTTTTTTCATTCTGACACGTGAGAGGGGTAAAACGCGACAAATAGGCATCCTATTATTATTATTGCAAAGTATAATAATAAATCGACCATTACCTTACACTCATTATACACTATAGTTCTTTCTTGTGGAGGGTTTGAACATACAAGAGGATATAATATGGAGCTTACTGGGAGGAAAACAAGACATGGAAAAGCGCTAACGGCCGTCCAGGACATGACTCCCTTCACTCGCACTGCATCAAGGTTTTTCCGTGTCCACAAGGAGGCTTTCAAGAGACGCGTAAGAAATGACGCTACATCAAAGTCAATTCGTTCACAAACATGTTCTTGGATTAAGTTTTAAAGATGTTTCTCTAGTACCCTAATTGAACAAAAAAAACAAGCGCTATAAAATGAGAATATAGCACAGTATTAAGTTTTATTGCCTCACAAAGCCCGGTGGATGAAGTGAAAAGCCACTAAACACCTGAGCGTTTCTGCATCAAAACAGCAAGAGAGGTGAGGAAGATACGTAAAAACACATGTAACCTCTAACTGATGATTAATCCAATGAGGTGCAACCGTTCAAGAAAAGAGAACATAAGCCCAAAAAAAGACTGATGGTGTTTCATCTGCAAAAAGTTTCGTAGCAACACTGTACCATGTTCTGCCTGATTCATTGCATGGAGTAAAAGGACTGGTGTCTTTAAGACTGCGTAAGAGCCCACAACGTGTGAATTTAAAATTATTGTACTGCTAAAACTGAAAAAATAATTTTTTCCCTACGTCTCGTTTTGCCCGATGCAGTGTTTCGTTTGGCCCCGCTGGTTGGGGCAAAACGATACATCTGGTGCATTTTTATTTATTTTGAAATAATATTTTGAACGGTGGAAACACGGCAATACTCGTGTAGCACGTACCTTGTACTCGAAGGAAAGTTTCTGCATTGATGCCTATTCTTAAGGGAAAAACAAAAATACATATTCCCTATTTTATAATTTTGTGTCACTTTACCTTACCCCACCCTACACCATCTCCTGTTAAAAGGGACCACGAGGTGACGCGAAGCCGTACGAGGAGTATACAACGCGTTTGCACACCACGGCTATTACACACCCACTCATACCAAATAAACCCTCGACTGGAACATCGACCTCCATCCGGACTTCGTCGACGTGAAGCTTCACTTCTTTGTCGCCTTTGGTTGGGGGCTGCCTTCACAAAAGCATATAGAACCATCATCGGATTGACCGACAATGCGGAATGCGACGTCTGCTGCACCAAAGAAGACATCGACCATGTGATATGCCATTGCCCTCGATTTGTTCTGAAAGACAGAAGCTTTTGGACGAATTGCGAGAATTGGACAATCGGCCACTCTCTGTGCAGATGCTACTGGAACACCGTCATCACCTTTCGTCGGCTAAAAAAGCAGTCAAAGCTGTCTTGAGCTTTTTGAGGACTACAGGCCTATGTGACCACCTTTAACTTTAGTGTATTGCCACCGCTGCATACGTGCCAGCCGATTGACTGACAATCCTCTTTTCCTTTTCTCTCTCTTTCTCTTATCTTTCCTCTCTCTCTCATCTTTATTCCCCCTTCCCATTCCCCCAGCGTAGGGTAGCCAACCGGGCATGTGCCTGGTTAACCTCCCTGCCTTCCCTCTTGTTGTTTATCCCCCCCCCCTCACGCAGGCCCGAAGCGCCAGTGCATGCCACCGTGTTCTGACTATGACGCTGCGCGTTGGTTCATCGCGCATCTTCAGAATCTTGTTCCCCGACGCCATCCCTTGATTGCTGAGAAATAGTAAGGTGAGAGAGGCCACAGGGTCTCACCCAGCCCTTTACAGAGGTCGGCACGTGCGCAGTAGAGCTGGGCGAGCACACCGGATCAAAGTCACCATTAGTTGCTTAGCATTTAAAGATTGGTTGAAGAGCCCCATCGGTAGCCTTATAGCCACACATTGTTTGCGTGTGGTTGCCTCACCTTAATCAATTATCGCATATATATATATATATATATATATATATATATATATATATATATATATATATATAACATGTGCAACTAAATTACCAAGGCCCTTAGCATTTCAAGGAATTTCAAACTCACCCTTTTAGTATATCTCCCTACATTTCTGTTTTTTTTTTCTTTCTTGAACTCGCTCTGTGAACAACCCAGCGCAGTGGGGCAGCCAACGCCGATTTACGTTCCCCAATTCTCAAAGAGCGAGAAATCAAGCAACTTTACATACGCGAACACTCCCACCAACTTTACATACTCCCACCAGAGTAAGTTCGCACGAGAGGTGGCTGTTCCACTTTGGCGGCTGCAAACCTGAACTCGCCCAAATCTGCTCTTTGTGCATAACATATACTCGGCTATGTATACACGCTCCAGCCCTGGATGTGGCGCTATTCCTACAAACTTTCACGCCACCGTGGAGTGCATGGATGCCTATTTTCCTCTCCTCCAACCGATCTTTTGGTCCACCTTTATCCCAGAGCAGTGGGAAGGCAGCCTTGGCGCAGGCGCACCCGAGGTCTGGCGGGGGCTCGTTCAGCAGGCCCAAGCTGTCGCAGAAGTTCCTCTAGAGACCCTTCCCCTTTTCTTTGCGTTTAAATTAAGAAAAAAATATTTTCATCATCATTGACATGCGCGTAAGTTTTCCCTCATTTGCGCTAGTGAGTAAGAAAATCACGTTTCCAAAAGCGATTGGGCAGCCTGACGTTATTCACATAAAATTTGTGTTCTTTTCTCCTTTTCCATCGAATGAAAATAAAACCTTGCAGAAGGAATCTTCATATATTACTGTGTGTAAAAATATGAACTGGGGATTTGAGACAGCGCTTTGACAGTCTTGGTTTGTTTGCCCCACTCCTTCTGTTACAGTATTCTGCCAGAATGAATGAATGAATGAATGAATGAATGAATGAATGAATGAATGAATGAATGAAGACTAGTATGACCTCCTTTGAAAGTCTGTAAGCCATGATTATCGTGGCTCACGGAACTTTCAGTATTTTACGTAGAATGCTGTTTCTAGTGGCGTGCGCATGCCGCCTTCATTCCTTTTCGCGATCGTCTGCGTATACAACAGCATCAAAAAAAGCGTATTCCCAGACCACCGAAACACGACGTTAACGTTGAAATGTCTGAAAGTATAAATTTTTCTTCCATATACAACTCTCTGTGTTGGCTTCGCATCTTTTTCTAAAGAAGACTTTGCGGGCGGGAAAATTCCTTAATGAGAGAACTGTTCGTTTAGATTTTTCGTCTCTCGGTCGAGTGAGATGATGCTTTCTGTACGTAAACGTGTACAACTAAATAAATAGTCTTGGCAAAGCTAGGTTTCAATCCAGACTTTAGAGGCACACTAAAGTGACACAATGACTTGGCTTATACTTATAAACAGTACTCTGAGAACGTTTATGCGGTAAGTTTTACTATTATAGGTACGTTATTATTGCCAAAAGTCAAGTTTTAAGTTGCATTTTTAAATTTCGCGCATAAATGTGCACGCGGGAAGAAACAAATTTTAGAATATATTTTCCATCATTTTTGCCATATTGACTCGGTGAAGTTTTCTGAAACTTTTAACATTAGGTCTCTGGTCCCCACAAATGACAATCTACTTTCTTTCTACCAATGAGGAATGACGTAGGAGCAAGAAGACGCCGCTAAATTTTTCAACGTCACGGTGTTTGGCGCGGCAATTTCCAGGTGGAGGCTACACCCACATTTTTTTTTCGCATGTTTGATAGCTTACCAAGCGTCATCTAGTGGTATGACTGGCGTTTTCATGGCTGTGCATTGGAAAATACTACAACACGCAGTAAAATAGTTTTCTTTCCTAATTTTTCTTTAAATCTCACTGTACGAAATGAACAAGTGTCACTTAATAACGACATTAATTGCTCCATTATAGACTGCGGCAACACTGCTTGTTCGTCGATCTTTTTCTATCATCCCCTGAGTTGCTGTCTTTTGTGGGTTCATACCATCTGTTATTTCTGAATGTACTATTTATTAACACAAAGTACAGTTATTTCTCTAAATAAATAGCATCAATCAAACCTGCAACGCTGTTTCTATCTTTGTTCCACCCTCCATGCAAATAAATAGAGCCCACGCTTTTTTGTTTTATATGTGTTTCAGCCGTTTAAGGCTAAAGCCCCAAATGTAGTGCACTGTCCAAAACAAGAGGTGAAAAAAAATGAAATCAGATTACTTGCTGCGCGACCAGATCGTTCACTTCTTTGCGGTGCGTGCGCGAGTATATAAAAACAATAAAATGCGCAAGGTGGCTGTTTTATTTCTCGTCAACTTCGTTGTTGCGACGAATCATAGGAGTCTGCTTAGCATAACTGAGTGATTCTTTGGTTCGAACTAGTTGGCAATCCGTAACTACTATCTTTGTAGCGTAGGGCTTACATCACAGTCAAAGAGATACGAAACTTCTAAAGTTTCAGCTCACATTTAATGTCAGATGCTAATAATCTAAGTAGTACAAAAGAGAAAGAGTGTGAAAAGCATGCAAGTGCGTAAGCTGTGCGTCTGTTCAGCCTGGTTCATCTTTGTGGAGGCCGCGTGACAAAAAAAAGGAAGTACTTCCGAGGATGCTAACGACGAAATCCTACTTAGACCTTGTGTTTGTATGTTATTGAACTTTCTGCCAACTTCAGCTGAAATTTGCGGTGAATGGCAACTTCTAGAAGGATCTCCTGTATTTGGAATTCCACAATTGGGAATGCGTAAAAGCCACGCATTATGTTTCATACTACATCACAGATGATGAGCTAATACTTGTGAGTCTTAAGAATGAGCACCCAATTACAGTTGCTGAGGGTGTTCGGTGCGTTTGCAGTGTGAATCAATTGGACATGGCTATGTCTTCGGCAGTGTCATAGATGCGTGCTGTGGCGATTGAAGTGTGCACAGGGAGCACTCGATCTCATGGTATGTGAATTAAAAACTCAAATAAACAGTACTGTTGGCGTGGTCCTGAGTTCAAATCTATACATGATAAACAGAAAGAAGGAAGGAAGCGTATATGTAAGGGCTCGTTTTCTTCGCTAGACATAACCGTAACTAGATCTAGCAATCATGCAAAGGAAAGTATTGGATATGTTATTAGAAGTGTTTGTAATGCAAACTTTAGGTAAGAAGAGGGGATAAAAAAAATCACAGCATATCCATGGAGTGCGAGTGGGGCGAAGCAACCATCAGTCCAGCCGCGCTTCCATCCGGGCGTTCGTACTTGCTTCCGTGCGTCCATCCGTGTGTTCGTGCGTCCGTCCATTCATCCTTCTCTGCGTCCGTTCGTGCGACCATCCGTGCATCCGGCCACGCATTCATCCATGCGTGCATCCGCCCATCCGTGCCTCCTTTCGTGCGTTTGTCCATCCATGCATCCTTTTGTGCATCCATCCGTCCGTCCGTGCATATGTCTGTCTGTCCGACCGTGCGTCTGTCCATCCATCCGTCCATCTAGTGAACACTTTAGGTACAGCAATCTCGCATCTTTTTCTTATATATTCATCATATAGAAGTAGAACCATACCACGGACATTCCAAGGACTAAACGAGAGGTGGTACGGCCGAACTAGAGGAGCGGTACGCGAGCACTCTTTTACGGACTGCGCTTCGTGTACATAGTTCCCACCTTGCACCATCGCTAGTTCATAGAATTTTGGCCCAATCATCGCTAATCCTTGCTAAAGCCAAGGAGGTTATGCCCAGCGAGTTTAACCTGGCAACCTTTTCTGGTCATACAGTGCTCAAAGTTCGTCCTTCGGTTACTAGTTTTTTTGCGACAGGGGGGGGGGCGAAGCTCTCTAGGCCGTGAATCATGCGTCCGCGATGTATGTAGTAGTAGTAGTAGTAGTAGTAGTAGTAGTAGTAGTAGTAGTAGTAGTAGTAGTAGTAGATAACCACCTCCACGGCCGGACTAGAGCAGTGGCACGTGCGCACCCTTTTCGATTGAGGAGTAAGCCCGCAGACGTTAATCATAAATAAAAATATAGTTGTTTCTGATGAAGTAACTTAGAGACGGGTATTAGTTACTTAACATCTAATAAAAGTTGCCTTGACTTTGATGCTTACTAGAGAAAAAGTAGTAACAGGAGGACGCACTTTGAACACTATCTGCCCAGAAAGGATTTTTACGTTAAACTCGCTGTGTGGAACTTCCTTGGTTTTAGCAAGGTTGAGCGATGGTTGGTATGGCACTTGGAGTGCTCACTAGATGGACGGACAGATGGATGAATAGCCATACAGAGAGATGCACAGACGCACACACAAATGAATGGACGGATGAATGGCCGCATGAATGGAAGGACGCACGGACGGACACAGGGACAAACAAACGCAGGGACGGACGCACGGATGGACGTGCAGACGGACGGACGCACAGACGGTCGCACAGACAGACGCACGTATGGACAGATGCAAGAACGAACGGACGGGTGGACGCTTCACCTCATTCTTCATCATGCACTCCGTGGATTAGCTGTGATTTTTTTTTCTAGTAAGCATCAAATTCAAGGGAAATTTTATTGGAGATTAGGTCACCGATACTCGTCTCTGTAGGTTATTTCATCAGAAACAACTACCTTTTCATTTATGATTAACGTGCACAGGTCTTCTCCTCGATTCAAAAAAGTGCGCGCGTGCAGCTCCTCTAGTCCGGCCATGGAGTTTGCTACCTACAACTACTGCTACTGCATACATCACGGCCGCACGACCTATAGATGCTGTTTAGGCTACATTTATGTAGCAGAGTTGCGCATACCGTTCACTTCCGTCGCTCGCACCGCTATTCGGCGAGCACTGTCACGTGATGCTAAGTGACGTAAGATGTTCCAATTCACGCGGCGAAACCAACTTTACGTGCACGATGGCACGGCGCTCATGCGTTCTCGGCCTGCTTAGACTTTAGCCTCAACGCGACTGCCATTAGGGGTTTTACCTTGTACGTGTACGGTTTGCGTTACCATGTTACCGTATAGAATCTGCGCATACGTGGGTCTTTACAGAACGTAGACCTTTGCGTAACTAAATTACCCACCGTGTAGGCTCTACGTTTACGGTGCTGTTTTACAAATCCACCTTCGTTCGTAGAAACTCGCGATATCCGCATTGCGGAGACTTCAGGCATCGTGTCAAAATAAGCCAAAGTGCGAGCGCCAATAGCGATTACGTTGTTTCAGCCGGATTACCAAAGCTAAGCTGGCTAAAAAATGGAATCCGCAAACGTGTGAGCCCCCTAGAGACTTAATAGGTGGCGCCATCTAGCGGTCTCAAAAAGGACCAGGCGGTCACAAAAGTGTTTTTGCAGAAACACCGTGCATTGTACGTCTGGTGTAACAACCGCGCCACAGCGTTATCACGAATGAGTTACGTTTTTTTTTAATAATTTTCACCTCACTCATGAGTTTCACCTTACGAAATCACCATATTTTAAAGAAAGACGCTGCACAGGGCTCCAGAAATTTCGACCACCTGGGGTTTGTTAACATGCACCTAAAACTAAGCGCTTATGAAATACAGAGGACGTACGCTATAGCAAAAAAAGAATCAAACCAAACCATAATGTTCCAGTGGATGCCAAGCCACTGTGGAACCACAGGAAACGACATAGCTGACCACACTGCACATGCAGCACATCAAGAAAATAATATATGACTGCTACCTCTATCGATGAGTCATGCACGGTGTCTAATAAATAAGTTGAGCTGCCAACTGTCTAAGAAAACCTGGTTCGAAAATGGTGCGCAAAACTCCCTGTTGTATAACATTGATCTCGGTATAGAATTTAATATTCCGTTAAAGGTTAACCGATCGGTAGAAACAGTCATTCATAGGGTTCGACTTGGTACAGCCTGCACGAAGGCTTTCCTGTATAAAATAAGAAAAGCCGTCAGTCCTACCTCCTCATGTGGAGAAGCACAAGATGACGTGGAGCACATTCTTCTGCATTGTAAAAATCATGACGTACCTCGTAAGAACCTTTTTCAAAAACTTAATTTGGATAAGCGACCTCTATCAATTGCAAAAATCTTGGGTCCATGGCCAAAAGGAAATATACAAGCGACTGCAGCGCGTGCAGTCGTTCACTTTCTGGAGGAATCAGAAATAGATGAAAAGTACTAAACAAAAAACAAATGTACTTCACTGTTAACCGGTATGTTTCAAAACAGTATTTTGTGTTTCACTATGATATTTTTGGGAAAATGTTTCTGAAAACGGTTCAGTATTTAAGCGACAAGATCACCTTAGACATTTTATTGAACTTTCATGTTTTTGTATGAACACCTAAATTGGCGTGATTACTTGTGTTTTTACAAACTCAGTGTGGTGCGGACACATTACTATTTAGTGTGGACACATTTCTGTGTGGTATGGACACTCAGTGTTGAAAACGTGAACTCATTGTGCAAGTGTTGTGCTATGTACTTATGTATAGCCTTGTGTTTGCTACAAAATTTGCGATGTCGACTTTTGTGCAAGAGAAGAGGTGTAGACGGTGCCACGCATTGGCACCAACCTCTCCTTATATACATTTATTTTTAAATAAGCACTCGTCCCTCAACCATTTTCGCTAGCTATATCAACATACCACCTCACTTCAAGCGCGCAATCTTGTTCAGTGCGTTCGAATAAGTCTGCGGCACGCCACTCGCGCCAGGCCATCGCGCCTCAGTTTTCTCCTGCATGCGCCACGAGTGGCTTCACTGCACAGTCGTGGAACATAATAGCACACCTATGCTCAACTATGCTCCCGTAGGGAGCATATACAGTAACTCTAGCACGACCCAGGGCTTAAGGAGCTCCACCCCTACAGATAACTTGCCATAAAATGGGACCAAACTTACGACCTTTGAATAACGCGTCCGATGCTCCAGCAACTCCGCTACCACGGCGGCTATCGCCACGTCTACACTATTGGTATATATATGTGTATTAGGCGTGGAAGCGTTAGTCAGCGCCACCAGTATAGCTATACGCTGCGAATGTGGAACGCTCTTATCAACCTGTTTGATTTCACGTAGCACGCGAACTTATTACGAGCTGGCAGCTGAATAATCATTCATAGTATACTATTTGAAGGCATCAAGTCTGCGAGAATGAGACTCTCGCAATGAAGGAAGGAAAAAAAAAGTGTATATTCAAAGGCCTGTTTTTTTATTTTTTTTCGTTGTAAGACCACATATATTTGATCTGACAGACACTCATGCCACGGAAAGTATAAGGGGTTTCATTTGAAGTATTTGCAACACAGATGTGAACAGAGAAAATTGGACAAAAGTTACCTTGCCGTGGGCAGAGACAAAATCTGCCCGCGGCAAGCTATCTTGTCCAAGTATACAATTCTTTCCTTAATTCGTCCCCTTTTTTCGTCATGTTTACATTACAAATACTTCTAGTAACACCCTCTATACTTTCCTTGGCATGATTGTTGGTTAAATCTAATCGACAAACATTGATTGATATCTGGTGTTTACGTCCCAAAACCATTATATGATCTTGAGACGCCGCAGTGGAGAAACAAAAAGTGCTTTCACGGGTCCATAGGAATCGCAAAGATAGCTCGCTCTAGGTTTTTGCAACCTAAAAGCTCACGGGGGCCCTTACAAACTCACTTTACGCGCTCACGACTTGAAGGTGCAAGTCATCACGTTCTTCTTCTCAATGAAGTGAAACTTAGCTATAGTAACATGAGCCGTGGCTTGACGTGTCGTTTTCAAGCGCCCTCTTCATTATCTTCTCTCGAGGTCAAGCGCTCTCCAATTTTGTTCCCCGTCCGAAGGAGGGTGCTACGACGGCGTTATGTGGCGTTACTTCGTATGGCGTCATTAGGACGTCATGCTGTGACATCATCGTGTGATGTTTTATTGCATCACTCGTTCTCGACGCCGTGGGATAGTCGCCGCCGACTGTCAAATTTCCTTCTTGATGAGGCATCAAAGGCGTTCCCCTTTATAAAAACAAAATACTTCCAGATCTTGTATACATGCAACAACACGCGTAATCATAGAAAGCATCGATTTCACAAGTCTCGTCCTCGCGCCATGGTGGTCTGTTGATTGATTTGTGGCGTTTAACGTCCCAAAACCACCATACGATTATGAGAGACGCCGTAGTGGAGGGCTCCGGAAGTTTGAACCACTTAGGGTTCTTTAACGTGCACCCAAATCTGAAAACACGAGCCTACAGCATTTTCGCCTTCATTGAAAATGCAGCCGCCGCAGCCGGGATTCCATCCTGCGACCTGCGTGTCAGCAGCCGAGTACCTTAGCCACTAAACCACTGCAGCTGGGCGCCATGGTGGTCTATGAGTCTGTGAACCCGAAGGTCATGGGATTGAAGACCAGTCATGGTGGTCTTGGAGTCTGCGAACCCGAAGGTCACTGGATTGAAGACCGGTCATGGCAGCCGAATTTCGGCGAATGCAAAATGCTAGAAAACCGCGTACTTGGACTTAGGCACACGTTCAACAGCGTGGCCGAAATTTCTGAGGACCTCCACTACGGCGTTCTTCAAAATCATAATATATTGTTCTGGCGAAAAAAACATCTACAAGTAAGCCTTTCGCAAAGCTCGTTTCAAGATATAGCGCTTCAGTACAATGACAAGATCATCCTTACATCGTTGGTTTGACTGTAGCGAAGGCGTTATAGCCGTTAAACTCCACATAACAGATTGAGGTCGTAATAGTACCACGCTTGATCTTAGATACTGGCACTGACCTAAGTTTGGCACTTCAATGCACAGAAGACGGCAGAGGTTCACTTTATTCTTCGGCACCACAGCACCGCTACTTCCTCATCCTCGTTCTCTTTCGCATTGAACCAAGCCAAGCCAGACAACGGGACATGACGAGTTGACCTCCTCAGCTGTAAACATTTAGTGTATTCTGTTCAGGGATGGACAAACGAGCTTTCACCAAAGCAAGCGCCATGACTTGCGCTCATATAAAGAAAAAAAATTACGCTGTTGTTTTAACCTAGGGAGGGTCGCTATTCTTTAAAAAAGCCATCTTACGAGAAATTCAGAGCACACGAAAGCGGTCGATGCAAGATTGCGAAAGAATAGCTGACATAAGTAACGCAGAAGCAAGTGGGGAGAGTCTGAGGTGCACACGAAGAAGGTTTAAAAATAATGTTGCTTGGTGCACACATACGTGAAACACTTCCTGCTAAGGTTTCTGTGAGCACCTTGCCCAACTCTCCCTCCCGATCACCTGGGGTGCCGAAAGCTTTCTCGCCTAACGAGATCCCAGGCTGCCTGTAGGGGCTTGCGAAAATGCTGTCAAGCGAGAGCTGAACAATGTCGCCGGCATCGTGGAAGTATTATATTCTCTTTTCAAACTTTTGTTGCTGTTCCTTTTATTTGTGGCTGACACTTTTGTCATAGCCCCGTAAGCTTGCCTCTTACACGAGTGCCCGTCGATAATACCATCCAATGGAAAACGAAGCAAACAGCCAACAAAACACGCATCGTTCGATGCAGAAAGACGTTGTCATCGTGCAAAGTCTTCAAGGGAAAAGTATCATGGCACGAAAGCGCACATCAACCAAGAAAGTGATAAAAACGGATAACTTTCGTTTAAGCATCCGTCAGTGCCAAAACGTTTCATATGCTAGATGTTTTCCACCTAATAAAATTAGAGACTTCGAGTGGACGAACGTTCGAGACAAATGCGTTAAAGGCCCGTTTTTTTTTTTCATATGCGCTCGGCGGGTTGTTATGATAGACGAGGATTACTGCTGTACGCGTAAACAAAGGGTTTATATTGAAAGAGAACACAGAGAAAGCAATAGTAGACGAAATAAATGAAAATAATGATAAGGAAGCAATATACGGAACACTCTCTGACCACCAATAGTCACAGTCAAAATGTCGGTGAGGTGTTGCGCTACGAATAGGAACGATAGGGTTCAGGTCGATGATAAATCACCGTGTGACAGCAAGCATCCGCCCCTGTCCCGTGAACAGCTTGCTGCGCCGATCAGCATAGAAGAGAGAAAGGTTCGGATCTTCTGCTTCCGCTCGTCGCTCTTTTCGGTGCCTCGCAGGCATAAGCCTGCTTTCATTACGTTTGGTTTTCGTGTGTTTCTGTGAGGGCCCTTAATTACGCTTCACCATTTGGTTAGTGTGGTGACTTTTGCCGCAATGAAGGGTGCCATGGTGGTTGTGGTTAATCGGTATATGTCTCAACTTCCACAGACACATTATTACTACTACTACTACTACTACTACTACTACTACTACTACTAAAATAATAAAATGATAATAATATATTATGAGTAATAATACTATTAATCATAATAATATGTGGCATTTTACATCCCAAAACAGCGATATGTTTATGAGAGATGACGTAGGGGACGGCTTCAGAAATTTCGGCCACCTGGGATTCTTTTACGTGCCCTGCCATCGCATAGTACCCGAGCATCTAGCGTTTCGCCTGTATATGATGCCGGCCACCACCATGGCCGGCATCGCACCCGCGACCTTCGAGTCAGCATCATTGCCCCGCAACCGTTACACCAACGCCGCAGACCCACAAATATATTACCTATAGCAGATTGCACGTCGCCGGCCTTACTCTCTCTGTCCATCTTTCTCTCTCTCTCTTTCTTTCTCTCTCTTTCTCGCACATACCACACGTATGAGGAATTGATAAAAAGAAGGGTGCGCTGTAACAAAAGACATTTTCTACCGTTTCTGCTATTTCGCATCGCCAACACTTTCATGGTGTGCCGCAAATATTTTTAACCACATGGTTTTCCTGTTTAACACTACCACGCTCTTCACTTGAAGCAACGGGGAAACCGAATAAAGGGCTGTTCTTAAACAACACTGGAGGCATGCTACAAAATTGAAGTGTCGAACGCAGTAGTACAATTGACATACCTGCGTGTTAGGAGAGAACTGGCGGCAAGCCAATATTAGGTAAGTTATACTTGCCAGTTATTTCGCATCACAGCCCCTCTCATTTTATGTTATCGACGCGTGTTCGACGTCATACAGTTCAGTAAGTGTGAGCTTAGTACGCTCATTACCATTTCTCATGTTTTGCGATTTTACCTTTCCTTTCGTAGTACACTGCACAAGGCTATTATTCGGTCGGCAGATGCGTGAGCACGTGAACACGGTATTGAACATGTTTTTTTAATCGCGGAACTTAAGTATAGGAACGTATATTTATTACTGCACCATTGATTACGCAAAACATCAAGCAAACAGCAAGAGTCGTAAAAATCTACGGTAGTCATTTTCTTGAACACATAAAAATCTCCAAAGCATTCTACGATTAGGTTCTAAACTAAACATCGAATTTTTATGTTCAGAAAGCATTGTCGACAAGTTTCTGAGCAGGAAACAATCGAACCTTAATGCCCCCTCCCCTCCCCCCTATAACTAACGCCCCATGCCTCCACGATGTTCACCAAATACGAGCACCGTAGAAAAGCTAAATGCGTTCGGTTTCACTATACCAATGCGCCACGTGATATAGCTTGTATACAGGCACGGTATTCTTGTGGTGAAGTGACTCAGCTGCATTCATTTCAACTTCCGTTTAGTTCGGGTCAACAAAGTGGCAAATATTTCTCCCAAAACATTTTCATTTCTCAGTGTGCCCTGTAATCGACGACCTCAAACGGACCGTAAACAACAACTGAGAATGCGAAAAGTGGGTGTGTTATTCTCTACCGGCGTTTCCCGTATATACGTGACACAATCCGGGACGCCAGCAGTTTTTTCACGTGACACCAGGATGAAATAAGTTCTCGGTTGGTTTGTATACGAGAGATATGTGTCATCAGTGGTAAGCCACTTTGTATTGACATGAAGTTACATGCCATTTTGGTTCACGTAGCGCGACTATAGTACGCAATCAACTGATTTCACTCGGTTTTGTGCGTTTGCGACGGCGCAAGTGGAGATAGCAGCGTTTAGTCGAAAAGCGTGAAACTTTGACTGGCTTAATTCTTAGCGCTGCCATTCCACGGTTTCCATAAAAAAAGGGGGACACGAAGAGGAAATACCCCCTGTAGGAATGGCAGTGAAAGGGAGAAAGAAACTGCAGTCTCGCCTTTGAATTCGATGTTGTTTGAGGCCCTTTAAGAATGTATACGTGAAGTGGCGCAAGTTCTTTCTAACGCCGAAGCTTGAGAAAGGAATCGCGAAAGCGGCCCACCTGAGCTGGGCAATATGAACTTTACCGTGCGAGAGAATATGTAAACCGAGCCGAGGCGAGGAAAAGACAAAAAATTGGAGATACATAACCCGCTTACGGCGACGGCTGCATGGCTCTTTAGCGCTGCCCGGAATAAACGAAAATGCATGCAGACATAAGCCTGTCTTGAAGCAGCAGCCGCTGGAATGAAAGGTGCGGCCTGAGTCTGCATGCGAAGAGGCGGTGGAGTGGGTTGCGGGAAGGGGAGCGAGGAAAAACCGTGGAACGGCTGCTGGCCGAGATCCATCATCGCACCTTCTTCGCACGCCAGGGATGCCGCGGTGCGCTTGTCAAAACTACAGTTCCTATCAAGGCAGCTTAACGAAAACAAAAATATAGCAATTTTTCGTCGCCGGGGAGGCTGCTCTTGCAAGTGCTGCATTGCGAGAGTGAAATGCTGCTAGCGATCGCTGCCAAGTACTTACGTAAGCTCATCTTAACTTGTGCTAATGGCATTTCGCTGCCGTTACGTACCAGAACATCCGACTTACATCCGTGTGAATGGACCCGTCTAATTAATGGCGCATGGTCATGGTGGCACGTTTGAATGCAATATATTGAACGTCTGATTCTATATGCTGATGCAATGACGAGCTCTTTATCATCAGTTTTGCGTGCTGTGTACTAATGAGTTCCCAATAGGACGTTCTCAAGTGAAACAATCCAAAATGTATTTCTATCACTGTCGTTTTCAAAGTGCTACGTTAGCGATAAAGATTACATTCGCTCTGGGCTACATGCTGTATGCTTGAAAATGGTATATAGAGCCAATCCTGCTGTAGATTACCCGCTAATATTTGCGGATGATTTCCCATTCTGGTCCTATAGTAACGGGAAGACTGTCAAATGAGTAACGATGGCCACATTCACGAAAACGTCTTAGGCTTAAGCTCTAATAAATCATTCAAGACAATCGAGAGGCTTCTTTGATTACCAGCGCACATGCTGTTAACTGCTTGCTAATAATAATATATGGGATGTAATGTCCCAAAACTATAATGATATGATTACGAGGGACGCCGTTGTGGAAGGCTCCGGAAATTTCAAGCAACTGGTATTTCTTAACATGCAATGACATTGCGCAGTAAACTGGCCGCTATCATTTCGCCTCCATTAACAAGTGACAACTGCGACCGGGATTGGAACCCGCTACCATCGGGTCAACAGCCGAGTATTGTAATTGCTAGTCTGTCATGGCGGACTGCTCGTAGCTTCCTTTAAAGCTGTGCCCTCTTTGTTATGAGGTGATGGATCGGTACAAGTACAAATATTCAGGGTAAATTTCGTATCGTAGAGCCGTGAGGCCAGTGTATGTAGCTGAGAGGGAGTGAGAACAAGGTCGTCTGAGAAATCACTGTGATACAAGTCTGCAAAACGCGAGAATCCTTCTCTGAGTTTAGAACATGCCGTCAATTGAACGATGAAAAAAAGACGAGAGCCCTCATGCAATTTCAGAAGTAAGCCAAAGGTTATTGAGGCTCTTGAAGGTAAAGGCTCCTGACGGCTGTTCAAGCTAGAGGCTGTTCGAACATTCAAGCTCCCGGTCTTTACCACACAGTAAGCTGAAGAGAAAGAAACTTGTGGGTTCAGGGATCTCGCTTGTCCACCGGCATTCCTGCACTAGTGCCACTTTGCAGCACGCATTCGCACTTTTTACAACGCACAACATAGTGTCTCAGTAGTAATCCTGCATTGTAGGAGCACTTCTAAGGCGCCAGACCATGCTAGCCACAGAACTGCTTGCTATTAAACCAAACTAAAACTCCCGGCCCAGGTAAAAAGTTCCCTCACATCTTTTTTTTTTCTTTTGTGTTTCCCTCTCTCTTACTGCTGCACTAGCTGTCTCTATACTATGTAATAGAATTCGCATACCCGCATATCTCAAACGCAGCATTCCATTCCCAACCTCACGTGCTTCAGGAGCAAGGACTGAATGGTGTCCCAAGGTACTTCCGGTCATTTGATTCATCTTTATCTAACACTGATGCGTAACCATGTTTTAAGAACAAAGCTCCTTAGGATGTGGGTTGTTCTCTCGTAATATATTGTAGTAGCCACCTTTAGTTAGCTTTTAGAATTGCTCGCTAGATGGCCGTGTGCGTATATGTCCTTCGAAATAATATCACTAGATGACGCTAGTGATTTTCTTATAGTTAATGATGAAAGAGGATGAATTGTGCTGTTATAAAAAAATTGACAGCATATACACAAAGTGTATGATGATGAGTGGTACGAAGGGTCTATCTGTTCCTCCGTTCGTCCGATGCGTGCTCTAGTGTGATAGGACCGGACGATGGGACAGACAAATGAACGCATCGCACCCCTCATCATCATTCGCTCCGTACATATGCTGGGCAATTTTTTTAAGTTGTCCCAGAAGGAAAGGGTCTTGTTTACGTTAGCGTACTTGACAATTAACATAAAATAATAAAATATTACATATATTGTTGTGAATAACTTAGTTGAATATTTATTTTACGGCTAAACACAAAGACATAAGCGTTGAAAATGTGCAGGCTTCTCGTCAAGGCATTTCTTTCCTGTCCCGAATGTATATCCGCGTAAGTGGACAAAACCAGAAGCAATGCAGGGTCTGTATTTGTCCGCAGAAACTCTGACGACAGCAGCACACCGAGAGGCACCTGGCATCAAAAGCTCGCAAATTATTTCGCAAAAAAAAAAAGCGCCACGATTAGGAGGCGAAGCACAGGAATCACTTACCCGCTTTGAAACGCGCAGAGGAAACATTCAAAACGTTCCTGTGCGTTTGCTCTACGTGGTTCAAAGCTGCTAAGTGACAAGGCTTAGGTGGGTGGCACCATGGTCCTTTAATGGTGGCACTAACCGTATAGAACGCTCATTTCTGGGACATTGCTTTTCACCAGGCAATCTTTTTAAGTAGAGGAAATGATGTACTGCAGTGTGAGCTTCATCATCGGTGGTGAACTCTCACTGGAGCACGGCAGCGACATTGGCACAGGACCGTTTGTTCCGGATGTTTGCAATCTTCGTCATATTATTGTCGAATAACAAGCAGTCACAAACTTTATAGCTATGCCCGAACTTCAGTCGAGATAATAGTGCGTACACCAAATATCAGTGCGACCAACTTCAGGGAGCGACCGCTTTCGGCGTTTTGCAGCTGCTTCCCGCGCTCTCACCGCCTCCAAGTACACTTGCCGATGTCGACGTGCTACTGCAGCTTCGCGAGCCTTCAACTCCGGTTCAGCTTGTCATCGCATCCATTTCGTTGCAGCTTCGCAAGCCTCTGGATCCGCTTTCAGAGTCGCCGTGCTACCACCATTTTGCGAGCCCTCAGCTACGCATACAGTGTTGCCGCATTGTCTTTGTTGTCTATCTATCTATCTATCTATCTATCTATCTATCTATCTATCTATCTATCTATCTATCTATCTGTCTATCTATCTATCTATTCGCCTACGTCTGGGTGTCCCGCCTTCTCCACAACTTGTAACCAACCAAAAATGGGTATAAAACATTGGATCAGTCTACGCAATTGTCTATGACAAATATGTTCCATTGCTCATCAGATGAAAACCTGGAAGGACAGTTGAGCGTCGCGTACATCAGTAGAAGACAGTAGCTTAATCGGGATTCGAGCGCATAGCCTTCAAGCGTGCCGTAAAGAAAACAGTTGTGCGCATAATATCAGCCGTTTTATACCATCCTGGAATGCCTACTGCAAGTACAACTGCGGAGTTACTAATATGCTACAATTCTTCATTTGGCAAAGTGGCGAAGTACACGCGTCCGTAAGGTGTCACGCGCGCAAATGTAGCTGCACTGTTTTGAATGAGTGGACACCTTTCAACGACCCACCAGTTGCACAATTCACATTATTTGAGGCCCAGTGGGATTCCGCTATTTGGTCATGCCAGATTGTAAAACACGTGCATTTTTTTACGAAGCAGATGGAAGCACTGGAATGGCTCCATAGAAGAACACCTCTTCGCCCCACACAACATCTGGATTAAAATTTCATTTGGTCCAAAGATTTGCATATATTGAATAAAGCTTTTAAAAAGCAAAAAAAAAATTCACTCAGGGATCACGCCCCCTTTTCGCCCTCAACCTACGACACGGACACTGAAATTTCTGCGAAACGGGGTCATTGCGGCTATCACTTTAATAACGCAAAAGGCCACTCGCGCTCATTATGGAACCCTTTCTCTGAGTAATGAGCACCACATAGCCACTTACCATGGTTTATGCTATGCAAGTATGTGCCACTGGTGAATCAATGCCTCAATGAACACATTATCAACAAACATACGAATAAGATGCTTTTAGCTTATCGTTTATAATACACTTCATTCAAGCCTGCGTATTCTGGTAATTTACACGCAAATGCGTAAAATAAACTGTGACATAAGTTTTCTCATACACTACACGAACAAGGACGAAAACTAACAACGTGAGCACAGCACTGTGTCTACTTCGTTCATTTTTGTTCTTGCTTGTTTGGTGCACTCTGAAAGTTAGGATGAATTATAAACATGTCCTAGAATATGCGCGATGCGATGATTTTTCCAAATGTAGAATTCTTGATGGGAGTCTTCATCGGAGATATGGTTCATTTGGTCAAGAAAATTACAGTTACGTGTCAAAAAGTTTCAATGCCTTTTTTTTCAGAATTAAGTCTTTTAGCCAGTTAAGAGGCATCAAATTTCCTGACAGCCATTCTGATATAGTTTTGCTACCGAAGGCCTTTGTGGGCTGCTTCATCTTCTCTCCCTTTAGCCGGAATACCACAGTGAGCCCCATGAAAATGTGATGCTGGGGCCAGTGGTAATAGCCAATTAGTGTTCTGCGCTATGTCGAAAGAAACAGGCTAGGTATTCGCTTTCTTCGAGATGTTTATATGTGTTTGTGATGCTCCTTTAGAGTCCGTGAAAATCTCCCATCGCTCAGGCGTTTGGTGCAGAATGTAAGCGACAGCATCTTCGACGCCGGCCTGGGACGCCTTGCTATACTCTCAAATGGTACAGCGCATTTTTCTTGGATATGAGAGCAAAGAAACATGACGAGAACGAAAGGAAGAAGGTAAACACACACTTGTGGTGACACCGACAAACACTCTGGTATACACACCTTCATGCCTTCGTCCTAGGCTTGTTTGTTTGCGCTAACATCCAAGAAGAACGACAAACAAACAAGCCTGCATCGCAACCCTTGATGGTACACAGTGCATACAGCAAGCAGCCTGAACTGTGAGCCTTGCTTTTATATTAAACGGATGATAGCCGTAATGTATTGCTGCGACAATGCATGAAAAACTTGCAGTTCGTACATATAGGAGTAAGTAACACTCTGAAGAGCGCACTTCTTTTTCGAAATACAGGGTGATCACTATTCTATGGTGCAACGGGCATCTTACCACATACGACATTCAGTCCATACTACTCCAAATCGTGAAACATTTTGCGTAACACAATTCTGTCTAGTTTATTTTTTGTGATTGCAACTGGGATAGCTGCACAAAGATCGTCCACAGAACTGTAGAAAGCTTTCTTATTAGTTCCCATTTTCTAAATCAATGATCATGTTTTTGAGGGCCACAGATCACCGAGTCTTATTTCAGTTTTACAATGGACCGCTTACTGCGGAGAATATATAGTGAGCCATATCGTGTGCGTTTTTATTTTTTGCACACAGATTTTTTTTTTGAAAACGTTGTGCATTGTCTGTATCAAATAATGAAAGGAGAGTCTAATGTTCTGTTACAAACGTCATTTCCTGGACGGAAACGACATTAATATTACAGGCATATCATGGCGTCATACCTGCAACGAAAATTGACGTCAGTCTTTTCAAAGCGAAGCCCAGCATAAAACACGAGTGTTAAAACTAGAAGCAACACTCTGCGAATAAGTTCTTTTTTAAATTGAGTTAATCTATAGTGGTACTTGCTGAACACTTATAAAATCGTTTTGTGTCCCTGTTTCCGAGTAAGTGTTCGCGAAAGATTGTTTCTTCTGCAGCAAAAATATTTACCAAAAAAGCTCACTATAATGATTCTCACGTACAACGCTAGTAGTAAATTTCACGCTGGAGCGTGTCCTAATGCGTTCAGGGACGCGTGAGGTTGCATGGCACAAAGGAGACGTATTAAAGCAGTCGGAAGATTTGTGACCTCCTATGACTGTCTAGTTCATATGCAGCCCGTAGATTCTTTTCTAATCCGTCTATAGGCTCTGCTTATATTTCTCACGTGCAGATGGCAAGGTAGTCTCTTCCTAACGTTCGAAACTCGTACTTTTCTTTTGGGCTTCGGGCCACAAACAATTAACTCGGCCTCATTCTGGGGTTTAATAGCCTGCTGGTTTGCTCCAATAGTACTCCAATAGTATGATGGCTATTCAGAAAAAAGAAGTGGTCCAAGTTTCTATATCACTGGCAAATGTGATTTCATATTTGTTTAACTACAAAGTTCACGCTCTGAGAATCCTGAACGCATTTCAATTGCAGCTTCGTGCTGCAATAACAGCAAGACACCTTGTCCACTCGCGTCCTAGTCCGAGTCTTAAATGACTGTTCATAATCACAGGGACCTACTACAGCTCTCCGCATGACCGGTGATCAGAGTCGTATAAAACAGAAACAGGTAATTGCTTATTCGTAATCAGTTAACTTTTTTGTAACCTGTGTTCAATTGGTTGCTCTTTGAAAACTGTTAAGTTACGCGTAATCGAAGTGGAATTTCTTGATGGTTTTCTCCCAGTGCATTCTTCTTTCCTTCTATGACTTTTATTTGAAAGCTGCATTCATTATTATTGTTTGGCGTTTATTTTCATTGTTCTCATAACCCTGTAAAGCGTTTGGGTGATGATATTCTGGGCTCTGCTTCACTGGGCACTGCCTTGTAAATAATTTGTAGCTTTAACTCTGAGCGGGTGCTCTGCCCTTTCTGATTATGTGTTCTTATCTTAATTTGCCTACATTCCTTCGTCTATAGTCTATTCTATCGTTCTTTTTTCCACAACTTCAAGTGTAGGGTAGCAAACCTAGTCTACTTAGGGTGAGTCCTCCCCCCTTTGTTTCTTTCTCTCTTCCTTTGAGTAAAAAAAAGTTAAAAGGTAAGCGACCAAATATGTGAAAGTTATCTATGGATGCACTTCCTGTTCCCTAGCCTAGGGCATGCAAAGGTGGTAAAGATTGCTTCGAAAAGTAAACGCGCTGTTCCCATTGAACAGGAACACAAACACGCATATCCTACGCTGTACACGTAGACAGCTCAGCTGCAATCCACGAGGAAGTTCATTGCCAGAAAGCTGACTGGTTGGCTATAAAACTAGAATTTCTCGAATAATGTTTAAATTTGCATTGTGCAAACTCCTAAGAAACGCTAAATGTTGGTGTAGAAATGAACGAATAACAGTCAAATTGCGCGCAAAACGAGGCCTCCGCCCTTCTCTCGGTAATGTATCCCAGAATCACAGACCCGACGCTTAGAAGCCAGTGCTGTAAAAGACCGCGACCGAGGAACTTTCTGCTTCACTTTCTATTAAACGTGTTCATCCATCAGACGCTCGCCCAGGGTGCCCCGGAATGTTTGTAATCAAGTCCGGAGATCTCCCCTGCCTCATTTTCAATCCCCTTAATTACACACACTGGGCTACACCTCTCCCTGGCACCAAAGCCCCCTTAGTTACAGGAACGTGTGCTTATTTTCTTCCGGAGCACCGCGCAGTACTGCCTTTGCATTTGGCCTTCATTAAGAAGCTAATCGAAGCACTTTTTTCCTTGATTTGGCAGCGCACCCCCTATATAATCATCTGCTATAGTCCCTTCCCGCATCAACTTTTGTTGAAAAATACTGGGCTATAGGGTTACTACGTATGGGGAGATACTACGATACATTTAAAGTATGGGCACACATCCATTGAGTTCAGAAATGATGTGGATGTCTTGGCAATGCATTTATGGGAATGATATAGAATATGTATACTGAGAGTGATATATTAAGTGATGCACGTTATTGAAAGCAGCGTTTACTCAGCGGGAGATAATCAAGTGAGTTGAGGTGATTACGCGTTCGTGGCCGTGAAAATACAAGTAAATGAGATAACATCTGAAGACCACGATTCAGTGGGCGGCACAATCCTTTCGTACGGAAAAAAACGTATGACAGCTGCACTAACTTTCAAGCGCTATGAACTAATAAATAGACATAATACTACGCACTGCATAGGAGCATGAAATTTGCAATAACCGAGGTAATACAGGGACGTGGCAAACGTAATTGATGTATCATGCTTCGTGTCTTCTGCACTCGTCCCCATTTATCATGTCTCTTATTTCGCAACACTACAACTCTCCTTGCGAGAAAAATGGTGGTTCCAGTCGGCTGAAAGTGCAACGCTGCAGCTCTCACACACCTTTGTAGAAGGCAATAGTGGCGTAACCAGGGGTGGCACACTGAGTTTGAATCTGCATGACTTCAAGCGCTCAGGTGAGCATGTTACGTGATGGCCCACTGCGGGCGCTCGACGCGCCGATGAGCGGTTAACTTATCACTCACCTCAGCCACAACACCCACGCAAAGCGAATCATTGAAAGTACAAGGGAAACGCGTCACTATGTCAGCGCCATTATCTCGTGTAGGTGAGATATACGAACGTCCGCTGCAGTTACAGTGCTCGACTGCTTACCCGAAGGACGCGGGTTCGATCCCAGCGGTTGCATTTCGATAGAGGCGAATTGCTAGTGACCCGGGTACTGTGCGACGTCAGTGCACGTTAAAGAACAACAGTATGTGGTAAAAATCTTCCGAAGCTGCACACTACGGTGTCCCTCATGTCATGGTTAAAGACGTAAAACTTCAGATGCCGTCATTACCTCTGAAGCAGGCATGGGAGGCTAACTTGAAAGTACAATTTCGTATATGCGTTGTGTATGGCACACCAGCCTGCCTTGGGACTCGTGTCATTCTTCCACAGTCGATTACCTTGCAACTTCCGAGGGTCGTACGTACGTACATACATACATACATACATACATACATACATACATACATACATACATACATACATACATACATACATACATACATGCGTACGTACATACATGCATACAGACATACATGCATACATACATGCATACATGCATGCATGCATACCGCATACACGCATACATGCATACCGCATACACGCATACACGCATACACGCACGCATGCATGCATACATACATACATACATACATACATACATACATACATACATACATACATACATACATACATACATACATACATACATACATACATACATACATACATACATACATACATACATACATACATGCATGCATGCATGCATGCATACATACGTATAACATACAAACCACCTTTCAATATATATTCATTACAATTTTCCCGAGCCAGAATACCATCGGTATTTTCTCTTTTGCGCCCTGGCACGTTCATCTCTCTAAAAACTGACGACTTGAGGCCGACGAAACGCCGCGTCTAGTGAAGAAATGTCAAAACTCAGCCGAACATTCCTCAACGCACGCACTCGGGTGCTTATGAAAGAAAGCCGCCAGCGGTATTCGGTGTTCCCTGTCATGTGCTAGAGATTAAGCTGGCGGCAAAAAATATCATCAAAGAAAACATCGTCACAGTGCTTTGCTGTTGGTTGCTGAGCTCTTTAGATAGTACACCTTGGACAAAAAAAGGAACAAAAAACCCAAAACACTCTGCGCTTTATAAATGTTGAAAAGCGCACACAACTTGGGACTTATGTAGTCGCGAGAAGAAAGTTAATGTAAAAAAATATTCAGCCATGTGTGCAAAGTCAAGGCAAAGCCACGTGACGTCGTCTTCACGCCCTTCATAACGAGAGTGAGTGAGAGAGATGAAAAGAGAGTGATGGCAAGAGAAAAACAGTGAACTTTGCAATCGATTTGCTACTCTGCGTTCGGAAAAGGAAAATGGGGCTGAAAGAATAAAAAGAGCAATCGGGAAAGAAAGAAAAAATGTCATCCCTGACACAAAAGAGCGTTCATTACATGACAGAATGCCCGAAACCAAGACGTTGGCTAAACACAGCGCAATGCCTTTGGACAGCGTTAATAGCAGCGTTCGCAACAGCGTCCAAAAATTGTTCAAAAAAATTGGCAGCCAAATGAATAAGCTGCCAATAAGTTAGCATTTGCTTACACCCCGTTTACACTCAGTGTATTCGTTCGAGTCTTGAGGCACTGACGGTGTGCAGTCATGCTGCACTGCTACACGTACGTCCGGTAAGCATTGTGCTCCGCGTGAAGAGTCCCGTACTCAGGATTATGATAATCCCGTACTCAGGATTATCATAAATGCACGCATTCTTTTTTCCTATTCGTGAATTGAGCAAAGCTTCCATATTTAGTACTTGCGCGAATGGCGTTAATAAGCTTGCTCGATATCTCCCCTCAAGAAGTGTCTCTTTGAATAGAAAGCGTTCACCGAGTGATGTTCTTGTAAATATGGTTTTACGTCTGTGTGAATTGATTGGGGTTCACGTGATATTGCTTTCTTTTCACCAGAAAGCGTTCGTACAGTAAGTATATGCTTCTCTGCAAAAAAAGTGAGAAGCTTTTTTTTTCTATCATGGTCTTGCGTGTTTGCCGTTGTACTAGCTCCGTGCTTTATGCTGATCTTATTACATTCCCGGCACGCTGAACGTACCCAGGTTTGCGGCTGTAGCTTCAGCACTTGTAGAAAGGTAGCTCGATGCGACGAACGTAAATAAATGATCGGAAAAGGAGAAATGGAACTATCGAGCGTTAGCTAAGCGCTATTGCATGGAATCCCGAAGTCTATACGCGTTTTTCAAACGTGTCCCCTTCGTTATAAATCTACCCTGGGGGCCCGAGGTTCCTTCAGTAAACGCCAACGTCCACATCGTCGTTGTATCTCAAGACGCGTAGATACGGTTGATTCTTTCGAACATCGGTTGCGCCTCTTTCTGTTTTTGAGCCAGTTTTTTTTTCTTCGTCTCTTCCCCGACGTTCCTATTTGTCGCTGTTTGCCTCGCTTCCCTTATGGGACACTACAAAGCGCGCCGCGTGGCTGCACCACAAAACACAAACGAGTTACCTAATTGGCTAGTTTTCTTCGGGCCGTGGCCATGCGTCTGTGCTTTGTTGATCTCGAGAAGCGCTGAGTTGCCACCACGTTCATTGAGACGTCGCCCGCGCAGCGCATTGCAGCTGATGGTCTACAAATCAACCACACGCAGGCCCCTCCGACGCCCTAAGGCTGCTCTGAGCCCGAATTCATGGTCGAGACAAAAAGGGGTAAGGAGGCAAGAAAGAGTGTTATGCGAGGGTGAGGGTCAGCTTCTTATCGGTATGATCTCTGTTTGCCTCCAAGAGTAGAGTTGCTGGCTCGGCTGGGAAGGCGAATCTTCAAATGAACATAAATGAATCAGGCCCCCTTCTTCGTCCAACTCTTGCCGGCTTCCCATCTCCGCTTTCACTTTGTCAAAGGGTTGAGCTGTCCGTTTTCTTGTTAGAGACACATCGTGGTGGTGGTATATAGATGTATGCGCTCTCCTTCGGCGCCGCAGTTTGCTGGAGGAGGGCTGGCGGTAGATTAGCCAGCTTCATTGCCATCGCCTTTCTCTTTTAGTGACGATAGTCTTTCTTGGGGACCTTGGACGCAAAAATTTTAGTCTGTCTGTCTGTCTTTCTGTACAGTTATTTGTTTCTCCACGATTACCGGTACCGGGTACTCCGAACGGCACCACCCGATGCCCCAAACGGCTGACCCCATCCGCAGCGCCCACCATTGTTGCCCAGATTCAGCGTTCATACTTGTGCGATTGTCAATTAAAAACCAATTATTGTGCATATCTGAGGCACCATAACAACTCGTATATATTCAGTATGTCCGTATTTTACTAGAAAATGCATACATAGGTAATTTCAAGGACCGTAGCGTTTATCACGCTGTGCTGATCATGCAACGCTTGCACGAAAAGGCGAGTCTTTCCAACGCTTTGCTAAGACAACGCGGTGGTGGCACCTACCCGTTGCCTTGCGTTCATCACCTTATCACCTCTGAGACGAGCGCGCACGGCCGTCTCAGATCCGCGCGCTTCGTTTTCCAAGAAAACTACCAGATAGCGCTCATGTCTCACGAGTGACGTGACTTGATGCGCTCGTTCGCCTCCACTGCATGCTCAAGGCACTCTTACGCAGCGCCTCGAGTATACCATTCACCTATTTCTCGCACAGAACATCAAATAAATGTTTTGTTCACTCTCTCCACACGCAAGACTATGTCATCTTCCGACGACATTTGCAGATTAACATGCAGATATGAGGCCAATTTTCTTTCTTTTCTTCATAAGCGCACAATTTTCTTGTACGCCTAAAAAAACACTTCATTTACTTGGTAATTAAACGGAAATATTAGGCAATAAAGAAAAAAACGCGAGTGTGACTGCAAATAGAATGTGGCGTTTGAACGCATGCGCTCATTCACATTTACAGTTTTAAACTATAATGTACGAGAATAGATTACGCAGCGAGTGCCGAAAGCTCTTTTTTGCCTGTTGGCGTCGCACATGATGCCAGCAGGCAAAAAAAGAGTGTTCCGCATTCGCTGAATTGGCAAGAGGTGACGATGACTCATGATTACCCATTTAATGCTCATATATACCCTATAAGGTGGGCCAGGGGATACTGACTGCCGCTGTTGTTTAGTGTGTAGAGCATCAAACGTGTCATTCACTTCCGATAACGTGACAATATAGCACAGAGGCTTAAGGGAGGAGGTGAACGATTCAATAGTAAGCGACAAGTCAATTCTAAAATAGGAGTAAATGCATAGCAATATACTTTCCCGTTACTGGGAGCAAGCGCTGTTGAAATTTTCGGAGGTCCGCTTTCGATATTGCTTAGTGACGAAGCACATCCATAGCCCTCGATGACACGAGTAAGTCCTGAGCCACCGGATATTGTGCGACAGGTGGCCATCATCGCAATCAGGTATATACTCTACGGCGTCATCGTAGCAATACCTGCAGCAAACACTCGGGAAGGCAACACCACGAGGCTCCATTTTGGCGAACACCACGTCTACGCCACCATCACCTCTGTGGAAAGAACGAACTGATCATCGCGTTTAAAGAAAAGCTCACTAAATTACGATGAGTTTGTGTATTTTTTCCACAGAAATTAGGTGAGAAACAAAGCTCCATGATTTTGTCATAGCACTCGTGGGTGCTCAGTGCAGGCTATTTGTTGGATGCTATATTCCATTATACTTCATGAGTGACAGCATCTGCTATCCCCGCATCGGCGCATAGGAAGCGTTTCAAGTTATAGCATTTTCCGCTAAGCCCGCCTCTACTCTGGCACGATTGTTGCACAGCCGGTGAGTCGACTCGTACGCTTTCAGTGTTTGCTGTACGTCATCGTTGCGGAATAGAGGGCACGAAAAGTCAAAAGGATCCATCAAGCAGGGCTTGACAGGATCTCACGTCTGTAAACACGGTGCTGTTAACAGACTAGACGTATGCTGCAGGAAATACGCGACATATATGTTTCATTATAGTTTACTTTTTGTCATTGTTCTGACTTGCACAGAATTCGAATTCGCGAGTCAAATCGCGGCACAATTTCCCGTGAAGTTCATTTGGCTATATATTTGAATCTACAAAAAATAAAACACTTATCAGAAGAGCGTTTGCCACTGCCATAATATATAGTGGCTAGCTGCTTAACCGTCTGCTTTTTTTTTTCAATGGTACCTGTTTATTTTTAAGCACCCATTAAAGTAACGAAACATATGGTATTCGCCTACAAGAAGCCGTGTATCTACAATACCAAAATTAGCAGTGAATAATGTGAGGTTATCATCTTCGGTGTGCCCCAATATTATCATGAAGCACGTCGTGGTAGCGTTCCTTATCAAATTTTTGATCAATTAAGGTCACAGAGTTCCGTAGCACTGGTTCGATAACCAGAAATCAAACCAGCGTGTTTGTGCTTACCAGCTCAGCACCATCACTGCAAAAATACCGCAGTGGCAATTCAGCATTCCTGCTCAGACTGACTTTGTACACGTATACGGTATACCACTAACGTACGCGCGTGTTGCGAGTGTATGCGCGCACAATAGAATGATGTGTTACTGTACCGTTCTCTCGCCTAATCAAGGAAAGCATGCCACATTCAAATGTGATGTCGCGCTTCTCATTGTGCTTAAACCAGGCCGTTCTAGCACCTGAAGTGTTGCTGACTGACCCTCATTTTTGTTGCTGCAGCGTTCAGCCAAGGCGGAGTTGGAGCAGGCCGCGCACCCCGCATCACGGAGCAGCCGGTGGACGTGGTGGTCCGCAAGCACGAGCCCATGACGCTGAGGTGCGGCGCGGATGGAGAGCCTCCTCCGCGAATCGCGTGGTTCCACGACGGGAAGAGCGTGCGCGACTCCGCCACGCGCATGGTTCTGCCCGAGGGACAGCTCTTCTTCCTGCAAGTTCAGCACAGCCGCCGGGAGCACGACACCGGACTCTACTGGTGCACGGCCACCAACAACCTGGGGACGGTCCGCTCCCGAAACGCAAGCGTCGAGCTCGCCGGTGAGTGGCCAAGTTAAGAAAGGTAGATAACCAAACGCCCTAGGCCAGTGTGGAACACGCAACACAGTCCCAGCCATAGCTGGAAGAGCGGACATTCTAGAGCCGTGTTTAACACTTGAAAGGCAACTTATACACTTGCGTGGCATCCACTATGCCATAAATATTTCGAATTCTTGTGAAGTAGGCAAGCAGCCCGTAAGCAATTATTCGTTATTTGAAGGGGATTTCAATCCCCAACTACCCCCCTCTTTGCTGCGCCAATCATCAAGAAGTCCACCTGAATCACGTCTGCTCCACGCTGCTGCAACACCTTGTGGGATATGTGTCAAGCCAAGTGAAGTCACGTTTCCTGAATAATTTAGTTGAGTTACATGATTATGCCTAATACCGCAGGAGGTTGCAAGGTTTTAGAGAAACAGACAAGGGCACCTACCATGGCTGCTACAATAGCATCATGAAAAAAATATGGGAAAGGTATAGGAACCTGTGAGTACTGATTGACAAGTTTAAATAATAGTTTCTGAAGAAATGCGCGACATAGGCTACAAAATAGAACATTTCAATAAAGTAAATGAGAAGAAATTTATTTCTTCGCTCGATGTACCTTTCAAAAATAATTCTAAACTAATCTGAAAATTTATTAAAGTGAACACTAAAGAGATGAACGCAATACCAAATCTTTTAGTCCATGGAGAAGCGGTGCTTCATAAAAAGGCTTGCTCTTTCAACTCTCATTTTAAATCCGTGTTTTCCAACACGTGCTCTAATCAACTTATTTAATGACAGCTTTACACTATGAGAATATGTTCATGGTCACTGTCACTTACAATGTTGTTCTTAAGTTGCTTAATAACCTGAAAAACAATTCAGCTAGAGGTCCTAATGACATACTAACAAAGGTAATCAAAGCATGTCCTCAGGAAATTGCTAATTTCTTGGTCATCTTGTTCAATGAATATCTACACAGTATAGTTTTGTACCAACACAATGGAAAACAGCAGAAGTTGTTCCCATTCATAAAAGTAGTCCGAAACGTCCTATTCAAAACTATTGACCGATATCGCTAACTTCTGTATCTTGTAAAACTTTAGAACATATCATTTACAGGGCTGTGATGAAACACCTCAAAAACAATGGTTTCTTTTCCCCTGCTCAACATGGTTTCATGACTGGCTTGTTCTGCACAACGCAGTTCGTTGAATTTCGCCATGGTCTTTTTTACTCTTGGGATTTTGAATTTCAAGTTGATTGCTTTTTTTAGGTTTCAGAAAAGCCTTCAATACTGTTCCTCATAATTTGTTATTGCATAAATTATCATCTTCCTGTATTTTGTTTTATTGATATGATATATAAAGAGATGCTGGCGCACCATTATGGCGCCGGCTACTCCTTAGCCGTTGATTGAAACTTGAACACGAATCTTGAAACAAAACATACAAAGTAGTGCATGGAAAAGAGAAAACTCTCTCTCTGTATTCTCTCTCTGTATAGAATCTCTCTGTATTCTCTCTCTGTATAGAATCTCTGTATTCATCAGGCTATAGTTGATTGGATTAAAAATTACCATTCAGGAAGAACACAGAATGTTATGATTAATGATATTACGTCAATTAGAATAACCGTTACTTTAGGTGTGCCAGAAGGATCTGTTTCCGGACCTTTGTTATTTTTTATTTATATAAATGATATTGTCCAATGTCTTCAATGCAATGTCAGATCATATACGGATGACTGCGTCAATTAAAGAAACATAATAAACACACACGATGTCATTAACCTACAAACCATTTTAAACACTAATAAAGTTTGGTGTCCAAATGGCGTATGTCCTTGAATAATGCTAGATCTCAATTTATACCTTTTACCCGCAAACGTTTGCCTGTGAGATCGGATTATTTGCACGATATGTCACTTGAACTTACAAATACCTTGGCGTTTATAATTCAGAAACTCTGTCGTAGACTAGACATGTTGTACATGTAACATTAAAATGTTCCCAAATGCATAAGCTCATCAGACGCAATTTTCACAAAGCCCCCAGAAGCGTTAGAGAATACCTTTATAATACGAACGTTCACCCAATACTTGAGTAGGCTTGTGCAGCATGGGACCCAGACACCCTCTGTCTTGTGAATAAACTTGAGCGCATCCAGAATCACGCAGCCAGGTTAGTCTCTGGCAATTACAACTATTAAAGGAGCATTTAGTTATTTAAAGAAAACCTTGGTTGGAAAACCGTAGCCCTAACGTCGCTTGGCAACAAAATGGGAACTTTTTAACCATATTTACTCTGTTCTCATAGATATTAACAAAAACTTGTGAAATTTCCCCCCTCACTTCATCTCTACGCGTTGTGATCATGACTGTAAGGTAATTGAGATGCGATGCAGCACAAACATGTTTCAATATTCATTTTTTCTTCACACCTCCATTCATTGTAACAGACTTCCTAAATGTATAGCTGATTGTAACACAGTCTCCCAGTCACAATCGTTCTTACATTCAAATTTCCCGTGAGCTATAAAGCTGTCCTTTTGCTTCTGCTTGTGCTGTCTGTTGTTTTTTTTTTGCTTGTCTAGGTGAGACTGTGCCGGAATTATGTGTCGCTACTTTTTTATTGTTGCATACACCGCTTTATTATTAGCTCATTTTTTCATCTTTGTTTTTGTGTAAACATATATTTCTTTGTGCTTGATAATTTTTTCTCGTGTTACCTCCTAATATAATGCCCTCGTGGCGCCGCAGGTACTTGTACAAATAAATAAAAATAAAAAATACAATCAATACTTGACATTACGAAGGAATGACACTGAATTGGTGACATTGATGATAAGATATTGGTGATTCGCTTTTGTTATTCGTTACTTGCTTAATAAGAATATGAATTACACACTGATTGAATTTTTCAACATAACGTTCACTCGCCGTGCATGAGTATCGCGCTTTTAATTTGCCATGATTCTCGACGCGATCTCGTCGTGCGCTCACAGACACGGAAATTGTTGATACACAACGTGACAAGATTGCAGCAGATTAAATTTATTACGCTCAGTGAGCTTTCATGTGAAATGCGGTTCTCGATGATTTACAAATATAGAGGTAACTTCTAGAAGTTTACTGAGGTATTTTATATCCCCTTTACGATTAGTACGTTCGCCGTAGACATAGAATAAGGTGTACTCGAAATTGAAGTGCTTCATTAATGCCATTAAATCACGTAATGCCATTTTTATTTTTGTGGTATATCCTGCATTCCTTTCTAGATATCGCTGCCATGTCTATTGTTGTTCTAATTAGACCCGCACTTGAATATGCCAGCATAACTTGGAGTTTCGATTACCAATTTTCATCCACAAAAGTGAGTGAGTCCTACGTTCAGCAGTCAGAATTGTGTTTTTAAGTTATTCTAGGCATATCAATGTTGCCACTCTGCGTAAAAAAGACGCACTGTGTTGTTCCAATCAACGCAGAATAATTTTCAAACTCATAGTTTCGTATCATTTGTATCATGAGCATTACAAAATATCTGTAACATAACATCTCCTTGAACCCCTCAGAGACGTCTCGGGAACTAACCATAAGTCCGTGCGGCTGCCTAAAAGTAACTACAAGATCCATAAATATTCTGTTTTTCCATCATCAATAGCATGATGGAATAACCTACCATCATCTGCGGTGAACTATGAAATGGTAGAATTTTTTCTCACAAGATATGTGGTATTTATCCTACTAAATAGTGTATTACATTATATTGTACTTGCATATGATCTAAACACTATCTTTGAAACTATTCTTAACATGCATCATCCAGCAATGAACTGTTTCTTTGAATTGCGTCCATCGCTTTCGACACAGTTGTAACCATTTTATATACTACCACTCCTCCTTGGGCAGAGAAGGTCCTCTGTATTTTGAAATAAATAGGATAAAATAAAAATACTGATACTTTCGCAGTGCTGCGCCGCTGACTAAATTTTGGGTTACTGTAACCCAACGACTGCTTGAACTTGCGTAAGTGCGATGACGAAAACAATTTGCTCTGTGCCAGTTAAGGGCGAGACGCCGTATAAGGCATCCATTTATATTTTGAAGAAAGCCGCACCTTGCAGACATGACATTTCTTCATCTCCACTTTTTTTTTCGGTGGTAGAGAACCTCAGATAAACTCTGTGTCAAGCGGTATATTCAAGAAACAGCCTGGAATTTACTAAGACCACTCAACGGATGAAAACGTAGCCATCTGGACGACGTTTTACGGTTTCTGCAGAGAACGTAAAACCAGCGCCATCTGGAGCAGACATAAAGTTGTGATCATAAACTTCACAACAACACTGTGGTACAGTTCGCTCTCTTCTGTTCCTGTGCTTTCTCTTTCCTTTATTATACGAAAACCAACGATGCTGTGATGCAGAATGAGTGTGTGAGGCGGTGCTGGGGACGCAACTCTAAGATAAGACCAATTAAGCAAAAGAACATTCCTGTTCCGTGAATCTACAAAGTAAAAACGTGCTTTCTTTCTCTCCCTTAAACATGCACTTTTCATTTACACATCCACCGATACATGCGATCGTGTGCGTGCACGAATTATCTTCAAACGCACAGCAGCTTCGATTTTATGGCGTTTCTCTCGACGCCCGTAATTTTTCGATGGAAACAGACACATAATGAAAATTTGAAATCAGAGAGCCTCTATGTCGTGCCAGTTTCCCGAAGCTGGATGTGAAGAGGGGCACGGGGTTGGGCAAAGTATTGTCGCTTTCGGGGCTTTTCGGCTCGTCTGATGCGGGTTAAGAGGCAGGAGAAAGACGCTGGTGCACGCTGACGACCACTTCGATAAGTAGCAGGTGTAAACAGTGGTTTTGAACTTGCTCGACTATCTCTTGTATGTGCACAGCCATTAATCCAAGGGTGTTTTTTTATGACTGTTAGTTGTGGTCGGCATGCATTTTCAGCGCCGGCCTGCGTCTCCTCCCTCAGGATCATAAACTTGTCCACTGGTCATACGGTTGAGCTTTCGACCTATATGAGACGTGAAAAACAAGACGCGAGTACGGAGTAATTTTGATAGCGAAGGTTGGCGCCGCGGCGCAGCGGTGTATGTTCTTATCATTACGTGAGTTCCCTTACACCTCGTACAATGTGTCGCTTGAGTTAGTTCTATATTTGGCTGGATAAAATAAATGCACATGCAGCGTGCAGTCGTCAGCAAGCTAACCATGCATGCGCAACATCTCGGCAACAGAACCCCAAGCTGCGCGGCTCTAGCGTCAATCAAATTGTTTAAAGGCACGTTGCGGAGCGTTCGTGTTAAGTTCACTGACGACTGTACAATACTCACGATTCGAAACAGGATGATTTTAGGCTATCTGACCCCATACTTTCGTTACCACCATCTTCAGTTTCGGTCATATTGACGTTTTTGAACTCAAACACGTATATCAGATTCAACATTGTCTTTAGAGAGCAGATTCTTCATTGCATGATGGTGGTTATCTCGAGCAATTGCCCACATGAGTCCTTTTACTAAAGAAAAAAAGATGATGTATTTCAATGCGTGAGTACTGCAGCATAGCCAAGATGGTGATTGGTTACAATGTGTATTATAACAGAAACACGTGAAACCTAATGAACAAAGCTTTACTAAATGGTATGTAACATCAAATATTACGTACAAACAGAGACAGAAGGGAAGATAACAAAATTTAGAGTAAGCAAGCACAACAAAGTGGGCTTTTATAAAAAATGAAACACATGAAAATTCAAAACATATCAATTCCCCGGTCGGAAGCAAAAGTAACCCAATCTTCCTAATAACTCAATGAATTTGTGTGGCCCACTCATTCGTTATGTGTGTCTTGAACACTGCCACCGCTCTATTCCACTCTCGTACAGTTTTGTGGGGCACATGCTCCGGCATATATCTTGGCACGGTTGTCATCATGAGCGCCAAACATGAGTAACGACGCCATACGCTCGAGCTTTCCAACATGTACATACGTGTGGTGTTTCAAAGAGAAGCGTTTTATACAAGCTTGTTGGTTGCGCAGAAATAAGATAAATTTTCATAATAAAACGCTGACGATGAAGCGAATGGACTACGATGACTACTAACAGAAAAAGTCAAATAATTTCTGCGCAGCAATGATCGACCTGTACGAGAACAAAATACACAAAAAAGGCGTCTAAAGAACAAAGGACTGCATCGGTCGTTGAGAACCGTGAAATCTGCAAAAATGTACGATAAACATTCCGTTGCTGGTCGACCTGAGTGCCATCTTAAAATGAATTCTCGCCATCGCTTCCTACTGAAAGCCATTTTTACTAATCCAAAGGAGCTCCCAAGAACGAAACAGGTTGTCACTTTGAAGGGTCGCAGAGGATTTCGAGATTTTCGACTAGTAAAATATAAAAATCGTGCAAATCGGCAACATGTCGTACTTTTTGCAGCTTCATGCTCTGCATTCGACCATCTTGTCGACTGATATATTTGTACTCTTGAGTTGTAAGTAACTTACACACCATAGGTAAGTTATGCAAACGATCGATAGAGAACGGCACCCAAGAAGAGAAAAATTCAGAATGCTTCCACAACTGTGAATATGCGACTGAGATTGAATTGGGAATTTTAAGTATTTTTATCGCAAAATTGGATGTTATATAGTGTTTTTCTTTTCTGAGCAAAGAAACAGACATCATCTCATAGATCACGGTGTTTCTCTCACTCGTCAATCATTTTCTCTCGACAATGGTCGTCTCAAAATAAAATCTTGCAGTACGCGTTAAAAAAATTATGGTTTGTTTCGGAAGTGCACAAATGGCACAATGTTCATTTGCTACGCAAGTGATGCTGTTAGTGGGGCTATTCACTTCATTCGACCATGTCGGTAAGGTCATGTACCTTCCTGTAATGCTTTTACGCCATGAGCATTTTGTCGACGGAAAAACGCAGGATTAGTCGAGTTCATCGGTTCGCCTGGAATTGTTGTTCTATGTGTATTTCGTGCGCTGACGCGATTGGCCAGACCTTAGTCAATAACAGCTTCGTTATAATAGGTGCACTTCTACCGATCACAGCTCTCCCTCCACAACGCATAGTTTCGCGCTTTTATGTGACTAGTTTTCTTTCTGCGCCCACCTTCGATCACTGAGAATAATATCCCCGGCGGCGATCAAGTGGTGGACTACGCTGTGTAACGCAGGAGTGCTACTTCCTATCATTCGTCAGCCAAACAAAATTGGCTTTCTTGATTAAAGAAAAAAAACGAAAGCTAATCGGAAGGAAACAGCAGTCAGAGCAGTACACACCGAAACCGAATGTCAATACACGCTGGGAGGCACACAAACTCTGTATTGAGAGAGAGACCGAGGGAGAGAGGGGGGAAGAAGAGTGCGTTAGAAACAGCCTAGGTCATCTGCTACTGGAACGAGGTGAAATATCTCGCTCATACAAAGTGTGACGCGGGGACCTCGGAATGGTCGCAGGAAGAGACCCCGCGGTTCCAGCCCTCAAATACGTGACGCCGAGCGGAGTGCCTGCTGCTGCGGCAACGGCTGCCGCTCTGACGGCGTCCGCGGCCGCTGATTTACGAGAACCGCGCGAGAGAGTAGAGCTCTGAAGAGAAGTGCCACACGGAGAAAAAGGATCGCTCTTAGTGCGTGAATTTCAGGTGGGAGAGAAATCACACTTAACTTTTCTTTAGCATTCTTTTTGTTTTAGGGGCGAAGCTCCTTAAAGCGGCACCCATTCGTCCCTCGTAGTAGTAGTCGTAGTGTGTAACAAGTGTTACATTTTGACCTGCAAGGCGGTGCAGATTAGACGGACGGGCGGACGGACGGACGGATGGACGGACGGATGGATAAATGGATAAATGGATGGATGGATGGATGGATGGATGGATGGATGGATGGATGGATGGATGGATGGATGGATGGATGGATGGATGGATGGATGGATGGATGGATGGATGGATGGATAATGTGAGGTTTAACGTCCCAAAACCACCATAAGAATATGAGAGACGCCGCAGTGGAGGGCTCCTGAGATTTAGGCCACCTGGGGTTCTTTAACTTGCACCCAAATCTGAGCACACGGGCCTACACCATTTCCGCCTCCATCGGAAATGCAGCCGCCGCATCCGGGGTTCAAACCCACGACTTGCGGGTCAGCAGCCGAGTACCTTAGCCACACGACCACCGCGGCGGGGCGTGGGAGATTTCTCCTGTGCTTTGTTAAACAAGAAAAAGTTCGCTGCGTGCGCGTTAACTAAAAGCCGAATCCTCCTGTCTCTCATTCCCCATTAGCAGCCATTGGCGTGTTCCAGTAGGAAACGTTAGTAGAAGTAGAAGTGTTGAACGCCGACTTCTGCTGTCTCTCATTCCCAGTAGCAGCCATTGTTTACTTCCAAGGTGGTGCCTGGTGAGATTTCTCCTGTGCGTGAATAAACAATAAAAAATTTTTGTTCAAAACGCCGTTGATGGATGAAATAAACCAACGAAAGACGACAGGTATTTTCTAAAGCATTGGTTTTATAATCAAAACCATATTGATACAGGTTTGTAGTTGCCGATGCTCGCTGCCGTCAGTGTGTGCTCGTATGGATAAGGATGTCGAAAGGTGGGCTCGCAGGACCCCGACCACAAAGTGGTCATAATGAAAGGACAACGGAAACCAGCAATAAAAGTTTGATAAAACGTTTATTCAATCGTTTCATGTCTTTTTTTATCGGGCAAATTAACGGAAGAAAATTTCACGGTGTTACTTTCAGGAGCTTTGCCCAATCTCATCATCATTCACCTCGTGGATCTGCCGTCGTGGATCTGCCGATTTTTTTCCTTCTTTTGATTCGACCATATAATATAAAAAGCATGCGACAAGGAATGGGATTCTGAAAATATATTAGTAGGCTTACAGTGCAAGACCCGCGAGCTCGGGTTGTGTACTTGCCGGATTCGGTACATCGAAAACGCCCTTCGGTTTCGCGAGGCTTATACGGCGAACAAAGCAGCGTTTTCTTATGCGCTCCTCTGATTTCTCTTCAAGCGTGCAAGTCTGTTCTTGCCTTCGCTTGCGCTTTTTTTGTTTTCTTTTTTTTTGCCGAAGTTCGTGCGGTAAGTTTTGTGCGTATACTGCCGCCTTGTTGAAAGCTACTCGCTTTCGTTCACTTTCTCAAACTGCGCTCTGTGTACGCGTTTTGCCTTCTCCTGCTCTTTGAGATTAATAGCTCTTGTGGTGGTTCTCGTGTGCGCACGCTATTGTGCCCATCCGAATAGCGTCGTGTGCCATTTCTAGTCGTATTGCATGTGCGTGCGCGTATGTGTGTGCGTGCGTGCGTGCGTGCGTATGTGTGTGTGTGTGTGTGTGTGTGTGTGTGTGTGTGTGTGTGTGTGTGTGTGTGTGTGTGTGTGTGTGTGCGTGTGCGTGTGTGTGTGTGCACGTGCGTGCGCGCGTGTATGCGAATACACACGCATGCTCTCTCGGGAGGAGCACGTCGCATGAAATCGATATACTGCTACGATTTTAAAATGTTTCTTCCGTACGCTGAAGCGCATCGACAGTTGTATAAATCTCGCTGTACTTATGAAGATTGCCATGTCTCAAAAGCTATAGGCGGCACACGTCACATATAGGGTGATCTCACAGAGTGCTCACGTTCCCCAGCATGGTTTGTTGTTTATGTTTCGCTTGCTTTGTGCAGACCACCAATGTTGTATCATTTAAGGCAGTCAAAAATAACGTGAGTATGTCCATGAAACGAATAATATTGAACAACTTAACGAAACTATTATGCAAGCGAAGTTTTATGTTTCCTCTTGCTGGCCATCAATCAAACATTGAACATTGATTCATAAGAAACCAAAGAGACGGAGAGGGAAAGAGATGAAGCAAGCTACTCTAGAAAAACCATGATTTGTCACCGTAAGTAACGTTGAGTACTTGGTGAGTTGGTGTAGATTCATATATAAGCGTATATACCGAAGGAAAACGGGATACAGTTAAGAACTCACAGGACAGGAACTAGCACCTCTCCTGTTTGTTCTTTACTGTATCCCGTTTTCCTTGCACTACGCTTAGATATGAATGGTTTCTCATCCTGCAACAACATAGCAGAATTTAATCGATAATCAGTCCCTCTGAATGTTGCTCCGCGATACCGTCAATGCGTTTGCGTCAGCTTTAAGCTCCAAATTCAACTACAAGTTGTGAAAATTGCCATTTTGCTTCTCATTTATTATTATTATTATTACGTTAAGTTTTATTGGCGCAAGGGCATCTAAGGCCAAAGAGCGCCAGTACAAGTGTTGTTTCAATTCGGTTATTAGTTTAAAAATTAAAACAAATGATTAAAACATGATTAAATATTAAAACAAATATCTACGAACCATTTAAAATGCAGTATATTTAAAAGAATGTCACTTTGTTTAAAAAGGAATGTCACTTTGCTAAAACCTTCATTTTGTTGGCTGAAATCTGTGCTGATAAATTGGTCTGTAAGGCCCAAGACCCTCGCAGCTGAAGTCCTTGCCTGAGCAAGAACTGCGAAGGCTAAGACATACTTTTTATGCACCAGGCAGTACCTCACACTTGAGACGCAGCTGGTGCCTAGGATGGAATGATATCATTGTTAAAAATTTCGCTTTTGCAAGATAATGAAGAAGTCTCTTAAGGTCGACCACTGCATCAAGTGATAAAAACAGCGCTGGATGAAGTGGGATATGATGTCGATAGAGCTCCCTGAAATGAGTCAGTCGTGCTTGGTGAAGCACAGGACATTGTATGAGAACATGCACAACGGTTAGACTCTCTCCACAGTGTATACATGTAGGTGGATCAGTGCCTGTCAAAAGGTGTTTATGTGTGGCATAAGTGTGGCCTATTCTGAGCCTTGTTATTGTGACTTCAGCGAACCTGTTGAGTTTTTGGGGGATAACTTTCCTCAGCTGGGGTTTTACAAGGTGGAGTTTGTTGTCGACTTCTCTGTCCCATTCAGCTTGCCAGTGGTTGCGTAGACCTCTACGTACAACAGGTTTTAGATCTACACCCGGAACAGAGGTTATATCTATGGTTTACCGACCAGCGGCTTCTCGTGCATTCTTGTCCACTATTTCATTGCCCGCAATTCCAGAATGACCTGGAACCCAGCAAATAACAATAGAAAGTTTTAAGTTGTAGGCTGCATAGATTTCGTTAAGGAGCTTGTTGAAAGTAGGGTTCTTGCTGTACTTGCCACAAGACAGGGCCCTGACAACACCTAAAGAATCTGTGTACACTATAGACTTTTGTATCTTGTGTTGTTTAATGTGTTGTATAATAAGCAGGATACCATAGGCTTCCGCTGTGAAAATGCTGGTATGTGTATGCATGGTTCTGGTGTCCGAGAACTTTTGTCCATAGGCTGCACAAGATACAGATGTTTGAGATTGTGAGCCATCAGAGAAGAACGCGGTTGAACGATATTTGTGTTCAAAGGCCAAGAAATGTTGCTGAATAAGTGCACTTGGACAATTTTCCTTTATGATGTCTTTGAAAGACCAGTCACAAGTGACTGGACATTGCTGCCAGGGAGGGATGTGTTCGACATGGTCACTTTCCGCCAAGTCATTGAAGAAAATTGCAAGTTTTTCTACTGCAGGTCTTATTGCCAATGGAAACGGTGGGGCGATAGAAGGACGGTTTAGGTATAACTGGGTAGTAGACACATCGTTCATAAGTGTTTTACATGGGTGCTGCTTCAGAGACATGATCTTAACTGCATAGTTGACTCCTAGATACTTGCGCTGATAGTCTAGTGGCCACTGATCTGACTCTGCATAAAGGCTTTGAATAGGGCTGGTACGGAAGGCACCAAGTGCCAGACGGATATCTAGGTGGTATACAGGGTTCAACATTTTCAGTGCTGTCCTTGAAGCTGACTGATATACTATGCATCCATAGTCTATGCGTGACAGAACCAGGCTTCGAAACAGAGATATGAGACAGTGCCTGTCTGTCCCCCACGACTGATGCGATAAAATCTTTAAAAGGTTCATGGTCTTGAGACATTTTAACTTCAGCTGTTTTATGTGCTGAATGAAGGTGAGTTTGGAATCGAAAATTACACCGAGGAATTTTTGTTCTTTCGTGATGACTATGTTTTGTCCATTCATTAGTATGCAGGGGTCAGGATGCACACCTCGTCGTCTCGAGAACAGCACACTAGAAGTCTTGTCAGTGTTAAACTTAAAACCATTCTCGTCAGCCCATTTTGCAAGTCGGTTAACACCTAACTGTATCTGGCGTTCGCATACAGTCAAGTTACACGACTTGAAACTAATTTGAATGTCGTCCACGTATAGAGAGTACGATATCGCAGGAGGAATAACAGAGCGAAGAGAGTTCATTTTAACTATAAATAGTGTGCAGCTTAATACTCCTCCCTGCGGCACTCCATTTTCTTGAAGAAATGTGCGCGATAACACAGTACCTATTCTTACACGGAACTTCCTTTCAGACAGGTAATCTTTTAAGATGGTAAACAACCTGCCACATATTCCGAAAGACAGTAGATCTTGCAAGATTCCATATCGCCAGGCAGTATCATATGCCTTCTCAAGATCGAAAAAACAGACAAACAGTATTGATTGTGTACAAACGCGTCACGTATATACGACTCGAGGAGGACAAGATTGTCGGTTGTGGATCTAGCTGTACGGAAACCAGACTGGCACGGGTCCAATATGCCATTGTACTCCAAGTAATAGACCAAGCGGCGGTTAATCATTTTTAGATGCGGAAGCATCTTATACTCGCGCCTTGTAGTGCGCCGTCCGCGCCGTCCGCACCGCTTCTCGAACATTCGACAGCTGACGCGCGCGCATGCGCCGTCGCCCACCATCTGTGCCGCGCGCGCTTCTCCTTCGAGAACATTCGACTGCTGACAGCGCATGCGCCGTCGCGCCGTCGCCATCTGTGCCGCGCGCGCGCTTCTCCTTCGAGAACATTCGACAGCTGACAGCGCATGCGCCGTCGCGCTGTATATATACTCAAGGTCGGCGCTCGCTCGCTCAGTTGCCACTCGTCCGTTGGTTTGTACGGCGCGTCGACGTCCGAAGTCGCCGTGAAATGAATGCCAACGAATCCACAAACAGAATGATCGACGTCCCTTCGACCAGCGCCGGCCAAACTGTTGGCGGAACCGCTTCCGCATCCTCCTCAGTGTTCCCCCGAGGGAAGCTGCGGGCAATTTTTTTTCAAACACTTTGAGTAGGCAGCTTGTGAGGGCGATCGGCCTGTAAATATTTACCGAAGAGGGATCTTTGCCCTGTTTAAGGATTGGTAGTGCTATTGCCTCTTTCCAAGCAGAGGGTATTTTGCCGATACTGAAAATCTTGTTGTAAAGAGCTAAAAGGCAGTTTAGGGTGTCATCAGGGAGATTTCTGATCATTTCATAAGTAATTGTATCAGAGCCAGGAGCAGAACTCCCACAGGAACCAAGGGCGAGCTTCAGTTCATATACTGTTAGTGGTTTATTGTATCCGTCTGGTCGAGGCTTGTTCCGGCACAAAGGTACACTTTCAGCTATGCTTTTGTGGCGTAAGAACTTAGTGGTATAGTTTTCTGAGCTTGACATTTTCTCGAAGTGTACGCCAAGAGCGTTTGCCTGTTCTTCTATTGTATCACCGCAGTCATTCACCAAAGGGAAGGGATTTGGGCCTTGTCCTTTGAGTTTATGCACCCTAATATAAACCTTGCTGGCGTCTGTGTAGGAGTTTATTGAGGATATATAGCGTGTCCAGCTTTCCCGTTTGGCTATACGGCGAACACGCCTGCCATTCGCTTTGCAACGTTTAAAGGTTATCAAGTTTTCTGCTGTTGGGTAGCGAGAAAAAACCCTCCATGCTTTGTTTTGCCGTTTTTTAGCAATTTCACACTCCCGATTCCACCATGGCTTTGCGTTAACCTTATCATTCCCGGACTGCGGTATGCACTTTTTTGCACAAGTAAGAACATATTCCGAAATATAGTTGGCCATCTCTTCTACTTCCAAATGGTCTACCTCTTCGAGGTGTAGGGTACATAGCTCTCTGAATTTCACCCAGTTTGCAACATGAAAGTTCCACTTTTTGGGATAAGACGGCCGGTCATCCCATTGTTTTGTTGCTAAAAGAGTTGGAAAATGGTCACTTCCATATGGATTATTAATAACTTTCCAATCTAAGTAAGGTAGGAGTGACGGTGACCCAATGGCTAAATCTATGCATGAATATGTATTGTGTGTGGTACTGAAGTATGTTGGCTCTGCCTTATTGAGCAGGCAGGCTCCGGATGCGAGAAGAAAGTTTTCTATTGCACGACCTCTCGCATCACATTTGGTATCACCCCATAGCAAACTGTGAGCATTAAAATCTCCAATTAACACATATGGCTCTGGAAGCTGATCAATAAGCTTTTCGAACTCTGTTTTATTGAATGGTTCGTCAGGGGTTATGTAGATCGAGCAGATAGATATAAGGCGGTTGAATAGAATAGCGCGAACAGCCACAACCTCAAGAGAGCTTTGTAGCACAATGTGCTGGCATGCTACGCTTCTTTGTGCAATGATGGCCACACCTCCAGAAGAGAAATTGCCACCATTTCGATCTTTACGAAAAACCACATATTGATTCAAGAAGTTCACATGAGTCGACTTTAAATGAGTTTCTTGAACACAGAACACTTTTGGCTGATAGTCATTAAGCAAGTCTTTGATATCATCTAGGTTTTTAAATAGGCCTCTGACATTCCACTGTAGTATTTGTGTGTCCATTTTAGGTGTATTTTGTGTTCTGTGCTCAAGGATGGAAAGTAAGCTCACGGACCCTTTCCAGGGGCCGTGACACGAGATTTTTCTTTTTTGGATCGGTCGACAGAGTCGCGCCGATCCCTAGGCGCTGGCTGCGCCCTCACGCTCTGTGTTGTGTCCATTGCCTCTTGCGAGGCGCTGGACACGCGCTCGCGCTCTTGCGAGCGCTGCATTTGTTTTGAGGGCCTCGCCTCTAAAGACAAGGCCTTCGCGGCCCCCAGCCCGGAGGCTGGTGGGTCCTTCTTCAATGGCGGAGCAGCACTGGCTGCAACCGCCGAGGGGGCAGAAGGCGTCACCGCCGGCGCACTACGCGTGTGCCAGACAGGCGCCGGGGGCCGTCGTGGCGCTGTCCCCTGACGCGCCACTTCGGCAAAGCTGGTTTCTGGCAGGTAGGACACCTGCCTTCGTGCCTCCCTAAATGAAATGTTTTGTGTTACCTTAATCGTGACAATTTCCTTTTCTTTCTTCCAGCTTGGGCATGACCGTGAGTATGCGGCATGTTCCCCGTTACAATTCGCACAGTGAGGAGAGTTTTCACAGGCATCAGATGTGTGTTCGTCAGCACTGCATTTCGCACAAGTTAGGCGGCCTCGGCAGTTCTGAGAACTGTGGCCGAATCGCTGGCATTTAAAACATCGGAGAGGGTTCGGTATATATGGCCTCACTCGGAGCTTGATGTACCCAGCCTCAACGGAGTCGGGCAGTACACTTGAATTAAAAGTAAGTATCAGGTGCTTAGTCTGGATTTCTTTGCCATCACGCCTCATCCTAATTCGTTTCACGTTGATGACATTCTGTTCGCTAAAACCCTCCAGGAGTTCAGCCTCCGTCAGCCCTAACAGGTCATCATCTGAGACAACGCCACGGGTGGTGTTCATGGTTCGATGTGGGGTTACTTTTAATTTGGTATCTCCAAATTTCACTAGATTAGACAATTTTTCATATTGTTTCTGGTCGCGGAGCTCCAACAGGAGGTCACCACTTGCCATTCTCGATGCTTTATAACCTGGGCCAAAGATTTCTGTCAAAGACTTCGAAACAAGAAAAGGTGAAATTGTTCTCACTGGTTTGCCGGGTGTGTCAGCGTGGACAACGTGAAATCGAGGAAAGGATACTCTCTGGTGACCATAAAACTGGAAGACTTCATCGGTGCGCCCTCTTTTCTGAGGGCGATCAGGGAGTGGGGGGAAGGAACTAGCCATAAGAAAAGGTTTCTTTTCGGCAGCGGTGCCAGCCACCCACCATGGAGTCCTACAACGGGACGCTGCAGAGTCTGGAAGCACAGGCTCTGCAGACGCCAGCTGTACACCACCACTATAACCGAATATGGTGTATCCAAGGTAGGATAGCCACACAGGGTTAACCCTTGCCGCCAGGAAACACGGAAGTCAACGGAAGAGAGTAGAGGACAGGAAAGATTTAAAGTAAGAGAAAAGACGAAGATGTGATGGGGAGACAGGAAAAGGCGACTGCCGATTTCCCCTGGGTGGGTCAGCCCAGGGGTGCCGTCTACGTGAAGCCGGGGACAAAGGGGTGTGTTGCCTCTGCCGGGGGGCCTTAAAGGTCCAATCACCCAGCGTCGGCTCAACCCACAGGATCCCCTTTTCCCCGGACACGGCAAAGCCACGCACGGCTAGGCGTGGGAGGGGGTCAAAACTCCCCCGTTAGCTCGGGTCCGTGGTGTCGCTACACACCAAACGCCTGCTTACGCAGACGCCCCTGCGGGGGTTTTTGCTTCTCATTTGCTTGCTTAGACATGCGTTGCCTACCCGCTGAACACACCCACCTGTGTCTCGCGGCATAACTGCCCTGTGGCAGGCAGTAACAGAGAGCTACGCAGCGATGCGGCTTAATCGGGCGCAGCGCGCGAGCTATACACAACCACACTGACAGCATCTAAGTAATGCACGCGTGAACAAAAAATAGTTGGAAAAAATTTGTCCTCGTATCTGCATGTCCGACTACAAATGCCGTCGAAAGACGATAGTCTTCTTTCTGGAATGAGTGAATAGAAAAAAACTATTATTTGATGCCTTGCGCCAGAAAATCGCCGAACGGGATTCTAGAGGCACTGCGTGAGACTTGAGTGCCATCTAATGGTAATCTCAGAAAATGAAAAGATGACCTCAGCGTGAACGCACCATCTTGAAGGCCATATTTTTTTTAGTTTCCAAGGTAGGTGGCAGCACTGTATCGTTGTAGCAAAGCGTAGCAAACTCGCCTTTTCGTGTATAGCAATGCATTGTCAGCACAGCGTAACAAGCGATATATTTTTTTAAAATATTAATGCATGCTTTATGTAGTGTAAAGAAACACGCCGCAGAATATTGACGTGTTGATATTGTGCCTCAGATATGCGCAATATTTGCTTTTTAAGCGACAATCACACAGGTACGAACACAGAAACCTCCCAAATATTGGTGGGCGCTGTGGATGTATTACTAATTGAGCCGTATCTTTTGACAAACAGACCATCGAAAAGGTAGACTGACCAAAATTTTTGTGTTGAAGTATCCCAAGAAAGACTATCATCTATAAAAAAGAAACAGAAGGAGCCTGGCGACGGCAGCAAACGACAGCAGTACAATGAAGTGGTGGCGTCAAACACTGCAGGCCTTGTGTGTCTAATGTATACGCTAAAGCAGCACCGCGTCAAGCTTTCTGCGTGGCCTATTTACATAGTAGAGCCACCCATGTACATAATACGCATAAAAATCTAACAGAGACAAATATTACTTTCTCTCTCTCTTGTTGGTACTGTCCCCAGGAGTGCTGGCGTCATGATTCTGGTACAAACTGTGCGACTTATATACAGTTGCTTTGAGCAAGGAACGAACATATTGCTGCGTAGCTTATTATTATTATTATTATTATTATTATTATTATTATTATTATTATTATTATTATTATTATTATTATTATTATTATTATTATTATTATTATTATTATTAGAAAACTTGTCTCCATCTCGAAGTAAGGCTGTGCGAGAAACAGCGATCACTCTCGTCTTATTGGTGTACTGGGAACGCCGGATAGACATTAGACAGTAAGTGAAGTCATTGCGCATCTTTTCTATTTCTCTCTCTTCTCTCTCTCTCTCCCTGCAGTTCTCACCATTTTTTTGTGTCCCTCAGTCTTCCTTCTCCTCAATTTAGGGTCACCGATGGGAGCGAGCAAGCACCGCGAATACGTTTGCAACTGGCTTTCCCATTCTGTGCCGCAAGCACCAACTACGAGCCACTCGCTCTGCTATCAGTAGACGTGCGAACTCCAAGCGACTTACTTCTGGTGGAACGCAAACAAAGTGGTCCCCGGCGCTCTTGCACGAAGTCCATCATCGAGGGGTGCGTCCTCGACGAGTGGCACTCGAAATGCATTGGCGAGCGCTATCTGAAATTCGGCCGTAGAAGAGAGGTTTGGGAATGGTCATACTTTTTGGGAACCTGAGCTGGCCACTAGATACTTTCACTGCACTCTGCCTCTGCATTCGGAAGATGAAAGAGGCGCACGCAGTGAGACACAATGCAGTCCACTCTGTCGAGAGTTGCCGCTCGATGTCGCGATCCCTTGCTGAATGCTTCAGCTACAACTGGCTTTCAGCATGCGTGCTATAATGCCTGTAGGTAGATCAAAGGATCTATCTCGGAGAGCTAAGTCTCTCTGACCAGACTCATGGTGTAATCTGGAAAGTACACAATATCGATGCAAATTTTCGAAAGCTTGTTTCTCGGTAGGTGCTGCGTATTCGAACAGCAATAAATAAATGCACGTTTGTCTTCGCCACCACATGCAGATTCATCTTGCATGGCCGAACAGGAAAAGACAGTGATGCGGCCCACGCACTTCACATGCAAGGCACGTCCTCGACAGTGGACGCGAGTCCGTAGCAAACGATTTTCGACGCGACTTTTTCAGAAGCACGGCAACTCTCCTTTAATTATCGTTCACCTCCAGAGGGCTGCTGCATCGTTCCCTAAACAATAAGCGGAGCTCAGATTACACCTCAGTGTAAGGGCCAAAAAGTCAAGCATTGGAGTCGATGAGCACGTTATTCGTCATGTGTGCTTTGAAGGTAAGCGTGGTGTGTTCTTTTTTTTTGCCAGTCTTTACTGTGTTTTAATCCGTGTTTTTTTTATGGAAAGGCGTTATTACAACATTAGGGCACACAAAACTCGCTATTAGTTAACATTTGAACTGAGAAAACGCCTTCACCTCGAACATAGCATGTGTTCATAACGCGCACATCTTCACAAAAGTATCTTAATTGGTCTGGCTGTGTCGATGTTTATGTAGAACATTTCAAGAGTGTGAAGCAAAAATGGTTTATGAGAAAAAAATGCACATTCGTTTGCGCGTATTCTGCAAAACGCGTTGAGTTTTCACTGGAATCAAATTCGGTGCTTTTTTCTGAATGCTTGCGTCTGTATACTTATTTGTTTAATTTTCTGTGTATCTTAACCAGTGCAACTAGTGGGAGACAGTTTAAACATCACAGCTGTGACACTTAAACTGTCTTCCATTGGATGCACTGTCTTCCGCAATCTTCCAACAGATTTCTGATGGTTAAACGTCACGCTTGTGAGTGTTTCAAAAGTAGGGTGCATTGAAAAGTAATTGAGAAAAACTGCGCCTTAGGTAGATTTTCAAATAAATAAATAAATAAATAAATGGTTATTCTTTGTTGTGGCTTTTTCGCAGTGAATGCAATCTGAAGGAGAAGTCCACCTTGCGAGTTCTGATCATTTACGCAATATTACCAGCAAGTTGAGCGCATTACTTAGGGACAAAATTTTATCGCAAACGAAGACAGATCACGAAGAATTTTTAATTTCATTATTTTTCTGTTGCAGTTTAATTAAGCAAAAATAAAACTGCCTAGGTTTAATCGCCTTGAATAAAAGCTCGTCTCTTCTATGTGGTACGTCCTACTTCGCGTTTAAGTGTTCACCTTAAATGCTGTGTACCAATGCGGCCCAACCAAACCTTTATTGAACGCATTAGGTTACTGCGTATCATAAGGTACATCATCATGGCAGTGAAAAACGTTGGTGCCGACACAGACTTCGCCTTCTCACTAGTCCTAACACATAAACTTTCTGACAGAATCAAACGACTGGAACCTCTCTGTCTTCAAGACGTAAGCTCAAGCCTTTTGCGGTAGTCTATACGATGAACCGCGTTGCTTTTCCGAGCAGTATGAAGTTACGACATGCCGACATATTTCACTGTGCTGGGTCAATCACATGTAACATTGTCACATAATTTGACAAGTCCGTGGAATTTCAACATGTCTACGAAACAGCAGGAACTAGACTGCACGTAATCGACAGAAATGCAAAAGGAAACTTCCAACCCACCAAGGTAGTTTAGCAGTTATAGCGCTCGACTGCACTGCGGGACAAAGGTCACGTGATCAAATCGCTGCCTAATTTCGGTGGTGGCTAAAATGCTAGAGGCCTATAGGCTCAGACTTCGGTGCACGTTAAAGCATCCCAGATGGTAAAATATACGAAGCTATCCGCACTATCATATCGTAAATTTGGGCAATGTTTATTATATTATCATTATTATTATTATTATTATTATTATTATTATTATTATTATTATTATTATTATTATTATTATTATTATTATTATTATTATTATTATTATTATTATACACATTCATAATTATTACAGAGAAATGGACCTGCTTAAGTCCCCACGACTTGTGCGTCTAGGCCAGCAGAGCCACTTACAGCGATGTGGTTACAAATTGACAAAAACTTTCTTTGTTTATTTTTGCCAACGGACACAATAATGATTGACACCATTGCCTTTTTTACAAGCAGTAAATAAAAAATAAGAACAAAGGAGGAACCAAGAGCATATGTGACATACAAGTAGACCATAGCCTTGCGACTTCACAGCTCAGAGAGTAAATTCTTAATAATAATAATAATAATAATAATAATAATAATAATAATAATAATAATAATAATAACATAATAGTGTCTTTTATTTCTTTAAATAGTGTAGTACATGTAGCTAGGCCTCCCAAGGCCAATTGGTGGCTTGAGTGCCAGAGTCTGGCAGACAGATGCGAATCGAACGTGTTGCATAGTTGTAGTTCATGCGATTAGAGATGTGATGAGCAAAAAAAAGCGTGCTTATTAGACTAGAAGCACCAAGGTACGTAAGTGATAGTCATTACTATGAATAAAGTTCTTTCCATTCATTGTAATTATAGAATAGTTGCAAAAACTGAAAGTGAGCAAATAACCTATGTGCAGCGAAACGTTTCAAGCAAAGTACCACAACAACACAACCACCATATAACTTCTATGTACAACAGTTGCAAAGTAATTTCCCTTCACTGCCACGTTAAACGGTGAATGGCAGATCCTGTTTTTTTTTAATGCGAAGCATTTCTTAGCGAACTTAAGCGACCTTGAGCGTATTTATCTATCTAGCCGCCTACGACTTTTAGCTATCCTGGTCGTTTCCATAATGGTATCGATACCAAAACTGGTATCACATAACATGACTGTATGAAGAACATATTTACCTAGTCATAACGTGAAAATTATGACATGTATGTCTTGAATGTCATGATTTACATTTCATGGTCCTGCAGCTCTTGTGGTGGTTTAGCTCACATGGCATGTGGCAAAAGTGGTATGGTATGACATGATTGCATGCAGAACACAAGCGAAAGACCCTAACCTGAAAGTCATGACGTACGTGTCATGTAACAACATGACTGCATGCCACGCTCATGATGCGCTCCGGGCATTTCGCTAGCGTCACATATACCAAATTTGGAATTATGGTACGTGAATGGATGACAAAGGTATGATACTAGTGTGAACATCATAAACATGAGATGCGTGTCATGTAACAACATGACCACATGCTACGCTCATAATGCGCTCACGGCCGTTTCGCTAGCTCCACATATACCTAATTTGGTGTTACGTGAGGTCAATGGATGACCAAAGTAAACGACACTTCCAAACATGATAATCACCACAGGGAGGTCATGTACGGCATCATTTACCCTCCACCTCGTAACGTTGTCCTGATTTTAAAGTAACATATCAACATTTGTCATTCACGCTTCACATATTATCGATTCCCACTGTACGCGGGATTTGCCAGTTTTTTTAGCGTGTCAAAGCAATGCGGTTAACGTCGCTGACACTGCAGTACGCGAACTACGCGTGGACAGCTTGAGAAGCTGGATTATCGGAAATACAGTCACCTGTGGAGAGCAAGCAGTGACTTGGTCGGCGAGCATTAGTGTCACTCCCTTTTTCGAAACCAACTAAGCCTCGCGTAATCCAGCTGGCATCGCTAGAGAGTGCTTGTGCTCACCAAAGAATCTTCCTGATCTTGCTGGTAATCTGCACCTCCACGCCAAGTGCATTGAGTAGCGCCAGGGCACTGTGCTCGACAGCACTCCCTATAGACATCGCTGTCTCAACTTCTATCGATGCTTTCTTAACGTTTACCTGGTGACGCAGAGTTCCATCTGTGCTCTTCGCATGCGTTTTTTATTGGTGCTACTGAACTTTAGATAAATTACTAACTTCGTTATTCATTGCTCATTGAGCACCCAACAACGTTTTCACACTTCGTGGCTTCAGCACTGAAACAGACAGAAGTTATGTTTTTTAAACACTAAAATAAAACAATAAGCGAGTTTGGATACATAAATTACCCTCTGACAGCTCTGGTGTTGTTTTTAGAACCGTAAGTTTATTAATACAGGAAAATAATAATACCGAAGTACCACTTCTAAATTTTGCTGTCGAATATTCTGAAGATGAAGTCATGGATTTCAGAGTTATCATTTTCCCTATTTGGGTTCATTGGCTCAACAAAATTTTCTCTAATTTAGTATATAAACATTTTGGCTTTCTGAGATGGCAATACACATCACTTTTACTGATTTGAAACTCTCAAGGCCCTAGTAGACACCGTCAGAATATGACGTCACGCAACCTACAGTACGGGAACTTAAAAGTGGCGTCGCCATTCCTGATTTTCTTTTGGCGCGTTTTCTAGCTGACCGTCTTCCTGTCGTACGAGAGGTCTTTTTGGCATCATGAAAAATAAATTGATAATGCGTAAAAAACTTGTTTTTTTTTTCATTAGTGCCCCTTAATTTAAATTGTAGGACACGGTGGTCAAAATACATGCGCCACGAGGTGCGCTTTTCCTCGATCATGTTTATCTGAGCAGTGCGCTAAGTCATTGTGAAAAAAAATTCTCAGATATCCTTAAAAGAAAGGACCCCGGCTGGGCAATGGGCAGAAAATTGTGTAAGGCTATAGACACACTTACAGACAATGGTATCTTTAGTTTCGTCCTACAAAAAAAACAACATTGCAAGAATAACAATAACAGCAACAGTTATATTAATTGTATTGTTGATACAACCGAACTAATACACATGAAGAAATAGGGTCATGCAGGATTTTTTCTATGGCTTGAGTGGCGGCACTGATGATGTTAAAGACTGCATTGTTTCCTCCTGAGACCCCCATACATCGTTGCCTGCTTGCACATCTGCAATGCGCAACAGTGGCAATTTTCCACATTAAAATCACCTGACGCGTCTCGCGCCTCGGTATGCATAAGGTATTCGGCTTTTTAGTGTCATTCAAGTCCAAACTTTGTTTCGCAGTGCGCTTTGTTTCCATTGACGCTGCACACAAACTATGTGCAAATGGTACCAGTAATGGGAACATGTAGAGACCGGAAACAAACCTTGTGGGAACCGGTAATTTAACGCGGCCTCCTGACGACGCATGCGAGCGCAACTGCATGCGTGTGTTAGCGACGCAGTCTATGGCTCTTTTTTCGTTGGCCTCTTTGCTTGTCGTAAGCCTTTCCGTTCATTCTAATCATACTGCGATGCAGTCATTATGTACCACAATGTAGCAAAATTGTTTGACATGATGAATTTGCCCAGAGCATCCGATAGTAGTCAGAAGTGTTCCGACTAAAAAAAATTAAGCTTACACCATTCCAGCAGCAACGATACCACATTTTACGCAATACTGCACAGTAAGCGTTGTTTCTCATCCGTTTACCTTATCACTCAAAGTGAATTTCACAGGCCCGAACGATCTCTAACGAATGACGATGTTTCCTCGTAGCTGTTGATTTACACGCGCACGACCACATGCACTTTTGTTATATACAATCATTACAGATCATCACGAACTTTGACGGCCTTTTGTGCTGCGAGTAACGGGATCTGTCTCCGCGTCAGCCGAGCGGGGCAAAGTGACCCCCCACCTCCCTCCGGAGCATCCGTTGTACCTATTCCCGTGTATGTTCTCAACTCAACCAGAAGCAGTGCAACATGGTCTTTCCGGCACTTTCAGCCTCTTACGCATGTGCCCGTTTGCTATAGTTGCGCTGTCGGCGATCTCATTACCAGTGCGAATGCCAAAAAATATTTCACTTTACTGGACCGGGGCTGGCGAGAAAGAATTGGCGCTCCCCACACGCATTTACGCAAGGTTAGCGCGCTATGTTACAGGTAAAGTGGCGATCTCGAAGGGGCCTAGCAACAGCCGCAAAAAGGAATATTGGTGGTGAAACGGGGCGCACTTTGCACCTGAGCTGGTATACGCATAGGTACGCCTACCTACCTTGCGCGTTCTCGCTAGAACCTAGAACGAGCTTTTGCACGTGCGTAAATTCTCTACGGCATGGTTAACAATTATGGCTCATTTGCATACGCCGGGGCCGTTCCCAGGCTTTGATGCCTCTTTGTCGCGGGTGCCGGATTGAAACGTTTGTAGACTCTTTCCCGCCTTTCCAATTTTTTTGTTTTTTTGTTTCTGCTTCAACGCATTCACAAAATTATTTGCTTGCAGGGCATGTCCTTCTACTCTGCACCGACTTGCTCTTGCTATTTCTTCGATTCCACGAGCCCCAGTGTGCGCATGGTCAATATTTGCACCCGCCGAGAGTGAATGCTTGTTAGTTAAAGAACAAAGGAGGGTAAAAGTGTGGAATGCCGTCATTAAACTTCAAGTACTTAGTTCAGCCGTGCACCTGAACGATCCCTATAGATCCGGACCGCCTGACACCTGCATGCTGTTCTAACATTGCGCTTTTTGAGTGATATGTAAATATTGGTTTATCACACATAAAAATAATTCTTGTGGATGTTCACACCAGAAGCTATGCACAATCGGTGAAACGTCGATTGGACTAAATGTACGCAGTCCTTTATTGGTCAATGCTAAACAGTATTTATCGAATGTATAGGGGTGATTCTGTAAACGTGTAGCGATGACTGCGCGCACGCACTTTTCACGTCAGGTCAGACCGTGACCCGCCTATACATTAAATAAAGCGCTGGCGCAAAGATAAAAGACGACAGAATATGCACGGCAGAAACGGACTGTGATGCTGTTGGAACCACATCCTCGGTGAACGTTTTCAGTCTGTGCGTGTAGTACAGGTTCCAGGCGAATTGAAAGCCAGATTGGCGCGCTGCAAAGTGTTGGTTAACACAGTTTGCATTATTCAACTTTTTGTCTAATATCTTCATTCCTTTCATAGCTACTACTGATGGTGACAAAAACTGTAGCAAAAGCGTACGCATCAAACAGTAGAAGGCGCGCAGCTTCCTCAGTCGATTACAGCTTCGGACAATTCGGCTTTTTCATGGCATGTCTTCCGCAAATTTCAGGTGGTGGTAGTGGTTATAAGGAAGAGGAAAAAGGCACCTAATTTTCGTCTGCTAATAGGCGACACGGCGCAGTGCCTTATAGGGGTGGGGGTAAGGAGGGATAAAAAGAATAGGAGGAAATAGATGAAGAAATACAGAGGCAAGCCACGGAAAATAGAAGAAGATAGGAAAGGGGGGATCCGGTCGAAGCAGTCCAAGGGTGGGGCAACACAATACGAGAGCTGCACGGCGTCAGGAGACCGCGGAGGGCGAACCAGTCGGCGGGAGCTTCGCTGGCGTCGGAGATCGCGAGGGCACGACCGTCCAGCTTGAAATCCTCCGAGCGAATCCACAAAGTTTCAGTGATGCTACGCGAATGCAGTGTTCAGGAAGAATTAGCGAGAGTGAAAATATAACGTCATTGCGATATGTGCGTCATTTGCTATTGTCGCGTGTTTTTCGATTCTTGCTTACACACTCGATGTGCACTGTCGTTAAGAACGCGCGAACTTGTCAGAAGCCTAGAAACCGCGCACGAACACCAACCCATTGCGACGGCTTCGCTGAAGTCACCTCCGTGTTCTCAACTTAACTCACAAATCTTTTCGGGGACCCGACGGCAGCGTTCAATCCCCACAGGCCGAGTCGACCCCTGTTTGTTGGTATTATGAAAATTCAGTTATATACATTCAGAGCTCCAAAGTTTCGCGTGCATCGTGTAATGCCGAACCGCCAGGGTGATTATGTTGATGGCAGTTATATGGTACTGGACAGCTGAGCTGAAGGTAGCGGGATTGCATCGTGGTCTCGGCAAATGCATTTCCGTTTGAGGTGAAACTACCAGAGGCCCATATACATATCTTAAAGGGCACGTCGAAGAATTCCAGGTGATTGAAATTCGTGCAGCCCTCCACTACTGCATCCTCGATTATCACATCGTGGTTTTGGGTAGCACGACCCAAACTATTACCATTATCTTCACACCGAAGCAGATGAACACAGATCGAACATTGCGACAATTATCGGCAGTGAAACAAGCACTTCATAACTAGCGGGTCATCGTCTCGTCTTCCCAATTAGAGCAATGTGCTGCTTCCAACTACATGAGTGCTTTGGTGTCTATTGCGATCCTTAGAGTTCCGCGCAGCCCGGACCAGCGCCATGAAGGCCAGACGCTGTCGATCTGGTGGGATGCCCTGCATGATTGCCGGAAAGTGCGACAATTCTGCTAAACCAGTGGCTTCGCGGTAGAAAAATTACTGCACAGAACGAATATTATTGGCATGCACCGCTCGTTTTACCTATTCTGCGGTAATTTAGCTGAAAATTCATCTTATGACATGCTCTCAGGTATCGACTGGGACCGAGGGCGTAGCCGCATGAGTGTAGGGGCGAAGCACATCAAGACCTCTTGTTGTCGCTCCACCGTCCATCTACCCGTGCGCCGAAGCGTACAGTCGTAGTGTGCTCAAATCGCACGAACGTATCGGGCTCGAACAGACCATTCTCGGGCGTGGCGCTGCGCGAAAAACATACCGCATTGATCACCTCCGTTACAGCACAATGCTACCAGGAGTCCCTGATATAGGCGCGCTCTCCGCAATCGTGTGCCGCCACAGAAGGAAGCGAACGTATGGCGCTCCATGCCGAGTCACAGCGGCAACGCCGTCAGTCCGAGCCCCGATCAAAGAGCTCGTAAAGCTGCCGCGATACGACAATGGGAACATGCAGTACAGTGGCTGTGAGCGCGGGAAGCCGTAGCCCGACGGCAACACCAATGGCAATCAGATCCTGAGGCGACGGCGATGAAGGCCGCAGCACCACGGCGACTCCACCACCTTCATTGTAAATATACGTTTATCAAACATTGTCATTTGACAGATGATTCACTCTATGCTGCGTGGTGCTTCGTCCTATAGTCAGCATTCACTTCGTGAATATGTGTGGATTTCTTTTTGTTTTTGTTTTTTTTAGGAGGAAGGGGCGACGGGAACGAGCCTTTCTTTATGTTGGTTCGTGCCTGTGTTGGTATGAGTGCCCGTATATATACACAATTAAAGTGTATATAGTTCGGGAGGTGTTTGAAACCCCGAATAACACAGTGGCTATGCCACTGACACTAACTACCATATAACAAAGAACACATACGGGGCGATGGGTATCACCTTGCATGGCAAATTGCAAGCACTATGTAGGCTTAAGTGGGAACCTTCTGGCAATGCCTTTTCATCAATCGAAGGACTCTTGCAATGTTTTCTGCTTAACCCTCCTTCTGCTCTTTCCTGCTTTTCTATTCTTTCCTTCTATCATCGCTGATATTTTTTGCGCTTCTCTCTCTCAAACAATCAAACCTAATTAATGTGAAAGAATCGAGAATACATTGCTGAGGCAGCCACATGCAGACGAATCTTCGTGCTTGTTAAGGCAACGCAAACCTCGTAGGAAATTACAAGTCATGAAGGCATCTCGCTGGAATACACAAAGTCCCGAAAATCATTTTTTCAGTGTAATATAACTCACTCAAATGCCGCTCCAATTCTCTCCACGAGCCATATAGGCGAGTTTTAGTATAGGAGAGTAGAGCTTCAAAAGAAACAACAAAAAGGCAAATCTAGCGATCTGGATTTATTGTAGAAAATAAACTCGACAATGATGGCAGTTAACGTGCAGTCCACGCTGGCATCGCAAATAGGTAGTTCGTTCTCCTTCCACTGCTGGAGAGTTTCGGACGCTCAATCTGATTTTAGGCCACCGGCGCGATCCTGACAACCCCGAAGTCTTTCTCAAAGCACCAAGCTCACACGCGTGCTCGGTAGCGCGGCGAAAGCGTCATGCCGACGCCATAAAAATCTGCCCGAGTCAGGCACGGTGGTTCACGATGGACTGCTGCCGAAACGGTCCACACCACGGCCTCCGATCCAAATATTTAAGCGCCTGCCTACCGGAATTCCACCCCACCGGTAAAGCAGTGAGGCTGGAAATATAGTATAGGGGAGACAAAACGTGGTCGGCATTGTCTAGCTGCCCAGAATTTGCCTTCCCTGCCTCTACCCCGCTTTGCTTTCATGCTTCTTTTTTTTTCTTAGACTTCGCTTAGATGGTCTCATTTGATGCAATTCTCTTTCCCTCACATGTCACCGAACCAAACTCCCATTGACGACAAGTGTACCTTTGTGGTCACACCAGCCTTCTCGCCCATCACAGCAGGTTTCTTTGTCTGCTTTGTTATTTTTTTAGCGGCACAAAGAAGAAAATGAGCAGTCGAAGTGGGCACGGCTGTGGAGGATCGATACCGGCGGCTGACTCGAGACATTATCGCGCTCCTTTGCATAGATGTGCACGTGCACTATTACCGAAGTCGGACCGGCAGGTAACCTCCTGTTCTTTAAAACCGAGCGGAACAGCTGTGATTTGGCCCTACATCTCTCGGTTAATTAAATATGAAAGCATAATTCGGCGACATTAGCGTATCTATCTATCTATCTATCTATCTATCTATCTATCTATCTATCTATCTATCTATCTATCTATCTATCTATCTATATAGCCACCTACGACTTCTAGCTTTCTTGACCGTTTCGGTATTGGTATCTATACCAAATGGTATGGCATAACATGACTGTATGACGAGCATAATTGCCTAGTTATCACATGACTACCATGACATGTATGTAATGAATGTCGTGATTTACATTTCATGGTGTTGCTGCTCTCGCGGTGGTTTCGTTCACTTGACACTTAGCAAAACTGATCTGTTTGGCATAACTGTATGGGGCTTGCACTGTTAAGGCTACGAAGCATGGGGGGGAAGAGGAGCCTGGCACTGCGACACGAATGAAGCTACTTCAGTTACTTCTAGGCAGACTTTAGTGCCTTGAGGGGCATTGTTTGAATCACTGGAGAGGCGACCTCGAGCGTGACCGCAGAAGCGATCAGGTAACACGGGTGTACATGCCACCGACATAGGACAAGCCGCGAGCAGAAGCAGCAAGCTCCTAAAGCATGCATGGTTCCTAATGCATCTACTTCAGTCGACTCGAAATCATTTCCTTCTGTTTCTTTTAAGCCGATTTATATTGAGTTTGTAGCATGCGCTTAATAACTATGCCCAAACACAATATTATCTCGAAAACAAGCGCTTTAGAGTCACGAGAAGTGGCGCGAGGCCAGAAAAATACCTCACAAATAAACAGTGATTCTTCCAGTATGAATAACTTTTCAGCGCAACGCTTCGCTTGAGCAGATCAATTGCTTAATCGCAAAGTATATCGACGCTGGAAGCAAACACCTGGCACTTCCAGTCTGCACAATGTGATGACATGCGTTGCTGCTGGGACACCTGTTCATTTATTGAGTCACAGCTGTAAAACCCGATATTGTAGTTGTCACCACAACCCCGTCAGCGACTCATCTGGTCTGTACGATTGGGTGGAGTCGAACACCTGGCGTGGTGCAAGCCGCGTGGGCGTGGACCCTTTGTTTTGTCCGTGATGACATTATTGCCTCAGAACATCGTTGCGGTGCCGTCAATGAGAATGGGTCAGTCAAACCGCGGCTCCGGAGGGGGGAAGGATTGCGGAGGACACGTGGAGAAGGTCGTTTTTCATCGCCCGAACACGTTGCATGTGGATGGGGCACGAAGGACTAGTTAAGATTTGCGGCTAGGTGTGTACTCAGCCAGTTTTCAGATGCACTAAAGATAGATACGAGAAGAATACGTCAAACACGAAAGGCTCTGTAGTTTTATAAAACGTCGAGAGATTAATAGAAACACGTGCTCACATATGGTGCAGAAGCACGTGATCAGGCAGTGAGTAAATCACGGCCGTCAATACGGAACATTGTGATACATGCTTGTTCTCAACATTCGTGGGTAAAGTAACGTATTCAGAACCGGTAGGACGTCCTGGAGGTCCTCGAGCAAACTGGTGTTTAGAACAAACGTTCGATGGTTAAGAATACGACGTACTCTACGCTGGGAGGGCAATAAGCTGTCCCATCTACTTCTATGTCGAAGTAAGCTTCTGTGGGAATTCGTTGAGAACTTAGACGGTTCTCGTACACATCAACATGGCGCTGTCATCTAGGCGTAACAAAAAAATTCACAGCATTGCCGCGAAGGCGAAGCAATAAACGCGATAGCAACAAATTAAAAGGTCACACGTAGAATGGCAAGCAGATCGAAACGAAACATGCCCCGCATTTCTCACGCACAAATGACGCACGATAAATACTCACAGGTACAGATGGGCGCGAATAAGCGTCTTAATTGTTACTTCGCTGTGTCTGAAAAGCGCGCCCTTTTCGCAAACGGAGGCTGTACAACGATTGCAGAGAATTTTGTGCGCCCCGTAACTACAACAGACTCGTTCCAAGCCTAACGCCAGCTAAGACGCATGATCCTCCCCACCGGGAGATAAGGGCTTGCGAGAGGTCGTCCACTCACCTTCTCTCCGCAGGCAAAATACGCGTGAGAGATGAGGGCCACCGCGCGTTCATTGCGCCATCTTGCTGATAATACTGAAAACACGATAGTCCATTCCCCCCCCCCCTGTTGAATGTTCTCGAAGCGCGGCGGCGCATGCGCGTCCACTGGAGAATCAGGAGAATTGTAGAATGTTCTCGAAGGGGAGAAGCGCGCGCGGCACAGATGGTGGGTGACGGTGCATGCGCGCGTCAGCTGTCGAATGTTCGAGAAGGGGGAGAAGCGCAACGGCGCATACGCACGCGTCAGCTGGCGATGTTCTCGAAGCGCGACGGCGCATGCGCGCGCGTCAGCTGCCGATGTTCTCGAAGCGTGACGGCGCATGCGCGCTACATTATACAGCTAGCGAATGTTCGTGAAGAGGAGAAGAGCACGCGGTGTGTAGAGGAGGAAGGGTGCACAGATGGTGGAGAAGTGAAGCGCGCTCGGTGTGTAGAGGAGGAAGGGATGCACAGATGGTGGAAGAAGGAGGAGGAAGCTTGCGGACGGCGCCGCACTACAAGCCTCGAGTATTAGATGCTCCGCATCTAAAACACGTTCGCAGACCGTCACACATCTTTCCACAATGAGAAGACCAAATCTGTATTGTGACCTCCCATCTTTACGGCCACATTCTTTTCTTGTTTTGCATATAGGTTCTAGCGTTATTGCGGCATACACAGACGAACCTCCGTCTTCAAACCGCGTGAACCACAGATCTCTGCAAACATGTCTACGCCACAAAGAACATTTTTTCATTTTCCTTCTACTACTCAGCGAACGAGCAACAGCGGCCCACGGCAACGGCACGCGTCCCTTGAAATAGAGTTTCGGAAGCGGCTGCTCCCTGTGACAGGGATTCCATGTTGGTATTCTAGCACACCCGATGCGTAGACGCTGTTGAGAGACTGCGGAGCATGTGCAGCGACATCTTTAACATCGATTTCGTGCGGCCTATTTCTCTACACTGTGCATACATATGGGTGATCCCAACAACTGACGTAAACGGCTCAAGCATGCACAACAGGTGGCGGCGCGTTAAAGATAATGAACGTATGCTCTACCTAAAACATTAGCGATATACATAATTATGAGCATAGCATTTATTCATTACACCGAATGCTGGGTAGTGGTTGTCGCAGCAGTATCAAGAAATTAATTACGGGTGCATGCCTCCCAATATTATCGCTGTGTTTTTCTCACTTGATAAAGCGACGAAACGTAATAAGAAATACTTCTGTAATATCTGGATTGCTTCATGCGCAAACCGCAATAGAGTTGCGAGGCCTGCCATGGAGTAGGCTTCCGGAAATTTCGGCCATCTGGTGCTCTTAAACGTGCGTTATATCGAAGTACACGGGTATCTAGCGTGCCTGTCTACAATCAGCACACCGTCAGTATTGTGGCAATCAATACTTACCGTTAGCTCGCGAACAAAGAGCCATTTATAGATGATGCACGCGTGGATAACTTGTGGTTGTATTCCACTTTGACGAGTTAATTTATTACAGAGTTCTACTTTTCAGTGTTAGACAACCTTTTAGGGGCGAAGCTCCTTAGGGCGTGAGCTGTGCGTCCCCTGTATGTAGCCACCTCTAGTTTAGTTCTTGCAGTGTTCACTAGATGGCGGTACCGTCCCCTGTATGTAGCCACCTCTAGTTTAGTTCTTGCAGTGTTCACTAGATGGCGGTACCGTCCCCTGTATGTCCCGTCCCCGGCAACAAAAGGAAAGAGGAATGCGGCAATAATGAAGCACAGAGCGTTGTGGGGATACAATAGGTATGAGGTGCTTCGAGGTCTGTGGAAGGGTGTAATGGTTCCAGGGCTTACTTTTGGGAACTCAGTGGTGTGCATGAGGGCAGAGGTGCAATCGGGAATGGATGTAAATCAAAGGACTGTGGGACGCCTCGCGTTGGGTGCTCACGGGAAGACGACAAACGAGGCTGTAAAGGGCGATATGGGGTGGGCAGGTTTTGAGGCGAGGGAAGCGCAGAGCAAAATAAGGTTCGAAGAAAGGCTAAGAAATATGAAGGAGAGTAGATGGGCAGAGAAGGTGTTCCGTTATTTGTATAGGAAGAGCGTGGACACACAGTGGAGGAAAAGAACTAGAAGACTCACTAGTAAATATACGGCTGGTATTGTGAGCCATATGTCAACAAAGAGCGTTAAGGGAAAAGTCAGGGAGGCGGAGAGGATTTACTGGATGGCAGCTATGGAGAAAAAACCGGCTTTGAGTAACTACCGAAAGGGCAAAAATGAAATAAGGAGGGAGGCATTTTACGATAATTCAAGGGGAAGCGCTTTACTGTTTGAAGCGAGATCGGGTTGCCTTAGAACGCGTAGTTATAAAGCAAGATTCAGTAAAGAAGAAGAACAATGCACATGCTGCGGGAAAGATAAGGAAACGGCGGAACATGTTCTGATTGAATGTGGAGATATCCACCCAGGTGTACGTTTGGGCACGAACCTACAGGAAGCCTTGGGTTTTAGGGACAACAATGGAAAGCTGAACACACCCGCGATTGAAATAAGTAAGAGACGGTTAGAGTATTGGTGGCAGAAAATTAGAGAGAAAGGACAAAAATAAATATTGGAAAAATAAAATATGGACAGTGTGCCGTAAATGGCAGAGAACTTAAGCTGAAAATTTACCTTTTTTCCATTAAGATAGAATTTATCGAAGTAGAGGCATTAGGCCAACATAAAAAAAAGGAAAAAAGTTTTTTTTATTTATTTATTTTTTTTTTGTCGAGCCTGGTGGCATACTTGTCACCACCCCGTTATAAAGGGGACGCTCATAGCATCCATCCATCCATGTAGCCACCTCTAGTTTAGTTCTTGCAGTGTTCACTAGATGGCGTTACCGTCTCCTGTATGTAGCCACCTCTCGTTTAGTTCTTGTAGTGTTTACTAGATGGTGGTACTTGTAGCTGATGATGAAAAGATGCAAGAAGTTATAAACTAGAAAGCGGTACTTGTAGTTGATGAAAGACGCGAGATCTTATAAAATAGGAATGATGTCACACATGGCGCGTGTCATTGGTTGAAGGCAATCGTTCGATTTAGTGCGGCGACGTACGCTAGGGGGAGCGATGTAATAAAATCGAGTGGGCAAAATGTACAGAGGATTCATGGTTTACCAGGTTTACCTCCGGAGCTTCGCCCACTCATCATCATTCACTTCGTGGATATGGCGGCACTTTTTAGAGAACATACAACACATGGTCTTTAAAAAAAACTGACTGCCCACCTAATAGCATAAGTCTGCAAACTTACTCAGACACAGACGCATAATTTGGTTTCATTCCAATTGACACCAGTTTTCAGGCCACGGTTACGTTAAATTTTGGTCTTATTCCACCTGGGCTTACAGCACTTACTGAACAGTTGCACTGAATGCAAGCTCTTATGCCCGTGAACTAGTCGGTTACATAATTAGGTCAACTTAAATTACTTTTACGCGACAAACACCGTTGACCTGAACCTTCCGCTGAAGCTTCCCTTCCCCATCACCAACTCTTACAAGCTATCCATCTGAATCTCTAAAAAGTGTTGGCGTCACAATACTCGTCGATGTCCGAAACCATGTACCAGCAGCCGCCCTGTACAGCTTTGGAATCCGCATGACGTCTGCAGCTCCATCCGCAACCGGTCGTTGACTCGACGATCGAGAAATATTTACGCAGCTCGCGCATGCCGCGCACTTCCCGAGCTTTCAAATTCGTCTCGATATAAATAAAGCACACGATGTGCTTCTCTCAGGCGCGTCGTCATGGAGAACCGAGACCATGAAAGCTGTTGCGTGGTGGGCCCCGTTTAATAATTGATTTAGAGACAGCCACGCTCTAGGATGAACGGACGCGTACGCTGTATGTATCCATAGACAAACCGCCTCCTTCACCCCTAAGTAGGAGACAGACATTCATTGGCAAAGCCTGACGCTCTTGCCATGTGCTACTCAACGCTCCCCCTATATACACGACGTCCGTTGCATGCTGCATCGAACTACCAGCTGTGTGTGACTCTGTGAAAGAACGATGTCGTACGTGCGCTGTGCACAACGCCGCAGTAGTGGTTTCTGTGCACTAGGCTAGGTTCTCGATCACGTGGAAGCTTGCCGTCGTGGACGATCGCATATGAACCCGAGCTTAGCGGTGCGCCAACATGCTGGATGGTTCGGCTTTGATTCTCGAGCTCGGCGGCCGCATTTCGATGGCGACGAAACGCGGGTTTCTCACTACGCCCCGTTTTACAATTGTATTGCGATTTTGAAACGTAAAACATGCAAATTTCGCATAGTCATCGACTGAGTTCAAAGTATAGCTATACGTATGTTTCGCACGAGCACCTCACATGTGTGCAGCAATTACGATAGCACGGGGTTTATATAGTATAACGTCCGCAGTGTGTGCGCTCAGAAACTCGTTTCCCCGGCTGAATTTGCAGGTGCACATGCTGCGCGCAACGTGGGTGGAGGAAAACATTAATAATATATTTACAATGAGAGGTATCGATAAGGCGAGTCTGAAGGGGCCGACTTTCACAAACACCAGGAGGGATCCCCAGTCCGGTATCCCTGCAGCTACCGCGGCGACTCGGGCTCTAGCCACCAAAGCCTGTTGGGCTTGGAGGTCAGAGCAGCTGAGCAGGACAGCTTCCCAGTTCTCTCAGGTGGGATGGGAATGGGTTGGGTAGGTGGGACTCGAGGGGCATGCCCACACAATGTGATAGGTGTCACGAGAATCCACCGCATAGTGCGAGCATGTGCTCAAAAAGGGCGATTTGAAATATATATTTCAGTACTGCCAGGTACAGTACAGTATTGTTGAAGAGGCGGAGAAGCCAGCGCTCCTCCACGCTGGTGAGGTTTTTACAGATGGGCGATAGAGATTATGAGAGGATTTATAAAAAGAGGTCATTTCTCTAAATTTGACAGCTGGACTTGCATCGGGTTCCGGAGCGGACTGCGGACGAGGCGATGCCTGGTGAGTAAGCGCGTGGGTGGCAGCGTCGTTGTCTCCTTTTCCTCAAGACCTACACGAGCCGGAGCCCACACGCTGGTACGACGGGCCGGATACCCGATGTACTTGAAAACATGAAGAATTTTGAAGGCATTGTACGACATATAAACTTGCAGAGTATTACGGCAGACGCCCCTGAAGTAGGCGATAATGACACGGGGCTCTCTGCATCTGCGGCTGCCACTGCAATCCAACCCCCATGGTGTGGGCCGGCAGCATCTACGTCGAATACACCTGGCTTATGACAGTATAGTTGAGAGAAAGCATCCGACCGCGCAAAGCAGCGACCATCAGGGGCGGCTCTATTCATCTCGATCGGAAGAGGTCGCTCATGTAGTGTGAAGCGCCAAGCCTCAGAGACGCGGAGTTGTTCTCCCACCTGTGTGACGACGGATAATTGTAAGCGGGCGGCTGAAGTGTATAACATCTCTATTTTCCCCAGGAATGCGACTAGATTAATCATCTAGACGAGGGTCTCAATCTCACCTCAAATAGCGGACCGCAGTCATAAAAATTTGGTACCTCGAAGGCCAGGACAGCGAGTGTATATGGCGAGAGCGGGATATAGAGAGGGGGGAGTGGAAGAGGTAGCTTGTACAAAACGTCTACCAACGTTAACTTTTGAAAGGTGGCCTACATTGTCGTATCTTATATGTGGATCATCACCAAGGGTGATTTCCATTAGGAATCGAACAACACATCGATACCGACCTCGTGAGTGACCTAGTATTAACGACGACTGTGAAATATAGTTTAGTTCCACAATAATATTTGAAGACATGGCGTCGGCATGGGATGCCTCGCTATAAAGATTGCCTAAGACCAGTCATACGTTTGTAGGCTGTGGACATACCTATTATAAAACTTTAGAAAAAGGTATATTGGATGAAAAGAGTCTGGACGCTAGCAAAAACGGGCTGCGTGTTGGGGACCCCTGCTCTATGAAGTCTGCTAGCTTTCCTTTTTCACGGCACTTTCGTTGTTAAGTAATAATAATTTCGGGTGTTTTGCACGACCGGAAACCACGATATGGGGCACGCCGTAGGCCGTGTCCCCACATTTCGGCCCCTTGGTGTACCTGAACGTGCTCCGACATAGCACAGTACTGAGGCCTCGACAACATTTCACTTCCACTGAAATACGACTACTGTACCACCACGATGAAGCCCACTTTGTTCAAGAGAAGAGTGAAAGAAGCGATTTATTGCATAAGAGTGCAAACTTGAGCTGGTTGGTAGGCATTCACTTTTGGTTGCACAGGACAGGCGAAAAATCTGGAAGCACAGGACGGCTGGCGATCAGCAACCTATTATCTTATGTCTTCGAATTTCCCATTCTTCGTTCCCATCGCAATGCATAAAGCAACGACGAGTGATTCATTCCCAGCGTCACTTCGAAAGGCGTTTGTGGGGTCCTCACTTCCGTCTTCTGTCTGTGTTTGCACGTCCTTTCTTTTAGAGCGAATACGTACCGCTACAGCTCGGCTCAGTTATTTTAAAGCGTCGCACTTTCCTGCCTCGTAGTGCAAGTATCTGCAGGCGCCACTCCACGCACGCGAGGGCGGCTAAAAGCACGGTTCGTCACTGCACACATCGTCAGGGTGCGTCTCGTGAACTCGGCCACCTCGAATAAACAACTGCCACGAGCGCGCTCCGCGGGTCTCGTCAGCTGAGCGGCATGCGGCTTCGCGTAGCCCACGGAGGAAGGAAAGGCTACGCCTACCTCCGTGGCGTAGCCGGACACGCGATGAGCACGCGAGTGAGTACGTGCTACACCGCTGCCGAGCTCCCGGAAACGAGGCCGCGGGCGGCTCAGTCTGCTATCGCTTCGCAGCTAAGAAATGATGAGCTGCCCCGCAGACGCCTACACCCTCACTTTTTCTAATTTTTTTCGCAACCTCTGACCTGCCTGCCTCGTTCTATCACATTCACGTCGCGTTTAGGCCGCAGGTATAGCTTCCCGCCCGCTGGTCCCGCGGTGTGAACGCGTGGACGAACGGAGACCTCATAGGGCCGTATTCGAAAGTCCACTTTGCCGATGAGGGCAATGTACGAAAACACGCAAAACAAATAGCGTCTACGAGGATGGTGTAAGTTTGCAGAGCAAGCGCTGAACAAAGGCCGGGCGGGAGCGCTTCGAATACTGGTGCCACGCCTTGCTACGATTGTATTCAGTGAATATCCCAACAACCGAACTATAGTCTGAATAGCAAAAGGGTGCCTTGAAGGCCCAGTTATAACATGATACTGAGAGGTGAAACAGCACGAAATCGGGGCAGAGAATGACCACGCAACACGAGCGCTGACGAACAACTGCGTTTATTATACTGGGAATTATGTATTTGAAAAAAAGGGAACGAAACAAAAACCGTCACGTGCACATAAAAATGAAGAGCAAGGTCAATTTTCCATAAGTCGAAGTGTCCAAAGCTTACAACTCATGGCTTGAAAACATAATCTCTTTTCGAGGAGGGCGAGTGAAAGCTCACTGATGGGAGAGGCTCTCATGCTATCGTCACATGTTCAAGCTCGAAATCAACGAGGCTTTTCATATCAAGAATAAAGGAAACGCCTGCACTCGTCCTCCTCGAAAAAGAAATTATGTTTTTGAGCTGCTAACTTAAGACATTTCGACTCGTGGCAGATTCATCTTGCTTTTCGTCTTTATGTGCACGCGATGATTTTGTCTTGTATATTTTAAGATATATATTTCTCGGTGTAAAAAATTACCCACAGTTGTTCGCCAGTTTTGATGTTGTGTGGCTATTCTTTCTTCGTCTCGTTTTTGCGCTGCTTCTATCTCAGTAGTGTGAGTCTTGTATTAGTTATACGGGAGATACTTTATTATTCAAGCAAAATTCTGCGACCGTTGATATAATGTCTGCCCGGCCAGCAAAAGTCACACCTCCAACAGCGTCGCTTTATTCTGATTAGCTAATCCGCGTTCTGTTGCTTTCTCTTCGCAGTGTACTTCGTACAGCTTCGGCGCATATATACGTAGCAGAACGCTGTGATATGTGTGCTCTTGGTCTCGTGTTCTGCGCTGTGCGGCCGCAATGTAATTTCTGAGCAGTTATAATTTGTGTGTGTGTGTGTATGTGTGCGTGTGTGTGTGTGCGTGTGCGTGTGCGTGTGCGTGTGTGTGTGTGTGTGTGTGTGATTCCTTTTCAGGCTACGTAGTGGCACTGCGTGAAGTCATTTCAGTGTCTGTCACAGGGCCAATAATAACAAGAACTGACAGAAATAACATGTCCATCAATATAAACGTCGATAGGCGTGTAACTTGACTGGTTACGTTTGTTCATTATGATCATGTCATGACTTTACGCGTAAGCATTTATGTTGCTATCCGCGTCCACTTATTGTCGCTAAAACGGCTAGATTATGACTATGTTATGGTATTATGCTAAATATCCTAAAAGCGAAGCTCTGTAGCAGGACACCAGAGCCGACTGAGGTAATCCGGCTTTAAGACAGCTGTTGCAGTCAAGATTTTTGTATATATTCACGTTATAGTCTGTATTTTCATCAAAAACTTTTAACAGTGGCCTAAATAGGGATAAATTTAGTGGCAACTTCGTCTCAATCTTTTTCCGCATTATTCGAACAAAAAAATTGACAGATCCCACGTACAGTGGGAATCGATGATATGCGAAGCACGAAAGACAAATGTTGATATGTCACTTTAAAATCAGTACAACGTTACGAGGTAGAGGTAAATAATGTCATACATAAATTCCGTGTCATGAGTATCATGTTTGGACATGTCGTTTACCTTCGTCATCTATTCACGCCACGTCATACCAAATACAGTATATGTAGAGCTGGCGAAACAGCCGCAAACACGTTGTGAGTCTGGTATGTTGTCATGTTCTTACATGACACGCGTGCCAGGATTATCATGTTTGCACCAGTCATATATTTTGTCATCCATTAACGTTACGTAGCACCAAATTCGGTATATGTAGGGTTAGCAAAACGGCCGCGAGCGCATCATGAATGGCCCAGTATACTTCAATGTAGCGTTGACGCGCGCGCACGCTGGGCACAGCGACGCTACGTTAGCAAAACGCGAGCACTCTATAGTCTGACGCCAGGCGTGACTAGCGTTCGTCGGCGCACTCTACGGCACCGGCGCGCAATGCGACATGCTGCATTTCACGCCGAATCGTTACGCAGACAACACTGAGAGTTCCTCTTTACGTTATGGAGGGACGCCGGATGCCCTGAAATGCGCATGCGTCAAAGCAACGCAGCACGGCGCACGCCTGCGAGTATGCGGCAGGACCAGCGCCTGGCGTGGCAACGTCGGCGTGACGCGATGAAATGAACGCCGGCGAGCTAGCGCACCGCGTCACGTCCAAATGTATCGGCGCCTTGACTGCGGCATGTAGTCATGTTCTCACATGTCACACATCTCATGATTATCATGTTTGCACCAGTCACACACCTTCGTCTTTGATTGGCGTCACGTAATACCAAATTTGGCATATGTGAAGCTAGCGAAACGGCCGCGAGTGCATCATGAGCGTAGCATGTAGTAATGTTGTTACATGACACGCATCTCACGTTTATCATGTTTGCACCAGTATGGTACCTTCGCTATCCATTCAAGTAGTGTAATACCAAATTTGGTGTATGTGACGCTAGCGAAACGGCTGTGAGCGCATCATGAGCGTGGCATGTAGTAATGTTGTTACATGACACGCACATCTTGATTTTCATGTTAGGATCTGTCGCTCGTGTTTGCCATGCAATCATGCCATACCATACCAGTTTTGCAACAAGCCATGTGAAAGAAACCACCACAAATGCCGCAGAACCAGGAATGTAAATCATGACATTCATGACAAGCATGTCATGATTTTCATGTTATGACTAGTCTAATTTGTTCTTAATACAGTCATGCTATGCCATTCCAAGTTTGGTATTGATACCATTATCGAAATGGCCAGGAGAGCTAAAAGTCGTAGGCGGCTAGATACGTTTCACTGAATGATGTTTCTTGCTGCAACAGATACGCGCCTCATGGCGTCAGCTGAGGCCTCAAGTTGTGGGCAAGTTCTTTTCATGTTACCTTACAAAATTTCTAGTTGGGATTTTATCTTCGCGAACTCTCAAAACTTTTCTTTGTTTTTGTCCTTCATGTCCTATTAACCGCATCTGTTTCAGGCGCTTTCTCTTGAGCAGAGTCTTGGTTTAATTTTTTTGCTAGCTCTCTCATTCACACTGGGCCTTGTTGCAAGCTCCCATTACTTCTTCCTGTGTTCCGTGTTCTACGCTAGGGGTCAAAAGATTTGCGCACTTTGGCCGGTTATTTCTTTTTAGTTCCTGTTTCGGGTGCCTTCTCAAAACTATATATTCCCTTTTTACTCCAGCAGCACGAAGGCTTGTTCATCAAGGTCTCTCATATGGAACGCCAGCTCTAACAACCAGCATTTCTTGAAATTTGTAAAGTCTAAGCCGCCCCTCCTCTCTTTATTAGTACCATTAGAAACCAATCTGAAACCCCTCCCAGTAGTTCAAATGTGGCGACTGCATCAATTCTATATGTGGGCCATCATTGTTGTTATGCTTTTCAGTTTGGCCGGACCATGTTTTCCTTTTTTTCAATTCCCTCCACAACATTTACAAGAACGTTTTCTAATTCTCCAGACAGAGCAAAATTAACAGAAGCTTCGCAGAAGAAAAAAAAAACCATGCCTTCTTTTCAGAACTCATTCCAGCCCCTCATCACTCAGCTACAAAGCTATACACAATAACAGTGGGAAAAACATAGCAGAATTTCTAGTCGCCAACCTCCACGAGTGAGGAAAGCCTCCAGTGCCTCTATAGGAACAAGATGACCGAGCTGTGCAGAATCTTTGCGTATAAACATTGTGCAGAAAAAAGCAACACTCATCATCCTTTTAGCCGTTTGTAAAACGGGTGAACCGTGTGTAAAACGGGCTTTAAGTAAAACGAACCACCAGCCACCTTTTCACTCGTTCTCTTTGTTTTCATCTCCGCGTTTTCTCGAATTGGCAGAGACCATAAGCATGCGCATGAGGGCACAGGGGGATTACTACCCTCCCTCCACCCATGCCATCGAATAATGGCGCCTCGTCTGCCTCATACAATCATTTTATATGAGCTGTACTCTCATTTTGTAAACTGCAGGGAGGATTATGGAGGTTTTTCACAGTAGCCATGACCGGGGCCATGACATGTTCCATTTCAAGAAATGTTCACTTCGCGCCGTTTTCCTAGCAAAACCGGGTACCAATGGTGCCTCGTTGTGACAAGCGCGTCATGACTTGACCATGGCAGTTGCATTCATTGTGAAGCTTGTTTTCTTCCGCCTCGACCAGTGAAAAGATTAAAGTGAATCATGCCCCCCCGCCCCCCAAGTCCTTTAAACAGCCAGACCCTGACCAGGTAAACAGCCAAACCCTCTACAGTGATATATGCAAAAGAAACAAACAACGTGGATGGCTGAAAGAAAGGGCGGTTAGGTAGTCAGTGACAACCCATGGTCAATACTTACGGTGACACACACGATGCATGCCACTGTGTTTTAGGGGCGAAGCTCCTTATGGCGAGGCTTGGGCGTCCCTCGTATGTAACCACCAGTGGCACATACCCGAAATAGATATAACACTTGACCTCCAAGGTGGTGCCAGTGAGAGATTTCTTCTGTGCGTTGTTTAACAACAAGAAATAGTGCTCAATGTACATGCCAATGGCTGCTAATGGGGAATGAGAGACATGAGCATTCGGCTTTTAGTCAACGCGCACGCTGCGATCCCCATTAGCAGCCATTGGCTTGTACATTGAGCACTATCGGACAAGAAAGGGATGCTACATTATACTCGCTGGGTGTAACCTCCTTAGCTTTAGAAAGGTTTAGCGAGCGTTGAGCCACAGTGCCATGATTACAATGAACTTGTATATACCATGAATGAACTCAAGGTGGTTAAAAATGAGAAGTAGATACGAAGCGCAAGCCGTAAGAAAGTAAAAGCCGAATTCTCCTGTCTCTCATTTCTCATTAGCAGCCATTGGCATGTAAATTGAGCCCTATCTGACAGGGAAAGGTTGCTACGTTATACTCGCTGGGCGTAACCTCCTTGGTTTTCGAAAGGTTTAGCGAGCGTTTGGTCGCAGTGCCATGAATACAGTGAACTCGAGGTGGTTAAAGGTGGGAAGTGGACCCAAAGCGCAGGCCGTAAGAAAGTGTGCGTGTGCCACCTCTCGTTTAGTCCTTGGAATGTCCGCTGGATGGCGGTGCTTCTATATGGGGAATATGATAAAAAGATGCGAGATGGTGGGACTTTGAGTGTTGAATAGATGAACGAACGGACACACAAACAGATGCATGGATGGACGCATGAACGGACACAGGGGCGGATGCATGAAAGAACGCAGGGAAGGGCGCACAAACAGACGCATGGACGGTCACACAGACGGACGCATGGACGGACGAATGCTTCGCCCCACTCTCCATCATTCACTCCGTGGATATGCTGTTTCTGGGTGCGACAACGTGAAATGTGAGACGGCGTGTGGTTGGGTAGGCAGTTTTACAGCCGAATTTCTAGAACCCGTCGTGTTCTCGCCAGCCAAGTCTTCTACATCGCAAGGAAACAGAACCAGGAGAGCGCGTGGGCTCGAAGCTGCTTTTGCGCATGCGTGAAGGGTGCACGTCGAGACTGCAGCTGCGAGGCAGCTCGCACACGGAGTGCACAGCAGTGTTTGCGTACGTGCGAAGGAGTGCCTGTAAATATTTTCTTGTGGTCGTTAAGCAAACCAACACTACAAAGTATCAGGTTTCTTCGTGTTTGACTCTCTTTTCATATTACACACTCAACAACACACACAGAAAAAAGAGTTCAGGAGAAGAAGATCATAAACTTTTTTTCTATTCTCGGTGTCTTCATTTTCATCTCTGAAGACATCGTGGTGATGCAGCGAGAATTGAAGCAACAACCAACACAGAAAAGGGAAAGAGCACTCCGGCGACTCAAGTTATGATGGTGCTGTAAAGGCAACTAAAGGAAGAATTCTTCAAAGGTCGTAATTTTCAGAAGGTAAAGGAACAGCTGTCGAAAACCGCGGAAAAGCGATTACTTTGCAGCACGGTCCCTTATAATACCTATAGGCTGTCAGCGTTTGTTAGCGCCATTATTTTCAGTCTTCTCGCATTGTGAGTGGTGTGGGAATAACTCTGGCTCTGGGCGCTTGTGATCTGTACTTCCATCTGCCTTTCAGTTGAAAACCGGCTATCTCTCTTTTTCTTTGTACATTCTGTTGAAGACATGGGAGACCGTATGATGCAGGTACTTTGTACTATTGTCACGGGGTCGTGACACCGACGAAGAGAGCAGATAGTAGGGCGAAGATTAACCAGTTTATTCAGATTAAACTTTTGGCCACGTAAAAGGAAAGTTAGTTTACAGCAGGACATTGACACTAATAGCGGCGAACTGAGCGCCAGCCGTCGATCAGGCGCGTCGGCATTTATACATGGGCTATCGAATATTCTAGCGTTATCGCTAGTGGTCGCGTGGGTTCCAGAATAATCAGTAATGTTCGCGAAGTGGGCGTAATCTTAACTAAATTATATTCTACAGTCTTGAAGCTTCTCGAACACTGCAGGCACGGTTTGCACTGAAAATGGCGTACAGTTTATCGGGGCGATATGAAAATTTGAGTAAGGAACGTGGCAATATTGTCGCATGGACGCTTTATAGACGCTTGTGGACGGTAGGCAAAAAGCATGCATATCTAAAAGACTTTCACCGATGGCCTATTCGGTCCCATCATACTAAAAGAGTGGCCGAGTTATCTAGTCAGACCGACATGTTCCAGTACTTTTTTAGGGGCGAAGCTCCTTAGGGCGTGGGCTGTGCGTCCCCTGTAGCCTGTATGTAGCCACCTCTAGTTTAGTTCTTGCAGTGTTCACTAGATGGCGGTACCGTCCCCTGTATGTAGCCACCTCTAGTTTAGTTCTTGCAGTGTTCACTAGATGGCGGTACCGTCTCCTGTATGTAGCCACCTCTCGCTTAGTTCTTGTAGTGTTTACTAGATGGTGGTACTTGTAGCTGATGATGAAAAGATGCAAGATGTTGTAAACTAGAAAGCGGTACTTGTAGTTGATGAAAGACGCGAGATCTTATAAAATAGGAATGATGTCACATATGGCGCGTGTCATTGGTTGAAGGCAATCGTTCGATTTAGTCCGGCGACGTACGCTAGGGGGAGCGATGTAATCGAGTGGGCAAAATGTACAGAGGATTCATGGTTTACCAGGTTTACCTCCGGAGCTTCGCCCACTCATCATCATTCACTTCGTGGATATGGCGGATTTTTTTTCCTGAGAACTGCAACTACTTGGAATTCCCTCAGCTGAGGTGGAATGCCCGTCGCTATCATCCCATCTACAGGCCCTTCAGTGCCTAAGACATAGCTCTGGCGTAGTTTTACATGAACCCTGACGCTCTTTTTCGTCCATCTGTTTCTGCATTCATGTTTCCTCTAGTTATTAAAATATCTTGATGCTTCGCTTGAACGAATTTGTTGTATTGTTTTTCACTTTCCTATTTTTTTTTCAATTCAAAGTCTTTTATTGATGTTCATTTGCGGCATTTTTTTCATGTATTTGATAACCGAGGTTTTGTTGTTATCGCCGCAATGCCTCCTGTTTGTTTACTGTAACATTGTCTTTTTTGTATTCTTTTGTGTACCCACTCCTGCCTAAGGTCTGAAAATCAGACTGCCATACTGTAATAAATAAATAAATAAATAAATAAATAAATATATATATATATATATATATATATATATATATATATATATATATATATGTAAGTAAATAAATAAAAGGACGCCATATCAAACGCTATTGAACGGATTGTATGCATCATGTACCTTGAAACCATTGAAGCTGCTTCGATCATTTCAAACGAGGAGGCCCACTCGGCTACGCGAGGTTTGACAGACAGTGTGCTGGGTAACGCGTCATCTGCTGAGAAATCTGAGCCTCTCTGCACGTACAAAGAGTTATGCAAGCACCGTTATCTCTCAAGAAGAGTGCGTCCCCTGCCACACGGGCCCTGCAGGACTGCACCCAACATACTCTGAACTGTTTTCAAGCCCGGATTGTCCCATTTGTGGTGGTTATGCGGATTTCGACCATGTTCTTTGGGGCTTTGCCTTTGCCGCTTCTCTTTTCCACCAAGAAGAAACTAACACGCATATTAAGGCCCAAGGCCACATCTTTCGAATCTTCGCCGTGCGAGGGTGGTCACTGTTAGCCTGACCGTCCACGAGTGGGCCTAGCCCAGTGACGCTAAGTTAACTCGTGTCTATTTTGAACCTGATAAAATTGTCTCACTCCTCTATGATAAAGCGCTGCCGACACCATTGGGAGAGGATTCCCCAGATTTGGTGCCAAAAGCATGCCTTATGCTTCTTTTTAAAAAATTGGTATAACCCGAAAGTGGAACTTGTCTTCACCGAGGTTGTTGAACGTTTATTTATTTCACCACAAAGACGATGAGATGAGTGCTACAGCAATGAATTGCAATTTTTACAAAGAACGACAATCAGCTCAAAACATACAGTGTGCACCTCATGCAGAAAGCATGCACGAAGTAAGCATACGCATCACGACCGCGCAGGAACAACTGTATCAGCTCGACAATTAAGCGGCTCAAACAAAAAGAAACACGTGCAAAACTAACGCACACGTAAACACAGGGTGAACGCGAGGAACTCTCACAATTCATACTTCGTATGTGAGCAGCCTGCTCCATTCGCAAACGTGGCCGCGGCAGCGTTGGCTGCAACCTTCGTGCTCTCCTCAATCACGAGTCCTATTTTGATAAGCGCGCGTGCATTCCGAGAGATCGTGCCCCGTCGAGGCACGCGCTCAAAGAAACGCGAGAGGTACCCAACGTGAGGCTGTTGCGCTATGTCGGTACTGATGACGAAAAAGCGGTCCAGTTGAGTAGCTTCGAGGACCGGTGTCAGTATATGGTGTATATTGATGGCTTGCCGTTAGCAATTTTGACAACGTACGTTCCGTGGCATAGTGGTCCGACTCGCGCGCTGCAAAGTGAGAGGTCACTGGTTCGACGACTCCCCGCTACGAAACTTTTCCTTCTCGTTTTTTCATTGCTACCTCTCAGCATATACCAGTGACAAATAGCGTCAGCGGAGCCGTGGCGGAGCCCACATAAAACACTTTCGTGTCAAAAAAAGTGACGCGTACTCTTTATATTGAGGCATTCGTAAAATTTCGCTCTCCTTAAACTAGTGTTTGAATATGCCACGCACTTCTCAGCCTGAATCAGCCGAGTGAGTGTAAACATAATGCCGATTGACACTTAAGAATGACTTCGAAGACTTTCGCCAAGCTCCCATAGATTCTCCTAGCGATGCTTCTTTAGATTGTACAAGCCGACATTTGCAAACCTCGCTTACCGGCTATGGCATGCACTAACGGATGAAGCGCCACTCCTTGAGCGGCCTCGCGAGTCCTATAACTTCATCATATACCCTCTTTCTCTTTGCTATAATACCAAACCAGAAGTGGTGGAGTTGGCTTGCATAACTTTCCTTATACTGGGCACTTTCTCTCGCTATGGTTCTAAGTCTACTTATATAAGAACTCGTGAAACAAAGCAAAGAAAAAAATCAGCTAGTGCTACATAGTGAGAGGTGCTGAAGGTCTCTTATTTGATTTTTTTTACTTATGTGTGTCTAACAGAGAACATGCAGGAACAAAAAGCAAGAACGCATCTGGGAAAGCAATCGTAATAAGCTGAAACCACTTTCGGGCGTCATCAGACGTTTCGATAAGAGCGCCGTTTCGCTGCTTGGGAACGCTCAGGTACGCACCCACTCTCGAGGAAATGGGATAGGAACAGGTGAAAAAAAGGAGATGAGACGCAGAATCACCGATGTTTATTGAATGAACTATGGCGCCACGTCCGGGAAACTTTCGACTTTCCGTTCCCTGCAGCTGCCGACGTGGGGATTGCTCTAGGGACATTTCACCACCATTGGGTGCCAAATGAGCTTGCTTTTTTAGAGTAAAAGTTATCATTTTTTTCTTGTATAAAAAATAGAGTGTTCAGAGATCACTCGTTTAGTTACATTACTCTGGGCTGCTGTAGAGACACAGCTGAAAATGTGTAAATAAAACCACATTGATAGAGCAGAGAGGTGAGACGAAGAGTCGCGCTCGTTCGCCTATAGATTGGTTTCAGGTCCCTATACTGTCCTAAAGACTGCAGTGACGAACTGGTCTCGAACTTATCGAGCGTAGTCACCACCCGTTCACCACTCTCGGAGAACTCATTAACGAGACGCAAGTGGGAGGCAAAGACTGTCTTGTTTCCTTTCCCCTTTTATTTGCTTCCATTTCAAGTGAAAAATGGGGACAGAGAGAGAGAGAGTTCTCAAGGCCAATAATAGTTTTTGCTTGCTTTCTGTCACGTAGGAATGCAGAATGGAGGGGAAGAATTTCGTTGAAGCTCCAATTTATGAAACGATGCCCCTCAGCAGGGTACGAGCCTGCAAATACGTACTGGGACAAAAAAGAGTTAGGGGAAGGAGGATCAGAGGTGTATACGCGTAGTCCATGAATAATCTGAGGATTCAGTTCCTTTCAAAAAAACTATTAACCCGCCAGCGGTCACATCATTGCATTCGAGGATTGTAACCCATAAGTAAGGTACAAAAACATTCCGTTTGTCACTGAAGCAACGTGCAAGAGAGGAGAGAGAGAACACCTACTTCCTGAGTCACGACACTAAAGTCCTCACGTGGCGCCAGGTGCAAGAAATGGTGTTGTTGGTGGATATTTTAAGTTAAAAACCTTTTGGAAATAATGTTTTTTTTTACGTTTCTCCCTCTTCATCGTCGTTTCACTCATGCAGTGATACAATATGCTATCCGCGACCCTCGCCTTTAAAGGTCCGCAGTAACTACCATTCCAACAGTTGTACAGTTCGCAAGCTTGATGTGGATGTATTTGGTGTGATCAAGCCAAAATTGATGACCTTGTGTCACTGTACATTTGCCGATGTTAGTTTTGACTAAGCGTTTATAGATATTGACCTCTAAACACCAGTTTCTTTGTGCATTTCTGCCCATATGCCGCGTTTCTTATTCACCTGAAAGAATACCTCTGTATTAGGTATGCTATGATGCTCTATTACTCTAGGAAAAATAAGGAAAAATTGTATTTGACACGCTACTTCTCTTCGGGTACTCACTTGAGCCCTTTTGAAAAGTACACGCAGAAAAAGAGAGTTCTTATTTAGATGGGAGTCATGGAACTCTCGCGAAACGCGTTTTGATTTCGTTCCGTGTCTATGGCGCCACCGTGTATACGCCATACATGTGCGCTTGCCTTTTCGGCGCCGTCTTGGCATGTTCTCCACTAAACCAACGCCACCTAGAAAAATATTTGCAGGCCTGCTCACTACTGCCATGACGTCACTCGTTTTGCGTGAGCGAGCGTACAGGCGGCTCTGAATTCATTGCCACCATTGTCTCCCGTTAGATGGAACACAGGCTCAAGTTTGCGAAGCGCTGTTCACCGCCCTAGCGGAGAGAGGGCGAAACTCCGGTCCCGCGGACGGGCCGCGCTTGCTTGGTTTTCCCATTGCGCGCACGTTAAACGTGTTCCTTGGCGCTTTTATCTCGCATTTCGCACGCTATGGGCGACGCTCCTTCGTTATCCCGGAAAAGAGACACGCACTCCTGCGGCACTGTCAGCCGATGCAAAAGTTTAAAGGTGTCGAAGAGCTGCAAACTGCCCGTAAAGTTCTACCGTTTCCAATGCAAGTAGTGCGAGGAGCAAAGGTGTCAAGAGTTAATAACGGCAGTTCGTCTATACTTCCGCGGTCATGTCACTTTGAAGAATTTTTTGTCATGCACAGTATTACCAACTATTAACGGGGAGACACTTGATGGCTGGACACATATGAAAAGGAAGTGTATTTGTAAACTGAGGCTACAGCAAATAGACCACTGCCATGCATTTCGTGATCGGGCACCTTCTTTCCGAGACAACCATTTGTAATGCATAAGTGGCTTAGAATGCTAGCTTTTACACCACTGCTAAAATACCGTAAAGTGAGCCCTGCATGTATTTTATTCAGCTGATGGCTGTAGATTTCTTGTCGCCGCCCAGTGTCAACAAATGTATGCTGCGTGTCCGCGCTGCACGTTTATTTCATGTCTTTCAAGCAACACCTACCGATAAGTCAGCAGGCTGAGCTGTTGCAATGCTAGGAGCAAAGTCAGTCAGATTCCCGCATACGCCAGCTGCATTTCCATAGAAGCGCAACGTAGTGACATTGTTGTTAGATTTAGGTGAAAGAGTGGCAGACAAGGCATGTTGTTATTGCATATTTGAAGCGTATAATGGGATGACGCTCAATCTGAACAGAAGTGGCGCTCGCTTGGTGTGTGTGCACCTTCTCTCCATTGTTGTAATCATGCCTTAAACTTCAAATAGATTTAGGTGCACGTTAAAAAAACCTCGGGTAGCCGGAATTAATCTCGAATCTCACATCACGGCGTGCCTTCTAATGATATGATTTTTTGCAGATAAAATATTATACCTCTCATTCGCCCGAGCTGCGGATGCTATATAGCTGCCGCTATGAAAAGGAGTTAAAAAAAGAACTAAGGCAGAAATAACATTTTCGATAGTTTCACGAAATTAAACGCGGTTATCAGGGGCAAACCTCGGCGTAACTAAAAGCATGCTTGATCCTATAGCGGGTATTGAATATTATGACTAAGATCAAGCGAGTTGTCAAACCAACCAAATTGTAATTTGAATCAGTGAACACACTACGTTATCAGGCGTGTATCAGATGTGGATGTTGTTAATATCCGATGAAAACCTTGACAAAAGTGAAACTGGTATGAAACTGAGCACTGCGTATTGCAATGGTGCCAGGAACTGAACAAAGCAGACGTAAGTTAATTCTCTTTGAAGTGACCTTCTACCTTCTACTCAATCGAAAGCCGCGCGACAAACTTGGCATCCAAGCAAACGAAATTCGAGTACTACATGCAAACACACGCGAAAGCCTAGTAGTGGTTTGCCGAAAGCTCCGAGAAGACACAAGTGCCGCAGCAATGCGCGTTACAGGTAACATACACATAAAATTCACACCGTCACCTCACTTTTATTGTTATAGAAAGGCGGCTCTTCACCATCGACATGCACATAGCACTCGCTCAAAAACATCGTGTTCGACATGCTTGATCGCGCAAAGGTTATCAATGAAACGCTCTCGATTCTCGCGAAATTCACAGCAAGAAAACGTTTTTACAATTTTTTTTAAACCTTCGGAGCAAGTCACACGCTGAGGTGACCCTGCACGCGCATGGCGACCAGATAACAGCGCGTGAATGTGCCGATAGTGTTCAGGCGGAAGGCGGGAGCGGGATACTGAGCGACCGGCTTTTGCTGGAAAGGCGGCGAAACACGTGCGGCGCAGCGCCCCCTGGCCGAGGTTGGGAGGCCTCGAAGATAAAGCGTTCGAGGCGAGTTTCACATGCTTAACATTATTCGGCCTTCTTCAAAAAAAAAAGACGATGGTTTAATAATGTACGTATTGTGCTTGAAAGCGTTCGAAGATATATCCTTGAACCATTTCTTTCACAACAAGGTAAGAGATTGTGTGCTATCAAACATGGAGTCGATCTATAGGAGCAAAATTTGATGGCCCAACAAAGTGGCGAAACAAATATAGAAAATTTTATTCATGCTTTCTTTACTTCGACACACACAAACACAGATACGCACGCACGCACGCGAACACACACACGATCTAGAACATGCAGAAGAACTGTTCCTACGCATTGACAAGGTTGCTGCAGTTCTGTTTGTACTCTTTCGAACATATACCTTAATAGCCACGCCGTTATAGAGGAGAAAGTGTAATGCTGCCACAGGTAAGCTATTCAAAACAATATAAGGTTGATGACCATTGCAAGAGAAAAGAAAATCTTTCGTTTCACAAGAATTTGTTGTGACCGACAAAAGAAGCGGCGCTTCCTCTTTCGTTCTGGCCTTGCTCGCACTGGTGCGTAGTTGCTGATATAACTTATGGCCTGGGGAAAATGTTAGTACTGGGCCTAGCTTAAACCATGTGGCACCTGTGGGCACTTCTAGTGCACTACCGGTACTTCTATCGGTGTACTTTGGTAGTGGTTCTTGAATATTTTAGCTCAAAATATAGAGCTCACACCCCTGAAAACCGTATAATAAAGCACTTTACCTTAAGTGTCTACGGGCATCTATATTTCTAGGAAACATGGTAGGCGAAGGTGCTGGCGACACTGGCGCAAATTTATAATACAGGAATAAAATGGCTGGAACACATGATCATTGATATGTGGGGTTTAACGTCCAAAAACCACCTTATGAATATGAAGGACGACATAGTGAAGGGCTCCGGAAATTTGGACTATGTGGGGTTCTTTAACGTGTGCCCCAATCTGAGAACACGGGCCTACAGCATTTTCGTCTCCATTGAAAATGCAGCCGCAGCCGCCGGGATTCACTCTCGCGAGCTGTGGGTCAGTAGCTGAGTAATTTAGCCACTGGACCACCACGGCAGGGACTGGCTGGAGCATCAGCACCAAATACAATGCACAAAACCGATGCACTAAGCAATGCAAAGCCGTTCCTTTCTTTTTATTTTCTCCGTACCAAATAAACGCAGGTAATCTGAGAAGTCCATGGTGCTAATAGCTAGTAGCAAAACATATACCGACACTGAAGGATAAACGCCTGCTCTGAAAATTTACTACCACGCACATTTATGAATTTAATGCCAGTGCTTACTCTAACAAGCCAGAAGCACACATGACACCTTTATTTTAAAGCAAGAATGGAACATGGGGAAGACGGTGTCATTGGAATGGCTTCGAAATATGTAGTACGGCCACACGTACATGTACCTTCAGGTCACGAAGAAAACGTATGTCGACGTCAGCTCGATGAACGACACGCTCCCACTTCATTCTTCAGTTATCGTTAGCAAACGGGAACACTCGCAACTTCCGTCCATTTGCCGTGACGATTCGCTAAGCAGCATCCGTTAGGATTTGCAGCCATACGCAATGCGAATATCGAGTGCACAACGCGCATCTCGTATCCACGTTGCAGTTCACGGACACAGAAGAACACGGTCTTCTCGAGTCGCCAACAAGCGCACCCCGAAAACTTTTGTCAGGCTTGGCAATCCATGTCTTTCGAGCGACGAGAGCATGTGTAGGCATAGAATAAAGAACCAATTTAGAAGTGGGAGAATGTAGCCTTGACAACAGAACGCAAGATAAGCAGCGTAGCACATGGAACGGCCGAGCGCACACAGGGGATGGCGCTGCGTAAACAGGAAGCGGAAAATTATTTTTTTGCGTTTTAGTTTTTAGGTAGGAAAAAAATCAAGTGGCCGCCCTTTTTATTACGTACCGTGTGCGTATGCGCCTACGCGGTTGCTTCGGGTGATTCTTGACTCCATGGTTATCCTTTTTAAACATGAGTGGACAAAAAAGACCGCGACTCTTGAAGGGCTACTTTTATCTTGTTACTTTTCGCCCGCTTACATTAAGCGCGTCGATACGCCCAGCAGAACACCAAAGCGCGCTTCGCAACACAGTATATTGGTGCTTACAAGGGTTACATGAAACCGGAAGACTTTCATTGGCAATTGGCACTAGTAAAAACAATTCACGAGTGAGTACGGGCAACAATATTTATTGACAGCAAACCAGCAATCAAGTTTCACTTAAAAAATAAATGTAGCATTATCGATAGTTCGCAAACGGCACGCTTTCGTTTTCAGAGGCACAAACGAACAGAAAAGCCTGTCTCGTTTGTAGAAACTATCATTACTAAACAGTCATAAAAATCAGCATGAGGTGCTTCAGTGAGAGCTTCGAATTACAGCTCCGGTTTTCGAACAGCACGGCTTAACACTCCCAGGTTTTATTGGATTACGACATGGTGCGGTCAAGCTGAGGACACAAGAAAGAAGGGTTTTTCGCAAGGAAGTCACGGTGGTGCGAAAGGCGAGAGATGCGCAAGCATTCGAACACGTGCAGAATCAGTGCGAATGTACATACGCAGAACACAAATATACAACACTGACAGCGAAGGAAGGTCTCGGAGTGAGATCATCGATAAAAATTAACAAATATGCACGCATTGACAAAAGGAGTATATTTGTCTTCACCGTGGAACTTGCAGAAATCGATGCCTTCATCGGTATGGCTTTTCCTAAAGTACTATATGCTGCAGTACAGCGACTATAACTGCAGAAACTGCAGTGACTTAAGAAGCCAATCAGAAATGATAGAAAGACGAAGGAACGCCAGGGACCCTGCTAACCATAGGATAAACAAATGTCGTCGAAAGGCGATAGTCTTGCGTGTGGAAAGAGTGAACCGCCCCGCCACGGTGGTCTAGTGGCTAAGGTACTCGGCTCCTGACCCGCAGGTCGCGGGTTCGAATCCCGGCTGTGGCGGCTGCATTTCCGATGAAGGCGGAAATGTTGTACGCCCGTATACTCCGATCTGGGTGCACGTTACAGAACCCCAGGTGGTCAAAATTTCCGGAGCCCTCTATACTACGGCGTCTCTCATAATCAAATGGTGGTTTTGGGACGTTAAACCCCACATATCAATCAAAAGAGTGAACAAGACATTTATTTGATGTTCTGAGTGAGAAATTCGGTGAATGGTATCCTGCAGGCGCTGCGTTAATGTGCCTCGAGCGTGCAGCGGAGGCGAACGAGCGCATCAAGTCACGTCACACGTGAGACATATGCGCCATCTGGCAGTTGTCTTAAAACAAAGCGCGTGGCTCTGAGACGGGTGTGCGCGTTCATCGCCGAGGTGATAAGGTGTAGAACTCAAGGCGACGGGTAGGTGCCACCACCGTTTCGTTTTAGCAAAGCGTTGGAAACACTCGCCTTTCCGTGCAAGCGATGCGTGGTCAGCGCAGCGTGATGAGCGCTACTGTCCTTAAAATTACTTTTGTGTGCCTTTTCTATAGTAAGATGCGCACATGCAGAATATATACGTGTTGTTATGGTGCCCCAGGCATGCGCAATAATTGCTTTTTACTTGACAATTGCAGAAGCATGAACGTTCAACCTTGAGCAACATAGGTGGGTGGTGCGGATGGCGTAAGCCGTTTCAAGTACCCGATGCCGTTAAGAGTGGACAAACAGACAAATGTACAGACAGACCGAAATGTTTGCGTCGAAGGTCCCCAAGAAAGACTATCGTCTTTAAAACTAACTGAGCTATGCGTGTCTGCTGACCCCAACGAACAACGGCAGGTCGTGTATTCCGCTTCGTCATCATCACCGATAACGGAGTACACAGGAGAACTCGTATGGCACCACGATCGCTAAACAATTTTTGAGCTCAGAAGTACTACACACAACGCGGAATTCAAACGTTAACTTTCAAAGATGTGGAAAAGCGTACTTCTTTTTGCAAAATGTGGCTCTTTTCGCTCTGAATTTTGAGCTAACTACGATGACGCTAGAGAATTTTTTTGGCATCCCCGAGTACAGGTTTGAATAGAGCTAGTGTGGTTCTTCTTTAGCTGTCAATTTTTTCGCCCCATTCGGCGATGAATGGAACTTGTGACTTTCCGAGGCCTGGCGTACGCACGTCTGTGCAGCAAAACCTGGTAATCGAAACGTAGTGCAAAGCCCACTGCAGAAACAGAGAGCAGGCTCGAAATGCTCTAGGTGACTTTGGTTCACAGCATTTAGGGTTGCCTCGGCGACGGCCAGATTAGCCGGGTGATGGGGGGATCACGCATAGCAATTAATACAGCTTAATGTGGCCACATTGGTTTATTAGAGGCAACTAATCTTAGAGGGCAGTAATTTAAGGGCCAAAACGAAAATGTTATTTCTTCCGTGAGTACCGAAGGCATGCCGCCATCGGTAATTATACGCCCGTCATCATGTTTTCTCTCGAGAACTACTGAAGCGAAAATGTTATTTTCTAATTCCAAGCAGTTCTTCGCACACTGCAGATGCTTTGAGCGTTTTTATCTATCTATCTATCTATCTATCTATCTATCTATCTATCTATCTATCTATCTATCTATCTATCTATCTATCTATCTATCTATCTATCTATCTATAAAGTAAGAGAGTAAGAGTACTCTATTTACAGTAAGCACATTACAGAGCTCACCGCAGGGGCAAGGGCTAAAGGCAATCAGCCTGGTGGTTACAGTAACAGTAACTAGTGGTTAGTAACATGTTTGTTGTTTGTTTCTTAAAGGCTTCTTTGCTAGCCTTAAAGTTCTTTCCTACGGCATTTATCGTGCGAGACGTTTGATACGCAAAACTTTGTTTTTTATAATTGGTTCTTGTTCTAGGTGATTGCTCCGTTTGTTCTCGCTAATGGTAGTGTAATGTCTCGGCACAACTTTCCTCGTATAAGATGTACTTTTTAATTAACTGCAGCAATTTGAAGTAATATAATTGATCTACCCTGAGCATGGATTGTTCGATAAATAATAGAGCAGTTCGCAATACTGTACGTTTCCTCTCTATTTTTTAAAAAAACAGCGTAGTACTTCGTTTTGTATGTTTAGAAGATTTTGGTAATTTTTTTTGGCGATGTTGTTCCACAAACTAGCGTCCTATAAGCCACTTCACAGTGGAAAAGTACGTAGTGCATCTATCTATCTATGTATCTATCTATCTATCTATCTATCTATCTATCTATCTATCTATCTATCTATCTATCTATCTATCTGTCCATCTATCTATCTATCTATCTATCTATCTATCTATCTATCTATCTATCTATCTATCTATCTATCTATCTATCTATCTATCTATCTACTAGCTAGCTAGCTAGCTGGCTAGCTAACTGCCTACGTCTGGATGCTACCTTGGCCACTTACTTTACTTACGGTATACAAAATTTAGAGTGGAAGGGTAAGGGGCTTTGATTATTTCGACTGTCCGGTTTCGACGTCCATAACGTGAAAATACTGTTTCGTGTGACGTCAAACTCGTTCTTCCGTACACGTGTGGCACATGCCCGTACAGCATGGGTCGCGGTATGCAGGTATGCGCCGCTCGTCTTTGAAAGTTTATATCTACCGAGAAACAGCGAGAACAGAAATTCGTAGTTTAACTGTGAGAGCGTTAAAAAAACGAACATCGGCAGCGTTAACTCGATGAACGCAAACATTATATGCTATGGACCCAGGAGAAATTGTACCCAAGCACTGTACGTGGCACTCAAGTATCCTACCACAAAGCCATACCAGATCACGCAAACATGCCTAAAAGAAAAAAAAAACATGAAGGGTTAATGGTTCACCATGGCTGCAGTGCTGCCCGTTAAATTTTATAAGGAATAAATTTATAGCCAAATGACACAGGCGTCCCGTCAGGGTAAAATGAAATGTAGTTAGGCGCCATCTACAAGAGTGTGTCTGTGTAGCACTATCTAGAGCTGTCATCCTTGCAAGCACAAGTGCTGCATTTGAGCTGACTACTTCTGGTGTTGGTAACACCCATGTTGCTCTTGGCATCACTACGCGACTGTAAAGAACTGGCTATACAAAACTTACGTGACTAATAAGCATACATATCCTTGCGAATTACGTTTGTAGATACGCTTAGCGCCAATTCGTAACGTTTCGCTCAACAAAAAATTACGCCATTGTAACCTTCCCTCCGTATGCTTCGCATAACATTAATTCCCATGGTATGTGGGTCTGCTGAATCGTTCTGCGTATACGTTTAGCCCGAAAGTTAAATACAGGCTATGTTCTGCGCTCTTGCTGCGGCACTCATCCCCCCCCCCTTTTTTTTTTAATCAGGCCGTCTCGTCAACAGGAAGTGCTCACGCTACAGCTCTTGTGAATACAACACGCCACAGCCAGGCATAAATCCTGACATTCTCTAATCGTGTGATGTGATAACACCACCCAAAATGACTATGCCTGTTCCTTTCGGAACGCTTCCTTTCCCGCCACGTGTCATCACGACACACGTGTAATGTGGGCGTGACTCGCCACCTCTGTCGAGAGAGCTCCAGCTGATGCAGTGTTACGTTTTCTCCACATTGGCCAAGCCAAGACGCTTTTTTTTCTCAGTGTCCTGCAGGATTTGTTTTTGTGGCAGGGACATTGTTCAACTCCCACCTACCATGCATTCACCGCCTCCTCGATGACAGCTCCTTTTTTATATACGGTATACTAGTGCAGTATTTCGCTTCGACTGAAACTTTTTCGTCGCGTGACACGGCGTCCGCTTGCAGATGAGGGGGACTGGCTAACATTTATCGGGTGGATGTACTACACCCTGCATACGTGACTTCTCTCGCGTGCCTTTTCCTTCCATGGTGAAAGGGCCCAGACAGGCGCACCCAGACACGACCATCAGTGCCTGCCATGCGAACAAAATACATGCTCCTATGCATTGCTAGTATAGAATACAGAACCGTTGCGATGACCCTATATTTCTACGCTCGGAGCATACGCACAAGACCGTATGTGCTTATTTGTTCTTCATTCTAACTTGGAGACGCCCATTTGATTGACAGCCCAGCCCCCTTTACGGGCCAGCGGATACACCGTCTCTCGCTGCACGACATAGTGGGCATTCATTTCCGGTGGCGACAACGAAACTCCTGTCCATTGAATTAGAATGATCATATTTTCGGAATGCCAGGATTCTAGACACGTTGTATCCAGTATACTGGAGGACTCAGGCCTAACGTGCCGCTGCGAATCTTTTTAGTTCTCGTGGGCTTAGCGCACAAGATAATTTTGCACCAATCTAAGTGCACCTGTTGTGATTGGGACTCCAACCGGCACCATTGAGATATGCAGTAACATTTGTTAGGCAATAGCATAGAAGGGTAGCTAGCATTCTAATGAAAGTGAAATGCAGAAGCATTTGAATATTATGCCTTCTAAAAGGACCGGTCAATACTCATCTGAAATGCTCCTCACCTTCCCGTCACCATTCATTTCGACCTCTTCTCCTTTGTGCTGGTATTTTTAAACTCCCCAGTTAAACAAGATAATCAAGCGAGAAGAACAGTTTGTCTGAACCGCTCATTAAACTCCATTCCTCAAACTTTGCATAGGTCAGATCACCGTATCAAGTACACTGTAAATATACCACAGAAAATTCATTGGTTCTGTGAACCGTAGGATCAAATGCCAGTTCATTGTTACCAGAGTATCGCTGACATGTAGAGACACATTCGTAAGTACCATCTAACAAGAGTTACACGCATTGTGCACCTTTCTTCTCATTCTTATAGTAGTCAATTCAGTCAGCGCACCGCTTCGTGTATAAGACATTTCCTTGGACAGTGATTTATTGTCCGTTCGAAGCGTAAGCCGTATTTAACGCAAGCATCAGGGGTTATCTAGTACCTCACAATACGTGCACCCTCCACGGTATTCGTGAGTCAGGGTCATCCAGCTTAGCACAATGTTGGGAATTAAACGAAAGGGGCGTAAGTCTTTATCGTTACGCTAGAAAAATGAGATGCGTGTGGTGCGATTCAATACGATGTGCGGCGCATCAAAAAGGTTGGCTGCTCCAGTTGAGCGATGCGTTTGCACAAATCGTGCTCACTCTACCACAAGTGAAACCTTCCTTATATGAAAGACGCTGCACGTCACAGCGGGTGAGAAAAAAGAATATTTTGAACAGAAATATTCGAATTATATGGGTGCTTGCGCATAATCCCAATCTATACACAGATGTACACGTCGTTGTGCAGCTGGTAGCGAAGCCTGAAACGACAAATTGTGTTGCTTTTGTTGATTTGATTGACATGTGGGGTTTAACGTCCCGAAACCACCATATGTATATGAGAGACGCCGTAATTGAGGGCTCCAGAAATTTCGACCACCTGGGGTTCCTTGACGTGTACCCAAATCTGAGCACACGGGCCTACAGCATTATCGCCTCCATCAAAAATGCAGCCGCCGCAGCCGGGATTCAATCCCGTGACCTGCGACTCAGCAGCCGAGTACCTTAGCCACTTAGACCACCGCGGCGGGGTGTGTTACTTTCGTGAAAGAACGCATATTCGGGGCTTCGGTCAGGACACATCAAAAGCAAAATTAACACAACAACAAGACAAACCACGGGAAGATGACAACTGCCGTGCCACATAGCAGAAGGCAACCATTCAAATGCGCCGCAATGATAAGAGATCTCCGTGTCCCGCCTTCCCACTCACGCTCGCGCAATGCACTGGCCTGCACTTGCTGCAATGAGTTCCCACTGTTTGCGGTGAGAGACGCGGTCTGATACTACCACTTGTGTTTGAGGCGGCGGAACGTTTGGCCGAGCGAACCCTCATTACATATACACGCGCTGTCCACCTTCCTTTCCCGTAAATTTTGCACCGATCACAGGATCCGCTACAGGATCAGTACCGGGATTTAATCCTCCGTGGCCTAACGAGCTATTGTCACCCACACATGACACGCCTGCGTTGCTATCGCTGCAAACGGTGCAGCGTAGTGAATCCTACACGGCGCGTGTGGTGCGATAGGCGCCGTGGGTGCCAAAGTAAAGACTGAATAATTTCCTTTTCATTCCAGCTGGTCTTCTTAAGGGGTACGGCTGCCACCAATGGCAGCCCTGGTGCCTAACCGTGCTTCTTGGTAGACCATACTGTTTTTAGCTACTCGAGAAAAAAAATTGGCCCCGTATCTGCATGTTAATCTGCCAATGTCGTCGAAAGACGATTAGTCTTTGCGTGTGGAGAGAGTGAAAATAAAATTTCTTTGATGTTCTGCGCAAAAACATTGTTGAATGGTATTCTGGAGGCGCTGCGTTAGAGTGCCTCGAGCATGCAGTGGAGGCGAACGAGCGCATCGTCACGTCACACGTGAGACAAGAGCGCCATCTGGCAGTTATCTTGGAAAACAAAGCGCGTGGCTCTGAGATGGGTGTGCGAGCCCGTCTCAAAGGTGATAAGGTGCAGAACGCAAAGCGGCGGGTAGATGCCACCACCATCTCGTCTTAGCAAAGCGTTGGAAACACTCGCCTTTTTGTGCAAGCCTTGCATGGTCAGTGCAGCGTGATAAGCGCTACGGTCCTTAGAATTACTATTGTATGCCTTTTCCAGTAAAAGACGCACATGTAGAATATATACGTGTTGTTATCGTGCCCCGGGCATGTGCAATAATTGCTTTTACATTGACAATAGCACAAGTATGAACGCTAAAACTTGAGCAACAATAGTGGGTGCTGCGGATGAGGTCGGCTGTTTCAAGAACCCGGTGCCGTCCAGAACAGACAGACAAATGTACAGACAGACCAAAATTTTTGCGTCAAAGGTCCCCAAGAAAGACTATCGCATTTAAAAGCCACGTATAACCAGGGATTGCATGATGATAAGTGGGGCGTAGCTTCGAAGGGTTTTATCGCTAAACCATGAATCGTCCCTCTGTCTGTACGTCCGTCCGTGCGTATGCCTGTCTGTTGTATGTATGTATGTATGTATGTATGTATGTATGTATGTATGTATGTATGTATGTATGTTCGTCTGTCTTTCTCACTGTCTGTCCATTCGTCTGTATGCATGTCCGTCTGTGTGTATGTCTGTCCGTCCGTCTACCTAGTGAACACTCCAAGCACCGACATCTCGATCACCTCTTTTCATCATATATTCATCATATACTAGTACCGCCCTCCAGCGGACATTCCAAGGACTAAAACAAGATGTGCTACAAACGCAGCACCCATACCTTTAGGCAGCTTCGCCCCTAATAAAAAAAATGGCAGCTTATCCACGGAGTGAATGATGGATAGTGGGGCGAAGCATCCGTTCGTCCATTCGTTCTTGCTTCCGTCTATCCATGCGTGCGTCCGTGGGGCCGCCCGTGCGTCCATCCACCCGTCCGTGCATGTGTCTGTTCGTGCGTCCGCACGTTCATCTGTGCGTCCGTCCCTGCTTTCGTCCATGCATCCGCTCCTGCGTCCGTCCGTGCATCCATCCGTCCATGCAGCCATCCTTGCGTCCGTCCATGCATCTGTCTGTGTGTCCGTTCATCCCCCTATTCAACACTCCAAGTACCACCATCTCGCATCTTTTCATCATATATTCCTCATATAGAAGCACCGCCATCCAGCGGACATTTCAAGGACTGAACGAGAGGTGGCACACGCACACTTTCTTACGACTTGCGCTTCGTGTCTACTTCCCACCTTTAACCACTTCGAGTTCATGGTATATACTAGTTCACTCTATTCATGGCACTGCGGCCCAACGCTCGCTAAACATTTCTAAACCCAAGAAGGTTACGCCTGGCGAGTATAACGTAGCAACCCTTTCTTGTCTTCACTGCGTTGTTGAACAATAAAAATTCGCAGCGTGCACGTTAACTAAAAGCTGAAATTCTCCTGTCTCTCATTCCCCCTTAGCAGTCATTGGCATATACATTGAGCACTTTTTTTATTGTTCAACAACTGACAGAAGAAATATCTCACAGGCACCATCTTGGAAGTCAAAATGTTATACTTGTTACACACCACTACAACAGCTAGGAGGGACGAACGGGCGCCGCTATATGGAACTTCGCCCCTGAAAAAAACATGCTACTAAGGCGTGCAATTTGTTTTCCGGTACATGTCAATTGTTCGAAGCACTATTTACTTCATTTAGGAACGGTGCGTTTCAACGATGTGAATTCTTGTTTGACCGACTTCTGTATAGTTTCAGCAACGCTGCATCCTTTTAGAGAATCGAAAGTACAGTAGGTGCGCGGCCGCTTCCTTCCAACTCACCTTCGTCGAACCGGCACACGCCAACTCACGTCAACGCTGGCAGCGGGATCGCCGCTGTTAGTGTACGCCCCTGCACCATCTGCATGACCCCGTACCATGCAGGAACAGTACATCACTGCGGGGAGACAGACGACCTGTCACCTGTCACGCCCTGTTTACAAGGTCCTGAGTGATGCATTTATCATTTGTGGGAGGGGGGAGGGGCTACTTGCCTTTGCACCGTGCCATAGCCTCCCAAGCATCTTCTACCTACTTATTTCTGCTCCTTCTTTTTCTGAAGCCCCCAATGCCGACGTCACTGACAACTATTCTACCCCGTCGTACAACCTCTCTGGCGTCTTTACGCGCTGCTGCCGTCGTGCTGCAGACACGCTTGCTGGTAAACGCTGTGACGTGCTGAATAATATACGTATGGTTAGTGCCTATATGCAGGGTTCCCGTGTGAGGAATACAAATTTACTCTCTGAAATTCTGATGTAAGGACACGTGCAGGCCAAGTGACCTTCTGTTCACTTCGACATGTTACAATACAAAAGTGTAGCGCCTGTATTATCCTCCTTTAAAAAGAATGAATACTCAAGTTACAGTTATTCGTGCGATATCAGCCAAATGTAAACTAAAAGAATCTATCTTTCTTTCACTGTAAATGCAACCATTGCTTCGGGTGGGTATGGTAAGGGTGGTACTTTTTGGACTTTTCTGAACGTTCCTGACAACGTATTTTGTTGAACAAGAATGTCTTATGTGCATATTGTTATTTTTGGAAGGTATTTCTGTGCTTTTCTGAGCGTAACTCTTTCTGAACACCGCCCTTGTCCGCATGCCTGCGATGCTCCGATATAGACGTTTAAGCACCACGCAGCTCCGAGACCAACTAACAACAACGCACGACGACTATGTTGTTAGGGCATGCGCAAAAAAGGTGCGAGTTCGAAACCGAGTGACAGGGGTACGCGAAGGTTCGTTCTTTATCGCTAAAAATTTGAAGGTCAACTTTAATGGGCTCTGCAACAGGCCTTAAGCGTGGTCAGAAAATGCTGTCTTATTTTATTTTATTTATTTATTACATACTGCAGTCCTATAAGGAACAAGCAGAAGGGCAGATGCGGAAGTTACATGTATCGCATGGTAGCGGTGAATACATATCAATAACCATGATTTGGTCATACACACGTGCAGTATAGATATATAAACAAGTACACCCATACATACATTTATACACACATTTTCAGGTAAAGAAAAAACGTTGCACAGTGCAAAACTCATTGTAAACTAGAAAGTTGCAACTGTCACACTGTCTCTAAGTTAAGCAAACGAAATTCGATGTAGATTGGTGATCGAGGCTCCAAAGAACATCTGAGCCGAATGTTGCACGTGCGGCATAAATTTCGCAATTACGTTTCCAATTGAACTAGAAATCTCTCGCTCTTCTCACGGAACTGGACGCCATATACCCAAATTGGACGGCGTCACTTGCCCGAAAGTACACGAACATGACCACTGGCTGACTTGAGCATCGTCCATAATCACCGCTGACATCGCAGTGCGCCGTGATGTGCCCGCATGCATCAGGTTCTGAAGGGCGCGCTCGCAATCACACTGAATGTTAACCACGCTCTCAAAAAAAATGAGCAGGAAAAGCACTCATAACGATGATGTACGCTGACGGGCGGACATAGCTCTAAACTTGCCACCTACGTAGCTTGTTGCCCCGCGCACGCATTGCCACCAGTTGTTGTCTGCCCGGGCACGCAATGCGTTTCCCGGTGATGTCTTTGAGTTCTACAGCGAACCGTTACCTGGGTGCAATAAAATGTTTGAGAATTTGATTATTCGTATGTGGCGTTTAACGTCCCAAAACAACCATATGATTATGAGAGACGCCATAGTGGAGGGCTCCGGAAATTTAGACCACCTGGGGTTCTTTAACGTGCACCCAAATCTGAGCACACGGGTCTACAACATTTCCGCCTCCATCGGAAATGCAGCCGCCACAGCCGGGATTCGATCCCGCGACCTGTGGGTGAGCAGCCGAGTACCTTAGCCACTAGACCACCGTGGCGGCGCTATGTTTGGGAATTTAAGTTTAGCCTTAGAACAGCGTTAAAATGTCGCAAAAGTTCGTTGTGGGCACCGCGTTTAACCATAGCAAAACAGCGTTTACGTTGTACAACTGTGGCGTCACTTAAGCCCCGTTCACACTGAGCATTCCGGCCGCCGAAAGTGCTCCGAATCCGGTTCGGTGGCGGCGAGATCCGCCGAAAGGGCCCTCTCCGCGCCGATGGCTCCCGGACCGATTTTTCCGGCGTCTGCTGCCGAATCGGCTCGCCGCGAACCAATAGGGGGCGCTAGCCGAGGAACTCGAAGAAATGGCGGCCGAGAGCAACTCGCTTGTCATGTCGCAGTCGAGTAGCGTGCGCGTAGCTGAAATGCTCATCGAATTGGTTCGCAACCACCCCGTCCTGTACGATTAACGTCACCCGAAGCACAAGGATAGCTTGCTTAAAGGACGACTTATGGGGAAAAATCGGAAGCGAGCTCGGAATGACTGGTAAGTACGAGTTTATGTGCCTATATTGCTTTGCTCCTTGTGCTGTGGAAGTACTCGTGCTTCTCGTCCGCGTTGCAACGTATGTGGAAACGCACGCGTACTGGCCGTTTGATCGTGCTCTTCAGCGCGCTGTTTGATGTCAACAACGGAAGTGCTAGACAGACATCGTGCTCATTGAATGATGGGCTCAGCGATGCAGGTGCGCTGCAGGGGAGACAGCGCGGGCATTGTGCACGTCTGTTCACCATCCTGCTTGCCCTGCGTTGTATTCACGAATGACGCATGAGTTGAATTTGATTTGACACCGAAAGGCAGCACATTTGTGCTGGCTTGACGCATTGTAAAGGCGCATCATTCGAAGCACGTTTGTGCTGAATTGAACACGGTAGCAACCTAATTTAAGGTCTAGAAACGTTTCCCAATACGCTGCTTAGCTGGTTGAATAGGGCGAGTGTGGCTATACTTACCAAAAAGAAGTAATGAAAGCATAGGTGTTTTTCTAAAGCAGGTACACTCTGCAGCAGGTCCTCTCCTCCAGAAATAAAAATTTATCACTACGCGCAGGGTTAAAAAGAGCGCGCATTTGAATGAGCGAGTCATACAGCTATGCATACTTAGATTGTCTTGTGCATTACGTGCTGCTCTTTCGTCTCGTAAATATATGCAAGCAACTCACTGTCTTGTGAACCTAGTGACATTCACCTTGTCTTGGTGTAAAATTTTCATGGATGTGAAAAGCATGCCTAATGCGTAAACTGAATTCTTCACAGGAATGCAAGCACATGCAAAATTCAAGAACTTAAAAGACACCTTTACGAAACACAACAACAAAATTAAGGGCTCTATGAAAAGTGGTGCAGGGGCTGCAGATGTTCCCACCGTCGAATGGGTGCATTTCGAGGCAATGATGTCCTTGATGGGTCCCATACTCAAAGAACCAATGTAAGCCAAATTTTGTGATCCTTTTTATTTTTTATAAATCAATCAATGCAATGAAAGTGTACACAACTTCAAAAAAAAACAACACAAAGACATACTTTTCTCCGGTAAGCAGAACTGCCGGCCACATTTGCACATGCTAAAAAGAAAATCACAGTTTGTTTACTTGCACAACAAATCAAGAATTCATTAATGCCCCTACAACGAAATACATCAGCTGAGAACAAATATTGCAGCCACGATGAGCTGATAGAATGGTAGATCACTACTGCATAAGATTCTGAGATTAGTAGTTATGCTGTTTAGCAATTTTCAGAGTGACACATCAGTGAACACGTACACACAAAATGCAAAGCACAAAGTAAACGTTTCATGGTTATTGATGCACTGGCCTCACTGCTTGTTGATGTCAAATAAGCTTAACAAATAAATCAGCATAGTTTTATTTACAAAATCATGAAGACTACAATGAGGAAACAATTACACCAGATGACATTAACATATTTGATTAGTAAATGTTTATAAAAAGAACACAGCGTACTGCATAACTTGCTCAACGAAATTTTTTAAGGCCTGATTGCTGTAGCATAACTAAAAAAAATGTTGATGTTTTCCAGCATTTCTACAAACGTAGGATTCATCAATTCCGATCGGTAAGTTGTAAGACAGGTACCAAATTAACTTTGCCAGCAGGAAAATGCATGATAGTGCTAAGAAGATGATGAAAACAATTGCTATCACCTAAAAAGCCATTTTCTGCATGCCTACCAAAGACGCTAACAATCAAATGAACGCGTGAAGGAATGGATGTAGTAAAAGTGAACGTTGTGAGGTGCACTTTTTTATGAGTCAAGCAAATAGGGCTTGCAATGCAAAAGCATGTTACCTGATAAAGTTAACACCACTTGTGCATTCAGAAAATAAAGTTTAAGCAGTACCTCATCTCGTAATATTATCGTGCTTTTGCGACATTCACCAACAATAATTATTTCTCATTGATTAAATGTTACTTTCTCCACATCACAAATGTTTCACGCGAGTTCATCTTTCCGACGTTTCACATAGAGCATCAGGTGAGCGGAGTCCGGCGCCTGCAAGTAACAGCAGCAGTGGCAACGCAGATGAGGGCCAGGTCGACTACGACAACTATGTCACAGTCATCTTGGATGAGCCTCTAGAACAGCCTGCATCTTCGTCCGGTGCAACATCTGCAAACACCTGAGACAGACAGGTCACAGCGATTTTTTTAACATAAAATATCCGAAGTGAAACGTTGCACGTTTCATTTTACTCTTTAGCTGTAATACAATATTCATGTACCCAACACCAATCTACTTTGTAGGTCAGACAGTGCAGAGGGTGAAGAAAATACAAGGAAGCAGGCTGAGCAGTAAGTTGTTCCAACAGAAGCATGACAGCTTTTTTTTTTATCCGGCATTCGCACGAGCGGTAAGTTGTTCCAACAGAAGCATGACAGCTTTTTTTTTATCAGGCATTCGCCCTTGCTATATGTTACGATACTTCCCTTTCCTGGCGTTATGTCACTCAGTTTTCTTGTTTTTCACTGACAGGCCACGCAAGGTTCCAAGAGTAGCGGCCAGTGGTGCATCGTAAGAACTCAAGCTCTGACAATGTAACGAACATGTGTCTAAAGTAGGCATTGCTTTTTTTCAGTTCATCAAAGACAACCTCCCACATTGACATCGCAAGCGAATGCCTTCAACAACTGCGTGCCGTCAAAGCAGCACAGGAATCCAAGGAAGACCTAGACCTTCCGTTTTTTTTTCGGCATGACATTGGCGCAACAGCTGCGCTTATTAAACTCCCACCAGCAGGTAGATACTATAACAGCAATACAACAAGTGATGCAAAAAAAAATCAGCGAAGCAAGGCTTGAACTCGAATTCGGCGATTAGCTTAAAATGTTCTTTAAAATTGGACTTTTAAATTGGACTTTAAAGTGTTCTTTAAAATTGGACTTTAGCTTAATACTTGCTTTTTTACAACACTGATTTTTTTTCATGAAAGTACACAAAATAAACTTGGATTGGATTTGCGGGATTTAACGTCCCAAAACCACCATATGATTATGAGAGGAGGGCCGTAGAGGAGGGCTCCGGAAATTTCGACCACCTGGGGTTCTTTAACGTGCACCCAAATCTGAGCACACGGGCCTACAACATTTCCGGCTCCATCGGAAATGCAGCCGCCGCAGCCGGGATTTGAACCCGCGACCTGCATGTCAGCAGCCGAGTAACAAAATAAACTTGGTAAAGCAAGTGAAAAGATTTGTATTTCAGGAAAATATAAATTTCACTTTTCGAGTGGCATCTCCCCTAGTTGAAAAACAAGGAAGGAAGGAAAATAGGAGGAAAAGAACGGCAGGGAGGTTAACCAGCCTACAGGCAGCCGGTTTGTAACCCTGTGCATGAGAGGGTGATGGGGGAGATAAAAGATAGAGGGAAGAGAAGATAAACACAGCACATTCGGCAGCACACGCACGCACACTCAGTCATTGTCTAGTCTTGTCATACACTTTTCATGCGTATAGTTGAAAAACAATATGCATGAAAAGTGTATGTAGCAAGTGTTTTGTCGCAGCTTAGTAAGTTGAGTTGATTCTGTTGGGCAGGTTGCTTGATGTGTATTGTGAATTGTAAAGAGCAGACCTCAGGACATACAGCAGAACACCTCTAGCTTTCATCTTTGTTTAAAGTCAGTATTTTCCTGTTTTGTGCTGCAACATAATGCACACTTTTTAAAACATCGTGGCAGTTGTGTCTACGTTTACAGAACCGTTTTAGTGTTTCATGATAGACATCACAAGGAGAATCAGGTTGTTTCTCTGCTTGACTGTCATGATAACAATAAATGGTGCACTCACCACTGTACAGTCTTGTGTCAATTATCTTGCTCTCTTGCCAAGGCACCTTGCCGTTGGTGATGAAGTGCTTTGCCAGGAGGTCCCGCATTTCGTAAGCAAACCTGGGAGAAAAATTTCTAGACAGTGAAATACACTATACCACAGCACTGCAAATTACGCCGCTCATATGAATGAGCTTTTATTGTGGCTAATGCTAGTGCATGGCTTACAATTTAAGGCCCACCGTGAACCTTGCCACATGAAAATATCTTTACCTTGTGGCGTGGCAGCCAGTCTTCGGTAGAGATGGCAGAGCAGCACTGCTGGTGTCATCAGCCCTCCAGTTGCCTTCGGTAATGTCACCCTGCCAGTCAACCTGATCAGCTGTCCCTGGAGGGCAGTAGGCGCACCGAGATGTCTCTGACTCTTTCATCATGAAATTGTGAAGGACCGCGCATGCGGAGATACTTCGCCGGATGTTATCGTCTTTGGCTTTGAAAGGACGCCGCAGGGTACGCCATCTTTGAGCCATTATGCCAAATGCATTTTCGATCACCCGACGGGCTCGGCTTAGGCGGTAATTGAAAATCCTTTTGCTGTGTGCCTCCGCAAAGGCGATAGGTTCACAGTTGGTTTTTTCTCCTTGAGATGCCTCTTCAGGTGTTGAAGTGAGGAACGGTTGAAGACCTGCATAAATGGTTATCCCCGCACCTACATGAAAAACACGTCATCCTGATAGAGCTTCACAGTAACGCAGCACAGAACACATAGGCACACGATCAATGAACACATTGTGCCATGTTGTTGTTTCATGTTCATGAAAGTTGATCAAAAACATACTTCAACAGAAAAAAGAAACGTACTTTCAAGGAGAAGCGCCAATATGTGGTGAAGTGCTTTAGTGCCTCTAACATAAACCAATCACTGCGTTTAGTTATGGCATCATGTTTCGGCTGCTTGTCACTATAGTGATTTTAGTGTACTGAACCGCCTCAGATTAATAGCATAGAGCAATGCACTCCAGTACTAAAAGAAATCAAAGGGGCAACTTGCCTTTCCGAGGATACGGCCGCATCAAGTATGTCTTCAAAGGAAACGCTTCATCTCCGACCAGGTAGAAAGGAATGCAGCCAATGTTCCCCAGTGGTGCATCAGGGGGAAATCCTTCATTCTTTGAAAAGATAAGATGAGGCAGTTGGTTTTCGTTGACTACTCCACCATCTGAATTGCTCCCATGGTGCCCAATCTTTACATAAATGAACCTGAAAATGTTAAAACACTATTTCATCAAGCACTAGCATGCATGTCTTTTATGATTGTTTACATGCAGAGGCCAAAACAAATAGATAGCGACCGTCCATGCAAATACCACGGCCGCTGGAAGCTTTTTCATCCAGTGGCCGTGCAACTACAAAGCCTGAAAATGTAACACCAGCTTTTTAAAGGCTAAAAATTACAGGACTGCTTTTTCACAATTTTACGTGTATTTACATGTACATACTGCCACTTTCTACTTTCTGTTGCATCGAGAGTAAATAAACATGTACCTGTAGCAGGCGTCGCTGACAGCAAGCATCGATTTACTAAAGAAGTGTTTGTAGTTATAGTCCTCACTTCCCGATTTGGCAGGGCATTCGATGGCGATGTGTTTTCCATGAATTGCACCCACACAGTGGGGCATGCTCCGACGTTCCTCAAACTCTTTTGCAATCTGATGGAATGAAAATATCGATAACGGCTTTTGTGGGAATAACACACGGATGTTTGTACAGCAAAAATTAAGGTAGACGTTGAACAGGCAAGCCAAATGTTCCAGGTGCAACGTATGCAACATACATTTATAACGTAAATTTTACCTGTAGCCACTCGCCTGCACTTGATGGACGGGCAACGTATATAGGACCAAGTACATCCGAGAGCACCTGACACACTGTCGACACAATATAGCACGCTGTCGAACGACCATTTAAAAAGTTGAAAGATGAGCAACGAAGTGTTTCCCCTGCAGCCAAGAATCTGAGAAGAAATAAATGTAGAAGCAAGGAGAGCGCACGTTTCTATGGTGGTGCAGGATTTAAGTAATGAGAAAATGTTCATATTTAAAAAAAGTAAACGTCACTCACAACATCCCCCTTTACGACATTTCGTCGGGTGGCTTTTTGCAGTTACGACTAGTTCTTAATATTAATTAGCGAGACAAACCGAATGCCATGAAGTGCATGCACGTACACAAACAATGACACTTTGACACTACGTAATAAAAAATCTATAGTAAACATTGCGTGTACCAAGCTAGCCGCATCTAACTGCGCGAATAGTGTGGAATGCTCGCTCCTTACTTCACATTTCACAGCCACACTAAGCAAATGAATGCTCTGGACGATTCATAAGGCAACCTTACCTCAAAGTTTGTGCAAGTCGGTGCTCGGGACTGATTGCCTTCCGGAAGTTGGTGTCCTTTTTTTCAATATGATGTTTCACAAGGTGCAACAGTGTGTCGAAAGTACGTGGAGGCATCCTGATGTATCTACGGAGATACAAATGGCACTGCGTGAAGCGCTACAAAACACCTATGCACCCAAGGGCACCTAAGCGAACGTTGTAATCAGAGTTGAACTTACTTTCGGTAAAACTCCACGTCTCGATCTCGTAGAAGAGGTAGCAGTTTGTTGGCCTGACCAAGGTTAGGCGCGTTCCTGCAAAGCAGGCCGGACCCACCCACGTCGCTGGCGTCGTCGTTGCTTCAGCGACGTTTTTCTTCTTCTTCATGCATTGCAAGGCTGCTGCTTGCCAGAAGAGCTAGCAGCCGTGCTGCTTCTTGCTCACTTGACAGCATAGCGGCTTAAGATAACAGTTTAACCACGCAAAACAAAAAGATCGAGCTCGTCACGGGCACACTGGTGTTGCGAGCCGCTGACAACATCCGGGGAACGGCTGACCCGTTCTGCGCTCGCCCCGTAGTTTATTGTTCACTCGGCAGATGGCACGCTATGGCTATATTCGGCGAACTGCGGCGGCGTGGGGCGCATCCAGTGCGAACAACGCTGCGTTTCGGCGGCAGGAGAATTTCGGTCGCTGTAAAAAGCGGATGCTTCAGTGTGAACTAGACATTAGTGGAGGAAGAATTCGTTGAAAAAGTGTGTAGCAACGAGACGAGAAACTCTCACTTATGTATACGGATGCAGTAATACATTACTAACATTTGGTAATAATAGAAGTAAACAAAAAAATTGCCCGCAGCTTCCCTCGGGGGAACACTGAGGAGGATGCGGAGCATATAATTGGTTAACGGGGTATTAATGTGCGACTTACTTGGGTCGATGGCTAAATTGGTTAACGTGGTTGTGAAATGGGGTGTTAAATTGCGACTTACTTGGGTCCATGGCTAAATTGGTTAACGTGGTTGTAGGAGGGGGTGTTAAATGAGTGAACACGTACACACGTATGCGAAAGGGCGGCGCTGGTCGAAGGGACGTCGATCATTGTGTTTGTGGATTCGTTGGAATTCATTTCACCGCGACCTTGGACGTCGACGCGCCGTACAAACCAACCGACGAGCGGCAACTGAGCGAGCGAGCGCCGACCTTGAGTATATATACAGCGCGACGGCGCATGCACTGTCAGCTGTCGAATGTTCGAGAAGGGGGAGAAGCGCAACGGCGCATGCGCGCGCGTCAGCTGCTGATGTTCTCGAAGCGCGACGGCGCATGCGTGCGCGTCAGCTGCCGATGTTCTCGAAGCGTGACGGCGCATGCGCGCTACATTTTACAGCTAGCGAATGTTCGTGAAGAGAAGAAGCGCACGCGGTGTGTAGAGGAGGAAGGGTACACAGATGGTGGAGGAGTGAAGCGCGCGCGGTGTGTAGAGGGGGAAGGGATGCACAGATGGTAGAAGAAGGAGGAGGAAGCTTGCGGACGGCGCCGCACTACAAGCCTCAAGTATTAGATGCTCCGCATCTAATATGAAGCGTGTGCAAAACGAAAATTTATTAGTTGCCTACAATTTCTTTTGTTAAGTCTATGAGCAATCGCAACGGGAAGTTTTCTGAAAAACTCTGCTACGTTATTTATAATTCTTGGTCGCAGATGCTGCCTGAAGGCAAGCCATTTAACACAGTCAATGGCTGTATCGAATTCATTCTTCAACAGCAGTGCAAACTTCAGTTCGAACTAAACGTTCAAAACTGCCACCATGCTTTACGTGCACATGTACACCACGCAAACGTAGTAACGCAAACTAAAATAGCATGCGTCTTGCAAACGATATGTACACGGGTTTTTTAACGCACTGTGCAAGTGCATTGCATCATCACTTCACCGCTAGACACGCTATTCCTCCAAGTTCCTTAAACTATCATATCTGGACCACCGCGCCGTAGGCAGATTTTCACCTTGTAGTGTCCTATATTTGCTTCCGTAATAATTGAGTAACGATGGACTCGGAAAACTTAGTTTTCAGCTCTTGAACTTATGTCAGCGTGAACAATGAGATACTTGTGCACTGAAGTTGGTGTGCAGTGCCATGACTTGAGATAACTCAGGTATCCTCCTGCGCCTCCTAAAGCCTTTTTATTCTTCATTTTTCCTGTGCTCGAAACGTGCAGCGCTTCGCGATGAATTCCGGCAGCTGCCCAAGAGCATCCGCGTGGCGACGGGAGAGTCGGCGACGTTGGAGTGCGTTCCTCCCAGGGGCCACCCCGAGCCCACGGTCACCTGGTTCAAGGACGGAGTCCAGGTGCAGCCGGGCACGGGGCGCGTACGCCTCCTGGCCCAGGGCGCTCTTGTCATCGCAGACGTGCGCCCGTCCGACCAAGGGCGCTACGTGTGCCGGGCCACCAACATGCTCGGCACGAGGGACTCGCCGCCAGCGCTGCTGTCCGTGCACAGTTGAGTGACGAATTTTTTTCGTATAGTCGAATACAACATACAAAATCTGAAGTGGGCCCACCGAGCTGACCGAAACGCGACTAAATAAACAGCCCTAATCTTTCTCTCGGCAAATTTCTTGAAGGTGAGATTGCCGGTCGTCCTTCTCATGACGTCAGTCTGGATCACGCACCAATTGGTGCAGGCTAGTGTGCATCTGCCTTAAAGGATGAAGTTCTGAGCCCTTCCTGAGATGTAATGGACCATAGCTAGATGAACGTGCATGCACACACTTTGTTTTGCATAACAGTAAGCGGGACGCATTTGATGCGGAGCAAGATCTATGTCCCGTTCTTACAAAAACAATCTTTTTGGCATGCTGCATTAATTTTTACTCTAAAAATGTCTTAAGTTTAAATGTGGAAAGCCAAGCTTACCCTCGGAGACCTGGAATACCAGTTACAACCCGTGGTCAGTGCTAAAAGTGCTGTCGAAGCCGGACGTTGCTGGTCTGAGCCGCGCTTCCACCAGTCGTAGAGTGGCCGTGGCTATAGATAGCATCGCTCTGTACTCTTGACCCGTAGCCAAGTGAGTGTCTTAAGACCCCTCTTCCCCGAAATTTAGATATAGGGGGTGTTTTACGAAAAATTGACTAATGAAAACACGGGTTTCTCAAGACCTCCAACATGTGCCCCTCACCCCTCAATAGAACAAAAAAACTTGGTTATGGGCCTGCTGTACGCTGTATAAAAATAGAAGTCCGTGTCTATTTTGTAAGAGGAAAGACAACATGGGCACCGGTAGAAGGGGTGTAAAAAACAATTGTTTACCCCCTCCTCTAGAAAAATCATGCGGACTCTCACGCGTAAGTTCAGCAGAACACGAACGTTGATAAGCTAAAATCAACATAAAGAAGCTTGCTACACTACACGAAACACACCTATTTCTCTCCTCATAGCATTCAATCTCAATTTTCTATTGTCTCCCCCTCTCCTCTTTAATTATTGATGCGCCTTACAATGCAGCACGCCAACTGTCGTGCGGCGGGCCCGAGACACTGTGCCTTGAGTAATTGATACATGCACGTTGACATGACAAGGATTCTTTCTGTCTGGCGTGCATTACTTCATTTCAGTAAGTTGTCGCACGCTATGATTCAGAACCGCCATTTTGTTCTCGTACGAGCAGCACAATCGGTGCCAATTGTGAAATCTGTGTTCCTGCTGCACTTTACTGGCAATCACTGGTTTCTCTCTCTTCAGCGAAGCCGTATTTCATCCGAGTCCCGGAAGACGTGACAACACTTGCAGAGGAATCTGTGAAATTCGAGTGCAAGGTCAACGGCGACCCGAAGCCCACGGTCACCTGGAGAAGGAAAGATGGGAAGATGCCCATCGGAAGGTGGGTGACGTGGGTGAAAAAAAAACAACTGCACTGCATGATATGGTACCTTCATGAACTGTTATCATGGTACGTGTAAATCTAGATATGCACCAAATACGTAGTCTTAATTTGTGTTGACACGCTGAGGTGAACCTGAAGAAGGCAGTAACATGAGGCGTTACTGAAACGTACGGCTTTCTACCAGGCGAACTTGCCCCCACTGAAAAACAAATATCATGAAAACAGAACAATAACGGCATGCGAATACGTACATCATCGGAGTCCTATCAATAATATTATTAACTACAAAAGAACGACCGGACCGGCTGTTCTAATCTGCCCTTATTCCGTTTCACCCTGGAGCTGTCTAGACAAAGGCTCCCAACCTTGGTGTTGTTCTTTATCATCACTTAACATATTATCTAGAATATTATATCTGATAACCAGGATATGATTATGAGAGACGCTGTAGCGGAGGGCAACGAGAAGTTCGGCCATCTGGTGTGCCTTAGCGTGCACTGACATCACACAATACACAGGCTTCTACCATTTCGCCTTCATCGAAATGCGACCAGGGTTCAACCCTCGTTTTTTTTGGACGACAGCCAAGTGTCGTAGCTACCAAACCACCATTGCGGATAAACCTAAATGTGCGGTGAACTTTCCTATGCCATTTTCGTAAACGAAGCCCGAACTTGTTACCCTCATAAGAGCCTCTCTTCATCCGTGACGCTGTGAACAACCGCCATTTGTCTACAACAGCTGGCAAAGGCATGCTAAATCGGGATCTGCAAGATCCACAGCTGTGCGAATGGGTCAACTGCTGCGCGAAAATAATGAGAAAACTCCGCTCTCTCAGTTTGGCAGCTCATAACTACCGCTTACAATATGCTAGGCAACTCAACGCAATCACGAATCATTTGAAAGGGTGCACCGAGAATATCACCTAATAAGTGGCGTTTGTTTCACCGCACTATGCCCATTATTGTGGAGAAGCGCTGACGTTACGGGCGTAATTGGTGCATGGTAATAATAATAATAATAATAATAATAATAATAATAATAATAATAATAATATAATAATAATAATATAATAATAATAGAGAAGAGACTGGCTTATCTGCATTTCTACATTTTGTTTTGCTAAACTAATGAAAGCCTTTTCTTTCCGATCACGCATTCATATCAAACATTTGTTGCGGTAACCAACACAGCTTGCAATTCTTGTCCTTATAACAATGTTTTTTATTTGTAACTATTAATATGGTTTTTATTGTGTTAGAGTCATTCTTCAAACCGAGTTTTGTGCAGTGAAAATGTTCACTGTGATTACATCATCACTTTTCCTCAGACTTCTGTGTGTTACAGAGTTCCATAATTTTTGTTGGTTCATTATATTTAGGACAAGTTCTCAAAGCAGGATTAAGAGATTTTACTAAACATTTATTTTTTTCAGGGCATACGTTCAAGAGGACAAGAGTCTGCACATAAAGAGTGTTGCTCCAGCGGATGAGGGGGTCTACATTTGTGAATCAGAAAACATTGTTGGCTCAGCTTCTGCTTCCGCGAAGCTTACTGTCTTCTGTAAGTTGTAATCCCTGTCTTGATTATAGTGTGCTATAGGTATACCATTGGGACGACATTCACAGGCACCGAAATGGAGAGATCAAGATGCAGAGGTTTGTTGAAGAGAAAGTTAGCAGAAGTCAAATTACGTAGTTTGCTTGATGAGCAATTTGAGACGGGACTAAGCTCAGTAGATCATTTATAATTCTACCCATACTCAAAATGGAGAAATTCGTCCGAGTTAGCACAATGCAATCACGTCAAACAGAGCACTGTCATGTGTGTCACCCGAATACGATTTTTGTCCATTACAATGATTCATGTAATGATTACCCGCCAATACTCAAAGCTTTCGTGATAATATTCCGATAGTGCCCATCATTGTGCAGAATGAAGGAAAACGTGCACTGCTTATGAAAGAAAATAGGTTTTTTTATGTGCCATGAAAGGCAAGTCCAAATCTGTGCAGAAGTCAGATAAATGAACTTCTTACTTTTTTTCATGGTAATTATCAGATCATTCGTGTAGCTTCAGCTGGAATGTTGATTACAAGACGCAACTTATCAGAAAGCAGTTAGAGTACTATAAGGTCTGTCGTCATATACAGGTGACTTCTTATTGCAATATCAATTACGTGGACACTGTTGGTGATTTGTAGCCGTCACTGTCGGTTTTATGTTTTACATGAAGTTCAAAACGAAAACAACTCCCCGCGCTTGACATAATTTACGTGTAAGTAAAAGGGTGCGAGAGCTGGGAAAGAGCTTGGCTGAAGCAGACATGAAACGAGCCGACCATCTCCGTCGCACGGAAAGCGCATGAGATAGCATCGTCCCACGTGCGAGGCCTGTCGCCGATGGTTTCGCAAGCATAACACCCATGTTCTGTCGGGTGAAGGAAGATCAAGGTGTGCCAGCAAATGGCGAGGAGCACGATGAGTCGCTTGAGCAGTGATTGTTAACTTTTATCAAAAGGAGTGCGAGTGCTATCACAATAGGTGCGACTCGTATAGGCTTGTACGAGTCATGCTCATGACAGATAGCTCGAAAACCCCTTCGTTCCCTGAAGCGACTTTATTCTCGCGCTGGCATTTCGTGGTGTACACGTGAGATTCGGATACGAAGTAATAAAGTAGTCAGATGATAGTCTTACTTCGTTTAACATTCTAATTTGGTGCTCTCACATTCAGTGCTTTAACCCTGTGGGGATTTTGGGACAATAGATCCCGCATATCAATCAACCCTGCGAGGAACTGAACTTTGCCTCATCATTCAGTTTCACTGTTTTCTTGCTCGTTCCAGCCCGTCCAGCATTTCGCCTCGCTCCCCAGGACCAGAAAGTGGGGCTCAATGGTGTCGCCAAGTTTCACTGTCTGGCGACTGGCAGCCCCCCGCCCTCCGTGTTCTGGACCCGAGAAGGCAACCAGGTGCCATGTAACTTTTGTCTGGCACATTTTTGAATGCGGAGAACGCTTACATACATCGTATGATGTACCTAAGCTTAACATCCTCGAAAGGCTCAAAACTGCTCGCATGCTAAGCTTTGCCGGATGATTTATGGTATACAAAGTACCACAAGGACCACAAATAAGTTCGATTGAACGCAGGTGCTGATGTTTCCGGGCAAGTCACACGGCCGCTTCTCGGTCAGTCACGAGGGCACGCTGACCATCAGCGGGGTACGCAAGGAGGACCGGGGCTTCTACGTCTGTTCCGCTTTGTCCATGGTCGGTTCAACCATGGCCAAGGGTCACCTGGAGGTAACGGCTATCGCCGACCTTCCTCCGCCCATTATACGACTGGGGCCGGCCAACCAAACATTGCCTGTGCACACGACAGCTCAGCTACCGTGCGAGGCGGCGGGCACCCCCAAGCCTGTTGTGCAGTGGCTCTACAACGGTTCTCCTCTGAACTACGAAGAACGGCGTCGACTCATGTTGCTAGAATCTGGCATGCTACAGATAAAAGGTGAGTAGCTGGTGTCTCTTATAACAGCCTCATACGGCGCTCTGAATAGCGAAGGCATGAAGAAGTCTCCTTTATAACCTTTAACTATTTGGTGGTTCGGAAATGTTCCTATAGTGAAATCGTTGGTCAATGAGCATGTGTTATTGCGATATCAATTATAGAGACACTAGAAGCGGAATTATACCATCGCCGCGATATGCATGAAGCCCAAGTGCGGCAAGCTCCTTGTACGAGCCGCACAATTTCAATGTGCGGTCAAAAGAAAGCGTTTGGAAAAGAGTGCCATCCTTGCGCCAACTGCGTTGAATGTAAAGGTGAGAATGCATGGCGCGAGAAAGCGGTAAGAGTGAGTAAATGTGAAGGAACCGTATACGCCGTGGAGAGGAAAGTTCGCACGTGGAAGAAACCCGAGGAGTGAAGTGCGCATAAAACTCGCCTATGCTTTTCTAGTCACACCAGTCGAGACGCTGTTGAAAGCTGCGGCTATCATAACCGCAAAGGAAACAGGTAGCTTGCGTGCAGAATCTCGCAAGTATACAATAGCGGGTGCAAACGCTTTGCGAACCGAGATGCCTGGTCACATTGTGTACGCTGTATACCTGTGGGTTTATGTTTAGTTGTGTGCGCATACTTTGGAATAATTTTTCAATAGTGTTTACTATTCAATTCTAGTCACAGCTGAAATTTACCATTCAAAAAGTTCGAAGCTCTGGAAGATAAAATACAGTATAATAAAAAGCACCTGATTTTTGACACTGCTCACAGACCGCAAAATCATCACAAAAATTGAGTAGTCAAAAAAAAAATAAGTTGTGCGTTTTATTTCGCTCAAAGAGTTATATCAACCCAGACACGCCCTAAACAGCTTTATTGCCTTCCAGTCTCTTCAAATAGCTTATTGCCATCCAATCTCTTCCAAAATGACTTATCAGGCATTTTGATGTTTTTCCATTCTCTCGTGAATACATTCCGTACCTACCACGAACCCCACTTAACTACGTGCCGACCGCTGATTTGTGTCTTGTGATGAACGCGACTGATGACAGCAAGTGCGGATTTATTTAACCATAGAGCAATCAGAAAGAATGACGTGAAAAGCAAGGACTGTGGCTTCGCACCAAGGAGCTTGTCCGGCCTTCCCCAATGGTGGTGGTAGTGGTTAGAAGAGGAAGAAGGCGCCTTCCACGATGCGAGGACGCACGCAAGCCTTGCGCACTTGCATCGCTGAATTTGTGTTGATACGCAGCATTTATTGGCGCATGAAGCCTATTTTTCCTAGTTCTGTGCAGCACCATAAACTTGAGCAGGGTTTTCAATCGGGAGGGGGGGGGGGAGGAGTTCATCACTGCGCTTTTCTCCCTGTTAAATCTATGTATGGGCTAGACTTTGTGCGCCCCTTCTAATAATTAGGGAACTAGAAAAGGGAGCTGCATGGGCCCTCTCCTTCCCCCCCCCCTTCTCGCGACGTGTGCAAGCCTATGTGCAGCAAACATATTGCTAACCAAGCCGACGCTATCACTTGCGGGTCGCTTGCTGTAGCGTACACATGCAGCTGTCACGAAAGTGTTCGTTATGACCCTTTCATTCTCCAACACACACGAGCGCTGACATGGTGAGCTGCTTACGATCTTGAAGGCAACGCGTGTGTTCGGCGCAATTAGCGCGATCTTTCACAAAAAGGCAGCATGAACGGCGGCCGCGTTTGAATTATGACCATACCTATGCGCTTGGCCACATGGACTAATGGGCAGCTCACTTAAGGTGCTTATCGGAAGGGTTGTCAGCGACTAAGCTGTTCGGGCGCGTTTGCCGCCATCACGTCGTCACGCATTTCAGATGCTTATCTGTACAGCACCGCCACATCGCCCAAACTGCCGTGACAGTGGCTCCTTCAGATTTCCCTACTACAGTGTAGGATTACACCAAAGCTGCCTTTTGGACTCATCTACGGCCTAGAACAGAGCGACTCACGGAAGCAACTCACGTCAATATAGACGGGCTAAACGAAGGGCATTGTTGGCTGATCTTAATTTTGGACAGAGAATCTGAAAAAAGCGGGTGCCGAAGATTTTATGCCTGTGACTTCAGGTGTTCTAAAGCATTCGCGTCTCTGGCCAGTTAGAATCTTGGGGCTTGCGAAGTCTTGTGCACTCAAAATTTCGCTCTTTGCATAGCACTACTCACGTTTATATGTTGCGTTTAGCTCAATGTTCCGGAGATGCAGGCAAAGTAGAGGCAAGACAATATGTGTTTGCTCACTTTTCATACCGGAGTCACGATAGGTCGCGGAATGAGTAACAGAACATGCCGGCTGTGGTAAAAATGTGTTTAGAGCTCCCATATAATTCCTATAACAATAGAAGAGCATTCATCACCCATGACTAGCCATTTCCATGAACTGAAACTCGCTTTTGTACATTCACAGACCTTCAAATGTCGGACAGTGGTTCGTACACTTGCAAGGCATCGAGTGAAAGTGGTGAGACGTCCTGGACTGCATCTCTCACTGTCGACTCCCCGCACAACCCAAACGTAAATTTTCATCGTTCGCCAGACTCGTCCACATTTCCCGGACCTCCTTCGCAGCCTATGGCGGTAAATACCACGGAGACTTCGATAACACTAACTTGGACACATAGTGAGAAAGTGGGTGCATCATCGCTCAAAGGATACACAAGTAAGTCAGTTTTAGTATATCGTTTGTACACTGTGTAGTCGTCCCATAAAAGTGTAGCTTAAAGTGAACAACCAGTGCAACTGCCACAGTGGCCTATAAAAATTGGAATTGGTTTTCGAGACCAAGGGCAACACAGCCTATTACAATTACGCTCTTATCTAACAAAAAGGTGAAGAGCGAAAAGTTTAAAAAATGTGTTGACTTTAATGACACCGAAGTAAAAATTGTCATAATATGCCTTTATTAGGTGAAGGTCATGATTATTAATTGAGGTTCATTTATTAGCAGGCAGGCAGGCAGGCAGGCAGGCAGGCAGGCAGGCCGGCAGGCAGGCAGATAGATAGATAGATACGCTCAAAGTCACCAAAGTTTCCTAAGAAATGCATTTAGAAACGGCATCAAGAAAGACAACCTCATCCGCTTGATGGGTTCCTTACCGTGATTGAGTTCCTTACCATGCACCCACATGTCAGCCCACGGGCCTACAGCATTTTTTCATCCATCGAAAATGCAGCCGCTGCAGCTGGGATTTGATCCCACGACCCATGGGTCAGCAGCCGAGTACTTTGGCCATAAGCTAGACCACCGCGGCGGGGCCATTTATTAAGTGAAGTTCAGGTTATTTTCATGCACGATGGATAATGGCAGAGTGCTGCAATTACTGTTGTTGGCTTCTGCACATTATTCTTAGATTGATGAAAACCAGTTAAGATAATACTTTAATATTTATATTACTTTTGTTTATACTAAATGTACCCCTACTTTTTAGAAATGTAGAAGTTCGTAATTGTTAATGTTTATGAGTGATACTGTGCTTAATGCGCACATTATTTTTCACATTTAGCAGAAATCATGCAAGTAGTGCAGATTTCATTTGAAAATACGGGGCTCTAATTTAGAATATTAACAAGTGTAAAGGCGCTCCTTCAGTGGCCAATATTTGGGTTGCTGGCCACTGAAGGAGCCACTGAAGAGTCCAATCATCATAATGACAGAACAAATATAGCAACTTAGTTAAATGAATATGAGCTACTGACACTAGGATATGATAACTAATTTCGCCTTTTCGTTTTCAGTTGAATACTATAGCAGTGATCTGCAAAGTGGATGGGTTCTGGCAGCCCATCGAATTCTTGCCGAAACATACGCCATTCAAGCCCTGCGTCCCGACTCACGGTACATTTTCATCATTCGAGCTGAGAACTCTCATGGACTTGGAGTGCCGAGCCCTGTCTCTGAAACCATACGAACTTTAGGTTGGTGTCATCGTTTCAATAAACCTCCTCTGTTGCTACAAGCTCACTCGAAAAATTCATTTCAAACTGAAACAAAAAAATACAATCGTAGCCTTCGCTTTGCTCGACTCATTGCGTTGGCAATTTTCGCAGGATATCGTAACACCGATTTCTCTCAAAATCTCTTCATCACTCACTGAGGACTTTTAATCAGTCCTGTGTTGATATAAGTTCTTTGAGTGCTTTTTTTTTTCTTGGCAGGAATGGCCCCACAGTTTCTCCCCGAGTACAACCTGAATGAAGCACGAACGAAGCTTAGTGCATGTGTGGTGAATCTTCAAGACATACGTGCCATGAGTTCAACAACTGTGAAGCTGAATTGGAAGGTATTCTTCAAACTTCCCTAACATTACTTCCCGAGCAGGAAATGTTTTTTCAATATTTTTCACAAACAGCAGACAGATGTGTGGTGTAAAGTTGCGGTGTTCTTCAAATCATTGGATTAATTTTTTGCAGGATTTTTGTTAAGTTAAAGCGTAATAGTAGTTCTTTTTGTTCAATAAAAAAAAAGAAAGAAACGCTGATATTTAAAAGAACGTGGCTGATCTCTCTATATAAGAATTGGTATACGCAAAAGTGAAACGTGTTTTTACAGAGGTAGTTTAGCGTTTATTGCCCATTGTTTTAGCAGCAGCACCAAATTACAAAGTCACGTCAAGAACAGCAAGCAGCTCGAAACATGCAGCGCAGATCTCAAGCAGAGAGCAATCACGAAATTAGCATAAACATCATGAGCGCGAAATAACAACTGTCACAGTTCGACTCTTGAAACGTGCTGTTGAAACAGAAAAAAACACGCACGAAACGAGCACACAAGTATACACAGGACAAGCGCGAACAACTTTCACAATTCTTTCTGGGTCATGTGTCAGCACTGCGCTCTTGTCGCAAACCCGGCTGTGGCAGCGAGTGAAGTCACCTTCGTGCTCTCCCAAATTTCGAGTCTGATAAGCGCACGTGCAGGAGAGACCACGCTCCGTAAAGGCGGTACTTCGTGGAGACGATGGCCTTTAGGGCAATGCGAGCCCGTCGCGCCACTGATCACAAAAACGCACTTAAGTTTCGAAGTTCTGAGGACTGTCAAACGGTCTATTGTGTATACAATTGGCTTGCCATTAGCACTCAAGCCAACGTATGGTATGTAATGCAGGTTTTGTGTAGCTCACGAGTGCACGTGCAAAAGCTGCATAGGATATTTCCTGTGGTTGTATAGGAGTCCACTTGGGAAAGATGTAGAAGGATGAGTCTGTTCCGAAGAGTAAAGCAGGAGGGACTAAGCCTGTCGCATCTGTTCGTGCGACAACTAGTTAGTCATTATATTTTTTTTTCGAGATGTGCGACGCGCCTTCTTGAGAACGGTATGCCAGTTACGCCTTTGTCATGTTTTGCCTAACTTTGTGGTTAGCATCGCAAGCATGCCCGGAGTCACGCGTGGTTTCTTTAAGGAAGCTGTGGACATGTCCGCTTCTTGTGAGTTTGGTTTTCCAATGAATACCTTATTTTGGTCGGGCGAAATAAATTGCCTAAAGACGTGTGACATTATTTTTTTGGTTTCTGTGTATAGGTTAAATAATAGCGGGGGAGAGGGCAATGATGTTCTCAAGCATGTTAAGAAAATGCAAATTCAATCAAGTGCAAAAAGCTTTCTTTTATATCCCATTCGGGCTCGTTACCGGCAAAAAATTTTTTGAAGATAGAAGATTTTATAAGCCATGCGATTCGAACTGTTTGATCTGTTGAAAGTTGGAGACAATAGATCACGTTTTTTTTTTGCATTGTTGGGAAGGGGGTCTACTTCTGGGATGTTTTACAGAGAACACTAAAAAAGGAAATTCCCTTACATTCACTGGTTGTCAGCTTCTTAACTGTAGAAAAAGAAGATGGACTGCCTTTTGATCTTACAATGCTGCTTGACCTCCATTGCTTATGACGAGCTAGAATGGCTGGTTACTACTGTGGTCCTGACAGGCGTCCTGGGCGCGTACTTTTCTGCAAAAGCATTACTCAATACGTTGATATATACTCAAACAACAATACTTTGTTCCAGAATAGCTTTTCAGGATTGAACCCCTGGCGGACCTAAAGATATTTTAGCACTGTAACCACTAATAGTTTAACGACTTTCTTGTCATCTCCTCTGCTGAATATATTAATATTTATCGCGACGTATATTGACGTTTGTACAATGTTAAAAACCGGAAATAAAGAAAAAATAGTACGCTCCATGGCATCGCGGTTTGCACCGTGCACTGGGGGTTTCTGGTTCGATTCCGTATGACATGTTCACGCCTACTGTTTTTTTTTTCTTTACGATCTCGTAGTACATATTTTTCAATGCCACTTCTGTGACGAAAGTACGTCAGCAGAGCTTTGGTGGACCCCGTCATAAAGCAGATTAGTGTTAAAATATGCCCAACGAAGAAATGCGTATGTAAGCAAATATGTGTTATACACATTTTCACAGCTCATCTGGCTGGCCCAAATGTGCGTTGCTGATGAAAATAATGCACAACCGACGTCATTGGAACCAAATGACGTAGAAAGACTCGAGGGGTTCTTTTCTTTATTAGGCCCTTTTTATTGAAGTGAACTGATAATGAAGCCGAAAAAAATAGTATACTTTGCTGTATATTTTCTGCATAAACGGTATATTTTATATTTGTGATGCTATTTGTGGTTCTCGATTGTTAGGCAGTAGTTATGATATAAATGAAAATATTTTAAGGAAAATAATAAATTGGGCGCAGCTTATGATGATTCATTTTAATTATTTCTAATTAGATTTGTAGCTAAAAATTTTCAAGTCGCAATATATCTTCGTGAAGTGACACAGTGCTCTAACATATGGAGGAAGGGGGAGGGAAGTAACTGAAGAAGAAAAAGCGTAGCATAAAAAGCTACGAGTGTACCCAGGCATAACTGAGGGGAATTGAGAGTGGTTCCGGCAGCAGGGCAATATAGGAGGCAACATACAATGGCATTGTGTAGCAAAATAAGCTACTTTAACAAATAATAGAGTGAATTTCGTCCTGCCTGTACAGTCTTAGTCTAGATGTATAAGAACACATCGATCAGTGACCGAAGGGTAATATGGAGTGGTCTCATTGCTGCAGTAAATTTTATAAACTGCTTCGATCTAACGCGTTATGTCATGCAGGTTCAAGGCAGCAAGGAATACGTGGAGGGATTTTACATTCGGTTCCGGGACATGAGTGGTGGCTCACAAAAGTACAACATGGTGACCGTGCTGAACGGTGGAGCCCTCTCCTACGTGCTCAACGATCTCAGGAAGTTCACGAAATACGAATTCTTTCTCGTGCCCTTCTACAGGAGTGTCGAAGGCCCGCCAAGCAACTCGAGGAGTGTTCAAACACTTGAAGATGGTAAGCAGGAATTTCGGATTGAGTTGTTCCACTAAACACAGAATATGTCCAGCAGCCTAAACACCAGCAACGCACTTGACTTTGATCTTTCTTTGGGCTTCGCCCTCTATTATTCCACCGCGCATCGTGAACACGCTTCCATTTATGTTCTACTTTCTATCACTTTTTTCATATCAATGCGTTGTATTTTGAAATGTTGCTTATTTTTAACCCTTATATGATGTTTGTTTTTTAGTTGTGTATAAACAGATGTCTGTCTTCATAGCTTTTTTTATCTTTTCTTCTTTTTTTCTGTACGTGTACGTGTAAACCACAACAATTTTGTAAGTACTGGCGTTTTACTTTGATGCACTAGTTTTTGATGGTGTAGCTCTGCGTGACATGTTTCCTTTCCTGTTGTATTTTCATATTTGTTTCCTTTTTTGTATCACCCACCCCTCTCTAATGCCTCACGTGTGAGGCTGGCAGTACTTCTGAAATAAAATAAAAATGCGATTCATTTTCAATTGTCAGTGAGTATAGCTCTGCTATGACGAAGCAAAGGGGAAGCAGAGTCTTTATACACAAAATTTTGTTACATTGACTGCCTGTTCTCACGGCCCCTGCTTCTCTTCTGGAAAGCCGAAAAATGGGCTGTGAGTAACCACTTGAAATGATTATGTGAAAGCCTGCAGCACATTGCTCAAATGACAACAAGAGATAGAGCAGCTTAGTTGTAGTAGTGCCAAGCTTCAAGGAAGAGATGAACCGGGTGGCCGTCTTTGCTTCTCTTTATTTTTCTAGATCTTTTGTTCTTTCTTTTTGTTTGCATGTTCTATCTTCTTTTTCTGTATCTTTTTATTTATTTTGCTTTCTCTTTCTATTAGGTCTCATTCTGTGTTATTTTTCTTCTGTCCTTTTTTTTTCTCTTTATTCATCGCTTCGTCTTTCTTTTTATCTATTTCTCTCTGCTTCTCTCTATCTTTCCTACATTCTCGTGTCTGCTTCTTTCTGTATTCTTATCTCTCTCTCTACAGTTATCAAGTAATTCTATACTTTCTATCTTTATTTAGCTCACTTCGCCATTTTTGATATCCCCCTAACTCTCCTTCAACTGTTCTACGTGCCTCTTTCGCCGAGCAGAGTTTTTGCATAACTTTCCCCGCTGAAGTACTTAGTCGGAGAGCTTGGCCCTAATCCTGCGGCATATACCTACCCGAGGAGCTTTGCTAATCAGACCACTAGTTACTTATAATTTCAAAACTTCACAGCATATCCACAGAGTGAATGATGATGAGTGGGGTGAAGCCATCGTCCGTCCGTCCATGCGTCTGCCTCCGCATCCGTTTGTGCACCTATCCATTCGTTTGTGCTTCCGTCCCTCCGTCCGTGCGTCTGTCCACGCGTTTGTCTCTCCTTCCATCCACGCGTACGTCCGTGTGTCCGTGCTTTCGTACATACATCCGTCCATTCGTCCATGTGTCCCTCCGTTCTATTGCACACACTTATGTTTTACTAACGCCATCTAGATGATGACACGAGAAATGATGATGTGACAGCATCATTTATTATACTATTCGAAAGATACTGCGCGTTACGCCTGATGCGGGGCAACGTTAGACTAAGGGGAGCTCCACCCGTAAAATATTCACTGTTAAAAGTTGCTTCCTGCCCCACTATCGTGAAAAGTATCGTGCACCTTTTCTAATACAGCTGTCAATTTCATTATGCTGCTGTCGGTCCATATTGGCACAGCTAGAGAATTTCAACAGGACACTGGTTTCGTACTATCCTCTCTGCTGTATGGAAAGTAGATGTTTATAGACCCCAAAAAATACCTATGTTGGCATTTGTAGCAGTATTTGCTGGCCAAATTCAGTGGAAAAGAAGGCATTCACAACCTAGATGCCAAATGTATCAGCGTTCGAATAGCTGTTAAATGTGTGCTGACAAATTAAGTAGCATGGTCACTTCAATTTTGATTGTTGCAAATTAGAAGAAACAGGTTGTACACATTTCAACAACTTAATTGCATGTATCAAGAGCGATTGCAGATGCCGCCAGATTGTGTCCCGATAGCCGCGAAATGATCAGTGAAACGACATACCTTAAATGTGAAAAAGATGCTTCATTCATTCAAGGAATTTGTTCCTTCCTGTCTATAAACTTTTACTTGCGATGCTTGGCATGGCTTTTATTTGTATTTGAAAAAAAATCTGAATTATTTAATTATTCTCAAGAGGTTATTATGACTTGTCTTGTTATAACAGGGTGTGATAATTGTTTTTTCGCTTAGTTTTGCAGTTGGTAGCCCGCACGTAATAACGTTAATAGCGCAGTCAGATCTGAATTGCAGCAAAGAAAAAGGGGTAAATAGGGTATCATTTTTTTCAAGCTGGCATACTAAACGTATTGGTATTAGTTCACTCTAGAGCAACATAAAAACAAGCAATGGAGGCTGGCGCGAAACTCTTGTAAATCGTTTCTTTTTTTTGCGAGAAACTGTTAGAAAGAATATTCTATATTGTCCAACATAGAGTTTTGTTTTGTTTTCTAAAAGCGAAGCTCTATATGGCGTGTCCTGAGAGTCCCGTCGTAATCGTATGTAGCCTCCTCTCGTTAGTTCTTGAACCGGCTGTAGAGGGCAATACTTGTACGTATAACGAAATGCATATCTATATACGCTGAAAAATGCAAATGGTACGATACTAGAGGACGTTATTGTAGTCTGATAAATATTAAAAATCATAGCTCATCCATGGAGTAAAACATGATGAGTGGGGGGAAGTCCGTCCACGCTTCCGTCCGTCCGTTCGTTCTTGCTTCCGTCCATCCATCCATTCGTGCATCTATCTGTCCATGCATCCGTCTTCTCGTGCATCCGTCTCTGCGTGCGTCCATGCGTCCATCCATCAGTCCGTCCATCGATCCATCCATTCATGCATCCGTTCATGTGTGCATCCGTCTGTCCATCCATCCGTCCCTGCGTCAATGCATCCGTCCATGCGTCCAATCGTTCATTCGTGCGTCCGTTCATTTGTGCATCCGTCCACGCGTCCAATCGTGCATTCGTCTATGCATTCGTCTGTCCGTCCGTTCCTCGTGAGCCAATTCGTGCGTCCGTCCCTGCGTTCGTCCATGCATTTGTCCACCCGTCCGTCCGTGCGTCAAATAGACAGACAGACAAACAGATGACGGACGGACGCGGCCAGCGGATGATTCACGGTTTACCGATAAAAATTATGATACGCGCAAGGCGGTGGCAGCGCGCGCTCGAAGCCGGAATTCCGATGTGCGAGCACGCGAGAAAATAGGAACGACGTCACACGAAGACGTCGGCAATCGCGTGTTCGTCGGCCGTACGCTAGGGGGCACGGTGAAGTAAAATGTGCAGGTATGATGTTGTGAGAGGAATATGGAAAGGGGTCATGGTTTCTGGGCTGACGTTCGGCAATGCGGTTTTGTGCGTGAGATCAGAAGTTCAAGCAAGATTAGAAATTAAGCAACGTGGAATAGGTAGGCTTGCTTTAGGAGCTCACAGGAATACACCAAATCAGGGAGTACAAGGTGATATGGGATGGACATCATTTGAGGGCAGGGAAGCTAGCAGCAATATAAAGTTTGAGAAGCGATTGAACGAAATGGGGGAGGAGCGTTGGGCTAGAAAGGTATTCAGCTACTTGTACATGAAGAATGTCGATACAAAATGGAGGAAGCGAACCAGGAAATTGACTGGTAAATACTTAGAAAACAGCAGGCGGCCAAACCAAAAAGAACTATCGGTTAAGAAGAAAGTGAAGGAAACGGAGGCTGACATGTGGAGAATGGGCATGATTAAGAAGTCCGCACTAGAGATAGTATCGAACTTTTAAGCAGGAAATCGCCAAGGAAAGGATCTATGATAATACTCGGGGTAGTTCTCTACTGTTTGAGGCAAGGACAGGAGTACTGCGAACCAAGACCTATCGGGCCAAATACGGAGGGGTAGACACGGTATGCAGTGCGTGTGGAGAGGAAGAAGAAATTACCGAACACTTGATAATGTTCTGTAAAGGGCTTCACCTTGTAGTTCAGGATGATGGCGCAGAGTTTTTCAAAGCACTGGGGTTTAGGGACCGGGAGGGCAGAATAGACTTTAAGCGGGTAGACTTAACTAGAAGGAGGTTATCTGATTGGTGGCTAAAGTCAAGGCACGAGTGAAAATTAAACTCTTCACTGCAAAGTAAGAATCCTCAAACTCACTTTTTAAAGAAAAAAAATAAGTCTAGTTTTTGGTTCATTAAGTATTACGGCTTGGTGGCGCTAGCCACCGCCCGATCTAAAGGGTGCAGCCATATCCATCCATCCATCCATCCAAAGCCATTTTGACGCACGCGCGCGTTTAGTAGGTCGGCCAATAGACAAGGCTGCAGAGCAGCGTGCGCGCAAAACGGCGGCGGCTGGTACTCGAATACGGAACCCCGATGTGCCAGCACGCGAGGCAGAAGCGTGCCATGAAGCGGCGCGTCGGCGCCGACAAGATCTCGGCGTATGAGAACGGGAGGCCAAAGAGGCGCGACAGCGTCGTGCGGACCCAGCTTCGCTCCCCTCTCCATCATTCACCACGTGAATATTCTGTCATTTTTATACAGCAAGAAGTCACTGCAATTTTCGGAAACATTGCAGTATTTCTACCTGTCATTACTTCACTTTTGTACTTGCTGTTCTTGCGCTAGCTGTGTGAACTATCACTTAACTAAATCACGTATTTCGTTTCACGTCTACCTATCTTTGGTACAGTTGTCTTATTGCAGCCTTTTGTTTTACGAAACCTCATTTGCCAAATGCCTCTAAATATTCCACATCTTGCTTTCGAAGAAGCGAATTAGCTTCGCTTTGTTTTGACTTGTAGTGCAGCAATGATGCACTGCAGCATCTTTCTGTTGCTGCCTTGTAAACAAATAGACAAATATTTCTAATCCAATGATAAATATGTAGCAATGAAGCGAGGAGGACAATACAAATTGCCGTACATTTATAGCGTGCCTATCAAAAACGACGAACGGAACGAAAGGAATGGTGCGATTTGTTCGTCAAGTTATCTAAAGCCAGATTTAGCCATGAAAAATGACTTAATTATCAAAATACTGTCCCTGCAGTGCCAACAGCACCACCGGATAGTGTGGAAGTCCACGTTCTAAACAGCACAGCTGCCGCTATATTCTGGTCTCCCCCGCCACCTCAGCATCGCAATGGAAGACTAAGAGGATACAGTGTAAGTGTTATGTCATCAGCTGAATCACACACTCCTGTCTGGGACAGCGAATTCAGGAAGTGTGTGCACCGCTTTTTCAACGTGGTGAGAAAATGCTGCCAATCGGTACCTAAGGTTTCTGTGAACAACTGAGATAAATATTATTGCACTGCAGTGGTAGGCATCTTAAAACTAATTTTCAAAATGAGCACTAAACTTGTCCCTCTTCTTTCTAGAAATAATGCCAAATATCGAAGTGCTTATATATTCACGGTCTTTGGCTGATTTGATGATTGTGAGTCACATTTACCGAGGACACCACAGACCCACATGTGTGCTCGCTATACCACCGTTAGTAACCAGCCTGTTCGAAAAGAAAAGAAAAGAAAAGGAAAAGGGTGCAGGGTCATGATGCGCGTGTGCCGTAACTTCTTTCCTCCGTGCCACACTGATGAGCGTGTAATGACCCTTCTAATTACAGGCCAATATCCTTGCTCAGTACCATTATTATTATATTTGAAAAAATTTTCATCAGCCGGTTCCACAAATTCATTCAAAAGTATCAGCTTATGTGCCCGCAGCAACATGGTTTCCGCCCAAATCACTCTACTTCATCAGCAGTGTTAACGCTGACTCAAAAAAATTAATGTATCTTTGCAAACTAATATACTTGTGTGTGTCATATTTTTGGACCTGAAAAAAGCCTTCGATACGGTTGATCACAACATACTTTTACATAAGCAAAGCATTATGGTTATCGCAGTAGCCCATTAGATCTTCTCACTAGCTACCTTCATGAGCGAGTGCAGGTAGCTAAAATGAACGATATTACGTCATTACCAAAGTATATGCGCACTGGAGTCCCTCAAGAATCCGTCCTAGGGCCACTTTATTTTCATTACATCTTAATGACCTCCCACAAATTTTAGACACTAATGAAGTTATTATGTACGCCGATGACACTTGTATTATTATAACAGCGGACAACATTCAAGATCCGCAAACTAAAGCAAACAAAGAGTTAAATAAAGCAAGTGAATGGTTCGTGAAGAACAAACTTACTATAAAGGTAAAAAAACTAAATATGTAGTGTTTCGATCACGCAACAATATCATGCCTCCTATATCACTAGATTTGCGAATAAAGGAATTTCAACTTGACGAAGCCAGCTCATTGAAATATCTTGGCGTGATATTTGATAAAATCCGCACTTGCAGAAACAAATAAACGCAGTTTCTACAAAGCTCTCCTCGGGATGCTACGCACTTTCACAAGCACGTCATCATCTTGATACCAATATTCTGTGTACTTTATATTTTTCACTCATTCACAGCCACATCTCATACTGCAATGAATCATGGGTGCAACATAAAAAACGTTTCTTGAACCTGTTCGCAAACTTCAAAAACGAGTTCTGAGAATAATCACCCAGTCTTGCTACAATGAGCCGAGTATGCCTTTGTTTATGAAAATGAATATTTTGCCTTATGGTAAGGTACACGAATTAAAAATTACCACGTGTGTTTTCAATGTTGTCAAAACAACCTGCCTTTTCATGTTTCTTTATTTTGCACATCCTCTCGTGTAACCAGAAATCAAACATATCGAAATTTCAATCTTCCTCCAACGAAGAATACTTACGAACAACGTTTGCTGCAGTTTTCAGGGCCAAAAATTTGGAATAACTACCAGCAGAAAGAAAATAGTTGAATAATTTTTCATCAGTTCTCAAGAAATACTTACTTACACAGAACAATGTTTATCAATGAAAACAATTATGATGTCATTCGTGTGTGTGTCTATGTATGCATGTGTGTCTGCCAGAAACCTGTGAAATTGTTTAAAAATACCATTGTCACCCATTTATTAGGTTTTTGTTTTCGGTATTAGCCATGCATATTTTAACCTTCATAATAGTACAACAATCTGCTTTGTTTACTTGTATTTTCGTAAGTTAGAACTGTTAAAAACAATCGTGCATTTACCGACACTTTCGCTCTTCCTTTTTTTCACTCGTGCAAATTAAGGATGCACGATAACTATCTGTATGCGTGTGATATATCTTTTTTGTACATGGAACCCTTAGTTATTTATTTTTTTGGACCCCCAACAGCCTTCGGCTATGGGTCCAACCAGTCGTAATGTTTCTGTATGTTTCACAGTTTGCAAATAAAGAATTGAATTAAAGCTATGTAGAGAAGTTGAAAATTTTTACCTGTGCGGTCTTTAGCTAAGACTCAAACAATGAAAGTAATGGCACACGTGACACAAAAGGTTAGCCAAGTCATGACCGGTTATCTGTTGCACCTTCATTTTTTTAGGCCTTATTCATAAGTATTTTGCCGTCCTGAGTTTAGGAAAACTTCCCCTCTTTTTCCCTCTTCACAATTGTAGTTTTTTTATGTAGCACATTGCTTTCCCTGTAGAGATGCTTGTTTATAAAATGGGCGTGTCTTCTTCAAAACAGTTTGGATGCGCCCATTTCATTTTTGTTTTGCCAGCTGCAAAAACCAGTCACGTGCTGATCTGGACATAAACTTTACCACATTATTTGTGGAGTCATTCGTCAGCATCTCATGAACAACATTGATTTCACTACTGTCATGCTCTATTTTAAGCCCGTAGCGACTGTTTGGATTATATTGTTCACGCCTTCATTTCCTGCTGTAGGCACACTTTTCAATTCAATTTTATTCTTCCTCCCACATAGCTTTAGTTCTAGCAATTGTTTATTCTCTTCCTTCAGCTCTTCATTCAGTTTCAGGTTTCTCTGTTCAATGTTGTAGGCATACGACTTTTACTACACACGAGTCCGAGCGAAAAATATTGACTGTCAATTTAAACTCTTCAAAACTCTTTTTAATGAAACCCGTCGACAGCCCTGACAAATCTCACCTCAGCTTTCGCTGCCAAGTTCACTAATTGAAGCACTTTATTTCATTATTCAAATGAAGCACTGCTCACGTGTTGCAGGGCCTCTTTAGGTAGCTTCATGATGAATCACATTTTGGCTATTTGTAAAATACATACCATGTAGAAAATATACAGTTGACATTTTCAGCTAGTTTATGCACAATAATGAACAGAAGAAGAAAAATTGAAGTACCAATGAAGCTGAGCTCTAAGTTGGACCTAAGCGTAAACAGGTTCACGTAGTGCAAACAGGTCAGTGACTTATTTATTCCGCTGGCTTTGTATATATGAAAATGTTTTTATTGTGTGATAAGCATCAACGTATTATTCAATGAATTACAGCAGTACATAAGGCACCACACAGCTTACAAATGTGCTGTTAGGCCACATTACAAACTATACTTCCTGTTTTTCTGACAATTTCCTATAACATTCCAATCTTTAAAATGTTATCTAATAAAAATGTTATGGCTAATGACTACAGATAAGTACTCACTATACAAATACTTTTTTACTTGATTTACAGCATGTACAGTAATTTTAGTGTTTTGTGCTCTTCACTTCAATTCAGATTTTATAGTGAGAAGCGAAATAATATTCAGGAACTCTTTTCAGTTTTATGTGAAAGTGCAAAGTTTAGAGGTACTTACAATCTTGTTTCCTGAGGAATATAGGTAGTTTTTCAGAGATCTAGTATAGTTTTTGAAGCTGTGGAAGGTTTTAGAAAGAAAACTGCGGGAAAATTTTCTACGGTGTGTAGAGTAATTACACCACATAAAGAATGACACGAGCACTTTGTTCCAACTGGGAAAAAAACAAACTTCCCATTCGCAGGTGTACGTTATCGGCGATGCATTTGACTTCCATTTCAATCAAAGCACCAACTCCACAGCAAACAGCCTTACATTAAACAACCTGAAGAAAGGAGCCTCGTATGAAGCACGTGTGGTTGCTGTGACTACCGCTGGTGGGGGACCGGCCAGCCGCCCCGTTCACTTCAAATGGGTAAGTGCCGCTTTCCAAGCCAGAATTTTTCTCTAGCTAATTTATTCATTATCGTATACATTGTCGTAGCATGGTTAGACGGCAATTTTGATTGTCATTGTAGGTGATGTTATTGTTTTCTAACGCAACTGAGTTGTACGGCTCCGCATTAAACTCCATTCCTTTGAAGTGCATATGGTTCTCCGAGAGCGTTCTAGAGCATTCGAAGATTTAACTTATGTATGCTATGGAAACACATTGTGTGCTGAAGTCCTGCCCTCTTTCCATACATTTGGAAGCTGTGGAAAGGGAATGGTGGTCGGCCACACCACTTGATCTCGCTTCATCAATACAATGCATATGTCAATGTATATGTATACAACTACCTGTAGAAACGACAGGTGGGCTAGCTAACGGCTCTGGTTTTTCTGCTGAGTTGTGCAATGAAGCAATAAGTGGCACCAAGGGCAACGATTCTCTAATTGCGAGAAATTCTTCGGTGTATTTTGCCATTTCCTTACGTTGCAAATCACATTCAGTAGTTTATGCATGCTTTTTATCATATCATTTTTAAAATGCAGATAGGTCTTGAATCTTAAACAGCATTTCTAATTTTTAACTATTTTCATGGCTTGTGATTAGCATAACAGGTGAAATTTAAGCATTCTTTTGTTAAGCTGTATAATGATTTTTATATTATAACACCATGCAGATTGAGTGCCTTATAAAAATTATGTTGTTGCAGTAATACATCATTCTGCTTTTAAGTCTTTAACAAAAATGTTTGAGAGAGAGGATATTATGACTCTAAAAAACTCGAAAGCAATGATCAAGACAATATGAAGAAACTAAAAAAAGTTCAAGATAAATCATTTCTTTGGGATATCAATAAATAGCAAAGCTACAGAAGCATCGATGTCACCATTATTTGCATCGCTTGCAGTGAAGATGCATGAATAAGTTTTTGAACTTTAGCTTCATACTCATAGCGTAACACCACCAGTGCTGAAATTATGAGTTGCGATTTACATACAACACGTGTGCAGTTCACCATCTCATATCTTTTTCTTTGTACATTTCAGAAAACCCGGCATTCTCAACATCAATCTCTACACCTCTTCAAAACGTTGTCACACAGCCATGGTTCATTGCACTTTTCGGATTATTGCTGCTCACAGCAGTCACAGTTTTCATAATAGTTTTACAACGAAAAAGATGGCTCGAACATACGAAGACAATTATAACAGGTATGGATTTGAGATGCTTAATGGCTTCTTCATACATATATAGACTCTCCCCAGTCATGCAACTCTATAGACTAGATACATGAGATTCTATTAGACAGTCTTGTTGGAAGATAGCCAGGCAACTGTAACAGGGTATGAGAGTCCATAAGAAGTATTAGTTAGAAAATATAACAGATTATATTCAATGCTACAAGAGGTTTTTGTTGTAAGATAGTGTTTATTCAAAAATTTGTTCAGTTAGCCTTCCACTCTTTTGTTTCTATAAACAAACTGCTGCATTCATATTTTTTCCAGCTCCGGTACGAAAGCAAGAAGACATCAGGTAAGTCATAAAAGTGGTGACCGCTGTCCTGTCCCCCGGCACGGTGCAGTTGTGGCGTCTCTTCCTCAGCGGGAGATAAATTCCCCTTACGAGCGCTCGAACGAGAATGTCATCTGTATGATGAGCAGAGCGCGTGAATACGAACACATGCGAAACGGAGGCACATTAGTCTCGCGTAACAGAGCGATTCGCGGTAAAAAGTAAAACAGAAAACACGGACACATTCTGCAAGTGTGCCATTCAACTGCGAATCTAAAAACGAGGCAAGGCATACTCAGTCTATAGGCCCCACACATTTACCGAACTGGTCTTGGAAATTACTTTGTTCGTCTTTTTATTTCGATTGTTCCATTTCGACACTGACATGAAACAATGGTTCTTTTATCAACTAACTGATGCATGGTTAATTAGTACATGCTTTCTAATATACTGACAAGAGTATGCAAGAAAGAATCGCAGCAGTCATGTGCAAAATTACCCATGTGCTTTCCTAATACTTTCCTCTTTCTGTGCAATACAATTGCATCTACTACATAACACGCGTTTAATGCTTATCTTTCCAACTTTGGGTGCGTAACATTACACTCTTCCTGGCATGCAAGCAATTAATTCCTAAATCCTGCCCTCCATGCTCACTCCAGGAACTGTTTCGATTCCCTCTCTGGTCCGACATGTATGAGCCCTCACGAAGCCTTGTGGATTGACCAGATTGCCTTGAGAGCTTCTGACACCCTCAAGGAGCCCTTCGGTGAAATAGAGGCTCTTAACAAGATGAGCTGTGCTTCAAATGATCTTAACTATTCTAGGTGAGCTTCCTCTGACCTACAAAAGATTGCCCATCCTATTCATTGACAGTGATATGCTACGTCAAACTGGCACAGAGCAGGTCATTTCTAAAGGCTCGTTCACTCTGGCAACTCTCAATGCTTGTACGAACAAGTCGGTCGCAAACAAAGTTTTCCGAGAAAGAGTGTGTTTTCGATCAGTAACTCAATCAACTGTTTTCCGTATGTATGAGTACAGTTGAAAATAATAACATGCACAGGAACAAGGCGTCTTCTTGCTTACGGCATGTTTTACAAGCCAGAGACAGCACGGACAAGTTGATAATATAATTCATGAGGCATATTGATGTGGTGAAGGGCGTAGATAGTGCTAGTTGGTGTAAACATGGATTGCCCGTCACTCCTTTCTCGGTCATCGGTCACAAGTGGTCACGCACTCTATGTCACTCTTCACTGCGAATGATTCATAACAGTTCCTCAGACAAATTTTGCTTGTGTACCTTTCTATTGTATAATGAGTTAAAGAAATAAAGTGGTCTTGCTGAAAATTTGTTGAACTTTGTGTCCATTAGTCTTAACGTTGTCTATTAAACTTTTGTATACAAGTCGCAATGGATAATTTTCGGCAAATTACATAGTAAAACTTTGTACTACGTGACGTTGTTAAGGTTCGTGATAAACATGAGCAAGCGTGGAGTTCTCAGAAGATTATGAAGATGATCGAATGTAAAGCGCTTGCGCAACAAGCTGCTCAACCATCTTGTTTAGCTGTCGATTCAATGTTGCAGTTCATTGAGCCTTCATTTCTCCTCCATCACAGTATATATAAACCTGTATTACGGTGCAGCTTACTGTGATTCTATGTAGTCAGTGCTAAACCGAATTTTTATTCTTAGCGTTATTTAAATTTCTGGCTACCTGTTGCGTGCAAGTGTGCATACTAAAGACAAAAATATTCAAAGGTCATGTGTTGCGGAGGCTCCCATGCACATAAATTTGGCCAAAAGAAAGTTAAATTGTGGGATTTAACATGCCAAAATAATTTCTAGTAAATAATGTGCTGAACATGTCATTTCACAACTTAGGCATAAAAGACCAGCATATATTAAAATTTCAGTTTATTGTCATAAGAAAACTGTTGTTCTAATGAGTAGATGAACGAACTGAAATTTATTTTGCAGAGAATGTTTTTGCGACATTGCTCATTTAGAAGCAAATATACAAGTATTCGATTGGTAAGCAGATGCACTTAAAATTGTGCTCTGAACCCCGTATATATCAGAATTTCCACCTAACCGTAAAACACATGTTTTGTTCGTTACTTTCTGAAGAATTGATTGGATAGCCTAACTGCAGTATTGAATTATCAAACAAGTTATTTCTCAGTTTTTCACTTCAATACACCTCTGCTTACACCATTTATTTTTCCTATGTATGCAGTGTCTATGCACCTTTAAACTGCAGAATTGATGCCACTGACTATGCTGAGGTGGACACTTACAACTTGACAACTTTCTACAAAAAGGACATTTCGTCTATGCCCGAGCCTTATACTACTACAACGCTGATAAATTCTTCATTCCATAAGAGTTTAAGTGGTTCAGTAAGTAAAACGTTTTGTTTCCTACTGCTATCTTCCACTATGACGTGGTGCTATTATTCACGACGACTCACATGGTCATATCTCAAATGTGCCGATTGTTTTCTCGTGTTATTGCATGAAGATCTTCAGTTTTGCACTGAAACTGTCTACTGGGCTGAGCTTGTGTTTCCTTGCCATTTTATTCTTGCTTATGTCCTCTTTATTTCTTTCCTCAGTATCTTGAGAGGATCTCTGATTATCTCCTTGACTTTTTGATGTCTCCAAATGAGATTTTAATCATGAGTCATGCATAAATTTTCATTATGTGTAACTTTATTTAGAGCTTTATCTGTGTTGTCACTTGATGTAGCTGTATGTTGTAATGAGGTGACATATCACTACAAGAAATACGAAAGAGTGATGATACCGCTCATCTGTTTGTATTTAAAATGTTAGAGGTAGTATAGGCTGAGTATTGTATGGCAGGTGAATGGGACTTACACTCATCTTCAAAAAAGTTACGAAACAGTATTACTTGCAAAGTGACAATTGGGAACTGATCAAGTTTTAAATAAAAGTAAATCTTGTATGGCTTCTCATGAACAAAAAATTACAGTCACTTCATTTTAAATTAAAAATTTGTGAAATGGCCATACCTTGCACATGTAGCGCAAGGCCAGAACAAACATCACAGGTAGTGTTCGGATTCCAGGAAGACTCTTTGTTCCGAAGTCTGTGCCTTTGCCTTACTTAAACAACACGGATTTGTGAGAACATGATATGCGACCAGTATTACCTAAATTTAACAAGAACATGTAATGTTACTTGTATAATATGATTTGAGCTGGTACTTGCCACATGACTACAGTTCTGTGATTTTTATGCTGTAACTGGTGCTAGTGATTTTACGTGGTCTAGGCCCCTTGCTGAACTGTACTATTCATGGCTATGCTATGCTGGGAGTGCCTCGGTACATACCCACGTCCCACACATATCCATACTTCACAATGCTTTGCGATGGCCTTTCCCCCATTCCTTTCTTTCCTTCTTACACACCCATTTTTCATCATCCTCCATTTCCTTTGCAATACCCTTGCTTGTACTATGAATAGCTATGCTATTTATGCTATGAGGCCTCGGCACATACCCTTGTACCACACATATCCATACTACATATTCCCTTGCGATGGCCTTTCCCCATTTCTTTTCCTTCCATCTTACACACGCATTTTTCTTCTTCCTTCATTTTCTTTGCCTTCCCCTTGCTGTACTATGAAATACTATACTATGCTAAGAGCTACTTTGCACATACCCACTTTAACAGTCAAAAACTGTTATGATATCACACCAACGGTTCCGTATTTGTGCCATTGTCTGTACCGCTATTGCACGAAATAGTGAAAAACGAACCAGGGCAGATTATTCAGGGTAGAATAGTGGTTTGAACCTGGGTCCATGCTACTTCAGTATTGCACCGAGTCATGCCAGTGCTCGAAACTCCCACACACACACACTCAATACAAGAGTTATGTTGGTATGAAAACGTGTTCACATATAGAATCTAATGTGGTAGAGAAGAGTGAAACACAAGCAAGTGTTGCAGAACGAGAATCACACACATATCATTCCTCCTCATCTGCCGTTTCCTTTGCCACCCCCTTGCTATAACTATGGATAGCAGTGTTATGCTAGGAGATGCTTAGCACAAAACAAAACTGCTTAAGTCGGGGGTCGTTGAATGCAGTACGACCCATCACAAAGGACTCAGACATGATTCTTCATCGTCATAATCCTCCGAATCAACTAATGGAGAGCTCTAACACAGACCCCACACCAAGGAGACGCTCGCTTTTGGGCCAGGGCAAATAACCTCCTCTTCAAGCTTTCACAGTCGCAGCAGCTGCAACAGCAGATATTCAGTAACCCATTCATGGACAATAGTATACAGTCATCACTGCCATCACTTATCAAAGAGCCGACAGCATTCGATGCTGCCACGGAGCGACAAGGCTCACGGCTGGCCATACTTCAAGGTGAGCATTGGGGCAAAATATTTGCAGGAACTTTGTGATTTTAATTGCTGTATCAGGGTCCATATAAAAGGCAATGTGAAGATTCACCAGTTAAATATACAGATCAGGGCGATGTTTCGAATGTCTTGCATGCAAAGCCATGCTTAACATAAATACCCCAGTTTTTGTATAACATTCGTTAAAGAGTAAAAAGTATTGGAGGGCAAATGCTGGTAATACTGGATAATGCAGGCTAAACAATAAATTCTGTCAGTATTGATTATATTATGGTAAGTGTTGCCTAACATAGGCTATCGGACGTTATAGAGCACGCACTTGTTTTTGTGGCTTTTTCTGTGTCCATGTGTTATCGTTAAATTCAAGGCTGCACTCAGCAAGATGTTTTTTGATGAGCCTAGACAGTATTATGCCTCGTAACTTCACATCACTCCTACGGCCTTGTTCTGCAGATCGTGGTAAATAATCGTAGTAATTTCGCTCTAATATTTCCAGAAATAAGAGAAACTTTATTGGTATACAGAGCACTATGACTGCTGCAGGTGACATACCTAGGCTTCACTTGAATTATTCTGAAAGCTGGTGAATTTCAGCATAGAAATAACAAACAAGTCTCCACCTATAACCTCGGGCACTGCTCTCCAGGACATATCTACCAGCACTGCTATGCTGAATCTGACGTTGAGGATGCATCGCAGCCACAGTCATGCGAGTCCAGTGTTCCAGAAGACACTAATTTTGCACCAAGTAACAGTAAGTGATGTAGTTTTGTAAAGCAGTTACTTAGAAGAATAATGCAGATTTTCCATAGAGATCCGTTTGTACCAATACAGATCATTTCGAACAATTCGTTCGGAGTTATTCCGAGCCCTACCTTTAGAGGTACTCTATCGACAATTGAACTCCAAACAATCATACCAATCTGTGTGGGTCCTTGTAGAAATTTTTATTAAAAAAGTTTTTGCCACGCTTATTTCGCATACTTGTTTTCTAACAAAGCGACCACACAATCAAGAGGTGCCACCCCGCCGCGGTGGTCGAGTGGCTCAGTGGCTTCCCATATGTTTTGAAGCACTGTTTTGAAGCACTAAGTTCACTAATTGAAGCACTTTTATTTCATTATTCAAATGAAGCACTGCTCACGTGTTGCAGGGCCTCTTTAGGTAGCTTCATGATGAATGACATTTTGGCTATTTGTAAAATACATACCATGTAGAAAATATACAGTTGACATTTTCAGCTAGTTTATGCACAATAATGAACAGAAGAAGAAAAATTGAAGTACCAATGAAGCTGAGCTCTAAGTTGGACCTAAGCATAAACAGGCTCACGTAGTGCAAACAGGTCAGTGACTTATTTATTCCGCTGGCTTTGTATATATGAAAATGTTTTTATTGTGTGATAAGCATCAACGTATTAATCAATGAATTACAGCAGTACATAAGGCACCACACAGCTTACAAATGTGCTGTTAGGCCACATTACAAACTATACTTCCTGTTTTTCTGACAATTTCCTATAACATTCCAATCTTTAAAATGTTATCTAATAAAAATGTTATGGCTAATGACTACAGATAAGTACTCACTATACAAATACTTTTTTACTTGATTTACAGCATGTACAGTAATTTTAGTGTTTTGTGCTCTTCACTTCTATTCAGATTTTATAGTGAGAAGCGAAATAATATTCAGGAACTCTTTTCAGTTTTATGTGAAAGTGCAAAGTTTAGAGGTACTTACAATCTTGTTTCCTGAGGAATATAGGTAGTTTTTCAGAGATCTAGTATAGTTTTTGAAGCTGTGGAAGGTTTTAGAAAGAAAACTGCAGGAAAATTTTCTACGGTGTGTAGAGTAATTACACCACATAAAGAATGACACGAGCACTTTGTTCCAACTGGGAAAAAAACAAACTTCCCATTCGCAGGTGTACGTTATCGGCGATGCATTTGACTTCCATTTCAATCAAAGCACCAACTCCACAGCAAACAGCCTTACATTAAACAACCTGAAGAAAGGAGCCTCGTATGAAGCACGTGTGGTTGCTGTGACTACCGCTGGTGGGGGACCGGCCAGCCGCCCCGTTCACTTCAAAATGGGTAAGTGCCGCTTTCCAAGCCAGAATTTTTCTCTAGCTAATTTATTCATTATCGTATACATTGTCGTGGCATGGTTAGACGGCAATTTTGATTGTCATTGTAGGTGATGTTATTGTTTTCTAACGCAACTGAGTTGTACGGCTCCGCATTAAACTCCATTCCTTTGAAGTGCATATGGTTCTCCGAGAGCGTTCTAGAGCATTCGAAGATTTAACTTATGTATGCTATGGAAACACATTGTGTGCTGAAGTCCTGCCCTCTTTCCATACATTTGGAAGCTGTGGAAAGGGAATGGTGGTCGGCCACACCACTTGATCTCGCTTCATCAAATACAATGCATATGTCAATGTATATGTATACAACTACCTGTAGAAACGACAGGTAGGCTAGCTAACGGCTCTGGTTTTTCTGCTGAGTTGTGCAATGAAGCAATAAGTGGCACCAAGGGCAACGATTCTCTAATTGCGAGAAATTCTTCGGTGTATTTTGCCATTTCCTTACGTTGCAAATCACATTCAGTAGTTTATGCATGCTTTTTATCATATTTTTAAAATGCAGATAGGTCTTGAATCTTAAACAGCATTTCTAATTTTTAACTATTTTCATGGCTTGTGATTAGCATAACAGGTGAAATTTAAGCATTCTTTTGTTAAGCTGTATAATGATTTTTATATTATAACACCATGCAGATTGAGTGCCTTATAAAAATTATGTTGTTGCAGTAATACATCATTCTGCTTTTAAGTCTTTAACAAAAATGTTTGAGAGAGAGGATATTATGACTCTAAAAACTCGAAAGCAATGATCAAGACAATATGAAGAAACTAAAAAAAGTTCAAGATAAATCATTTCTTTGGGATATCAATAAATAGCAAAGCTACAGAAGCATCGATGTCACCATTATTTGCATCGCTTGCAGTGAAGATGCATGAATAAGTTTTTGAACTTTAGCTTCATACTCATAACGTAACACCACCAGTGCTGAAATTATGAGTTGCGATTTACATACAACACGTGTGCAGTTCACCATCTCATATCTTTTTCTTTGTACATTTCAGAAAACCCGGCATTCTCAACATCAATCTCTACACCTCTTCAAAACGTTGTCACACAGCCATGGTTCATTGCACTTTTCGGATTATTGCTGCTCACAGCAGTCACAGTTTTCATAATAGTTTTACAACGAAAAAGATGGCTCGAACATACGAAGACAATTATAACAGGTATGGATTTGAGATGCTTAATGGCTTCTTCATACATATATAGACTCTCCCCAGTCATGCAACTCTATAGACTAGATACATGAGATTCTATTAGACAGTCTTGTTGGAAGATAGCCAGGCAACTGTAACAGGGTATGAGAGTCCATAAGAAGTATTAGTTAGAAAATATAACAGATTATATTCAATGCTACAAGAGGTTTTTGTTGTAAGATAGTGTTTATTCAAAAATTTGTTCAGTTAGCCTTCCACTCTTTTGTTTCTATTGTAGTGAAAAGAAAGACGATGTTACCATCAGGTCAGCTATCATCAACACAAGAAGAAGGCACGAGATCGGCGATCAAGCACCGTCATCTGGGTTCGCCTGCGTTCCTTTAGTGCTACCACCCGCTTGCTCAGTCCTTCAATAAACCCCCTTTACATTTGGTGGAGGTGCTGGGTCAAACAAACTGCTGCATTCATATTTTTTCCAGCTCCGGTACGAAAGCAAGAAGACATCAGGTAAGTCATAAAAGTGGTGACCGCTGTCCTGTCCCCCGTCACGGTGCAGTTGTGGCGTCTCTTCCTCAGCGGGAGATAAATTCCCCTTACGAGCGCTCGAACGAGAATGTCATCTGTATGATGTGCAGAGCGCGTGAATACGAACACATGCGAAACGGAGGCACATTAGTCTCGCGTAACAGAGCGATTCGCGGTAAAAAGTAAAACAGAAAACACGGACACGTTCTGCATGTGTGCCATTCAACTGCGAATCTAAAAACGAGGCAAGGCATACTCAGTCTATAGGCCCCACACATTTACCGAACTGGTCTTGGAAATTACTTTGTTCGTCTTTTTATTTCGATTGTTCCATTTCGACACTGACATGAAACAATGGTTCTTTTATCAACTAACTGATGCATGGTTAATTAGTACATGCTTTCTACTATACTGACAAGAGTATGCAAGAAAGAATCGCAGCAGTCATGTGCAAAATTACCCATGTGCTTTCCTAATACTTTCCTCGTTCTGTGCAATACAATTGCATCTACTACATAACACGCGTTTAATGCTTATCTTTCCAACTTTGGGTGCGTAACATTACACTCTTCCTGGCATGCAAGCAATTAATTCCTAAATCCTGCCCTCCATGCTCACTCCAGGAACTGTTTCGATTCCCTCTCTGGTCCGACATGTATGAGCCCTCACGAAGCCTTGTGGATTGACCAGATTGCCTTGAGAGCTTCTGACACCCTCAAGGAGCCCTTCGGTGAAATAGAGGCTCTTAACAAGATGAGCTGTGCTTCAAATGATCTTAACTATTCTAGGTGAGCTTCCTCTGACCTACAAAAGATTGCCCATCCTATTCATTGACAGTGATATGCTACGTCAAACTGGCACAGAGCAGGTCATTTCTAAAGGCTCGTTCACTCTGGCAACTCTCAATGCTTGTACGAACAAGTCGGTCGCAAACAAAGTTTTCCGAGAAAGAGTGTGTTTTCGATCAGTAACTCAATCAACTGTTTTCCGTATGTATGAGTACAGTTGAAAATAATAACATGCACAGGAACAAGGCGTCTTCTTGCTTACGGCATGTTTTACAAGCCAGAGACAGCACGGACAAGTTGATAATATAATTCATGAGGCATATTGATGTGGTGAAGGGCGTAGATAGTGCTAGTTGGTGTAAACATGGATTGCCGTCACTCCTTTCTCGGTCATCGGTCACAAGTGGTCACGCACTCTATGTCACTCTTCACTGCAAATGATTCATAACAGTTCCTCAGACAAATTTTGCTTGTGTACCTTTCTATTGTATAATGAGTTAAAGAAATAAAGTGGTCTTGCTGAAAATTTGTTGAACTTTGTGTCCATTAGTCTTAACGTTGTCTAGTAAACTTTTGTATACAAGTCGCAATGGATAATTTTCGGCAAATTACATAGTAAAACTTTGTACTACGTGACGTTGTTAAGGTTCGTGATAAACATGAGCAAGCGTGGAGTTCTCAGAAGATTATGAAGATGATCGAATGTAAAGCGCTTGCGCAACAAGCTGCTCAACCATCTTGTTTAGCTGTCGATTCAATGTTGCAGTTCATTGAGCCTTCATTTCTCCTCCATCACAGTATATATTAACCTGTATTACGGTGCAGCTTACTGTGATTCTATGTAGTCAGTGCTAAACCGAATTTTTATTCTTAGCGTTATTTAAATTTCTGGCTACCTGTTGCGTGCAAGTGTGCATACTAAAGACAAAAATATTCAAAGGTCATGTGTTGCGGAGGCTCCCATGCACATAAATTTGGCCAAAAGAAAGTTAAATTGTGGGATTTAACATGCCAAAATAATTTCTAGTAAAATAATGTGCTGAACATGTCATTTCACAACTTAGGCATAAAAGACCAGCATATATTAAAATTTCAGTTTATTGTCATAAGAAAACTGTTGTTCTAATGAGTAGATGAACGAACTGAAATTTATTTTGCAGAGAATGTTTTTGCGACATTGCTCATTTAGAAGCAAATATACAAGTATTCGATTGGTAAGCAGATGCACTGAAAATTGTGCTCTGAACCCCGTATATATCAGAATTTCCACCTAACCGTAAAACACATGTTTTGTTCGTTACTTTCTGAAGAATTGATTGGATAGCCTAACTGCAGTATTGAATTATCAAACAAGTGTTTTCTCAGTTTTTCACTCCAATACACCTCTGCTTACACCATTTATTTTTCCTATGTATGCAGTGTCTATGCACCTTTAAACTGCAGAATTGATGCCACTGACTATGCTGAGGTGGACACTTACAACTTGACAACTTTCTACAAAAAGGACATTTCGTCTATGCCCGAGCCTTATGCTACTACAACGCTGATAAATTCTTCATTTCATAAGAGTTTAAGTGGTTCAGTAAGTAAAACGTTTTGTTTCCTACTGCTATCTTCCACTATGACGTGGTGCTATTATTCACGACGACTCACATGGTCATATCTCAAATGTGCCGATTGTTTTCTCGTGTTATTGCATGAAGATCTTCAGTTTTGCACTGAAACTGTCTACTGGGCTGAGCTTGTGTTTCCTTGCCATTTTATTCTTGCTTATGTCCTCTTTATTTCTTTCCTCAGTATCTTGAGAGGATCTCTGATTATCTCCTTGACTTTTGTGATGTCTCCAAAATGAGATTTTAATCATGAGTCATGCATAAATTTTCATTATGTGTAACTTTATTTAGAGCTTTATTCTGTGTTGTCACTTGATGTAGCTGTATGTTGTAATGAGGTGACATATCACTACAAGAAATACGAAAGAGTGATGATACCGCTCATCTGTTTGTATTTAAAATGTTAGAGGTAGTATAGGCTGAAGTATTGTATGGCAGGTGAATGGGACTTACACTCATCTTCAAAAAAGTTACGAAACAGTATTACTTGCAAAGTGACAATTGGGAACTGATCAAGTTTTAAATAAAAGTAAATCTTGTATGGCTTCTCATGAACAAAAAATTACAGTCACTTCATTTTTAAATTAAAAATTTGTGAAATGGCCATACCTTGCACATGTAGCGCAAGGCCAGAACAAACATCACAGGTAGTGTTCGGATTCCAGGAAGACTCTTTGTTCCGAAGTCTGTGCCTTTGCCTTACTTAAACAACACGGATTTGTGAGAACATGATATGCGACCAGTATTACGTAAATTTAACAAGAACATGTAATGTTACTTGTATAATATGATTTGAGCTGGTACTTGCCACATGACTACAGTTATGTGATTTTTATGCTGTAACTGGTGCTAGTGATTTTACGTGGTCTAGGCCCCTTGCTGAACTGTACTATTCATGGCTATGCTATGCTGGGAGTGCCTCGGTACATACCCACGTCCCACACATATCCATACTTCACAATGCTTTGCGATGGCCTTTCCCCCATTCCTTTCTTTCCTTCTTACACACCCATTTTTCATCATCCTCCATTTCCTTTGCAATACCCTTGCTGTACTATGAATAGCTATGCTATTTATGCTATGAGTGCCTCGGCACATACCCTTGTACCACACATATCCATACTACATATTCCCTTGCGATGGCCTTTCCCCATTTCTTTTCCTTCCATCTTACTCACGCATTTTTCTTCTTCCTTCATTTTCTTTGCCTTCCCCTTGCTGTACTATGAAATACTATACTATGCTAAGAGCTACTTTGCACATACCCACTTTAACAGTCAAAACTGTTATGATATCACACCAACGGTTCCGTATTTGTGCCATTGTCTGTAACCGCTATTGCACGAAATAGTGAAAAACGAACCAGGGCAGATTATTCAGGGTAGAATAGTGTTTGAACCTGGGTCCATGCTACTTCAGTATTGCACTGAGTCATGCCAGTGCTCGAAACTCCCACACACACACACTCAATACAAGAGTTATGTTGGTATGAAAACGTGTTCACATATAGAATCTAATGTGGTAGAAGAGTGAAACAACAAGCAGTGTTGCAGAACGAGAATCACACACATATCATTCCTCCTCATCTGCCGTTTCCTTTGCCACCCCCTTGCTATACTATGGATAGCAGTGTTATGCTAGGAGATGCTTAGCACAAAACAAACTGCTTAAGTCGGGGGTCGTTGAATGCTTACGACCCATCACAAAGGACTCAGACATGATTCTTCATCGTCATAATCCACCGAATCAACTAATGGAGTTGTGGGTACCTTGCAAGCATGGTTGTATTAGTAGCCCCAAGCAAATTTTCGACGGGTTTTAGAGATGGCACTCTTCTATTTTTTGCTGTGACTGCGCTGTGCTTTCCGCACAATCCTGGTTTCCTTTGTAATATATGTCGTTTATGATGATGTAGTTTTTTGGTGAGGACACTTCTCATTTCAACAAGTTGTTCTAACAGCCCAAACAGACTTAAATTACTTCATCTGGACCTCTGCTAATCGCTCCTCATATAGGTATACTCATCGAAACAAAGTAACCACTGTTTTTTTCTTTAGACGAAGGATAGTCGCAGTGGATACTCAGCAGAAGAAAGTAATCGGACATCAGACAAAGCTTTTGACCTTGAACTGATGCGCGCTGGAGAAGGTACGTACTGGTCAGAATAGTAAAAATAAAAGGAGTACTTGAGAAGTACCTTTGCGCATGTACAGGGCTCAGGGATTGAAACCCAGCAGCAAAACTAATGTAATCGCTGACATTTTAATTGGTTGGGATAACTGTGTTATGTAACTACGAATCTGGTTCAGTAAGGGTAATGTGGGCTCCTTTGTCTCAAACTGATACAATGCGAATAGCTAATGTTGTCAATGAGTGCAAGGGCATTACGTAGCCCAGCGTCAGCTTTTCAAGCCATGAACATTGTACACTGTTGTTGACGTAATGTTTGTAATACCTTATTTGCGGTCCTCATTTATTCTAGATGGTGTTACGCATCGGTTGTTGGAGTCTGATGAGGTTGCTAGCCCAGCCGGTGACTCGGGCAGTTATACGGCAGGTGAGCTAAGTTGTCTCAAGTAAGCATGTGCATCGTATCATGTTGGACATAACATTAATTTAGGAGCTATTCCACACTTGCAACCCACAGGCTTATCCTCGGGAAACGCCAAGTGTCTCAATAGAACTATTCCACACAGTGCGAGTGTATTAGATTTCTAAATGATAAATTTACATGTAAATAAATAGACATGGTTTTTTCTTCCATATAACTAGCACAAAATAAAGGACAAGCGTGCTTAAATGTTAGGGTGAGAGTTATATGAATGCTTATATGGTTTTTTTTGTATTGGGAGATAGGCGATCAGGTCATATGGAGGCACAGGTAATATGCACGAATATACTGTAATTAACATACATATTTAATATATTTCGTAACTCCTAAATATTAAAAGAATGGAGCATTTTCACACAGATAAAGTGAGTCCAGATATGTGTGATTGTCCTTTTAGGATCTGCAACAAAAGCAGAACAATGAGACGAAGCTAGCAAAAAAGTCAACGGTCAACGCCTTTGCCATAACTTATTAAATCTTTTACATAACCTTTCACAGCAAAGGTTAGGGCCGATACCCATACTTCTCATCATACCAGCAAAGCTACCATTTCAATTTGCTGTGCGTAAAATAAAATCAAGTCACTCATTTACGCGTGGTAAACTACTAGCACTCACAGTAAAGCCAGTATATGTGGTAGCACATTGCAGCTTCTGCGAGCTTTCTGGGTTTTGTTTTTCTATCTGCCCACTTTTTTTCGAAAAAAGTGGTCTCAATTGCAAGGATCTCTCACAACAAACGTTAGCTACTGCAGCTAAATGCTTATTACTAAATCTCGTATTAAAGAAATTCATATTCCTATCACATTGGCCGGAATAATTGCTTTCTCGTGTTTTTTGAAGACATTTTACTTTCTTTTTTGGCAGCAAGAAAGCAGTGGATCAAGCCAGTAAACTATCTAAAATTGAGGCTGGGACCACTAACACGACAGAAAACAGTGTGCTGTTTGCTTCCAATAAACTCAAACACCATTACTTCGGGATGAACATAGACTTTTCTTTTACAGATGGGTACGGGATGTCCGTGAAAAGAAGCCGCCAGAAGTTTTCACGTGGACTAACCGTCTCGAGGGTACCTTTAATGAATTGGTCTGAAATAATTCCTCCCCCGCTTGAAAAACCGCCCCATGAAGTTGGTTCTCAAATAAATACTCCGGGGTCTCTGAGGAGGACGCCGCCTCACGACAGACAACCCAACGAGAACGTGAGTGTATATACCCTAGATATCACATCGTAATTACCAATTATGGTTGCGTGTTACCTTGTTAATTTTATTTTTCCCTTTACTAATTCTGTGTTATTCACACCGCACTTCACTTTTTTTTAGACTAACCAACAAGCAAATGGAAACCACAATAGCATAAAATGATTTTAAATTTCACAAAACAAGTAAAATATTTGTTAGCGGAAAATCGATGGAGAATGCGCTTGTTAACGTTGTATATCTACTATAGGCAGTGCATTATATGTTACCGGAGATATGTGAAATTAAAAAAAAGCAATGCCTAAAAGTTGCTCTTGAATGACGTCAAAATGTTACCTGTGCTAGTCCTACAAAGATATTCTGGATTTCTGTTTTTGCTACTTGTCAGTCATAGTTTTGGCTCTACTTGAGATAAATTCTTATGGAGCCTAAAAAATACCTGTTAAATGAGCATGAACATCAACTCCGATAAATAGAGGGGACTAACGATTGGAGAATTTTTCAGATATCTATACTGGATGCACCAATATGCCCCTATAAATGGTACATAGAAAACAGCCCATTCAATAGAAAGTGCAGCACTGAATAACAAAGAAAGAAAATTGGCTAAACACAAAAACGTTTTATGCAGCAAATGAACGTTTCATTATAAACAATTCCTTTGCATATTTTTGGTAACATTTCAGAGTGCAATCAGGGGACGGGAAAACGGAAGGTGAAAAGACAAACAAGCTCGAACCCACAACTCAGTTTATTAAAAGAAAAACACCAAATATATATCCCAGGTTAGCTCCAGAGTGCTTGTCCGTAAAAACAAAATGAAAGAAAATCAAAAGAAATGCAATACTACATCATGACACTAATTTTTACATAGGTGATATCTACTACGTGCAGCAGAACTTGAAAGTCAAGTGTGGTTAAAAAAAAGATGTACTCTTTCTCAGTTAGTGCGATTGGTGGGCTGCTTACATATTTATCACTGCACCTTCTGATATGAGATGCTTCTAGTAATGCCCGAGTTAGCTTTTCTTTTTGATAAAACCAAATGATCGTGTCAGACCGAACAGTGACACGATCATTAGTGTCATGGTGTATCAGTGTCAAAATTAGTGTCATGGTGTGTTATCGTTGTTTCCTTTGCTTTTCTTTCCTTTTTCTTTTTATCCGCATGCGCTCTTGAGATACCCGGGAATATGTATTTTGTGTTTTTCTTTCAATAAACTGAGTTGTGAGTTTGCACTTGTTTGTCTTCTCGCCTTCCGCTTTCCTGACAACTATGTACGTGCCGAATTGTTACCATGAATGTCCTCAAACTTACTAGCCCAAGTTCCCATACACCTAAATCTTTTTGTATATATAGAAAAATTACTAGCTCACCACATTCCTTGGCATGTATGTGTATTATAATATGAATACACATATTACACACCTACCATATATGTATACGAACATATTTTTTTACAGCATACAATATCTCAGGCATGCAATCAAGGAAATAATTTTCTAAGCAATACGCAGCTTCACAGAAGACATCTTGCATAAAGCTTACTTTTTCAGTCGGTGTGTATTTTCTTTACGTAAACAAACTCCACTATTTGTGTTCCACTGCACATTGGACAAAAGTAACTACCTAAAAAAACTGATGGCCGGCTCTCCAAATTGTCTATACTTCTATGCGCTTGCCCACTGGTATACTTCTGCTCCAAGTTTAACTTGTAGTGAAAACTAAAAAAAAACACTTTAATGTATGACTTTGGTTTCAGTATATAAGCTAACTACCTGAACTATAATTTTCTAAGTTATTCGACAATAAAAATAATTCTTCCAGTTTGTTTCTACAAGTAAAGTTTATTAACAGGATTTTTACTTCTCTTTTTACTAAATTTTCAAAGTGAACATGAAGAAATTACCAGGAACATGAGGCACTGCTGTACGGATGGTATTCATTCGCGAGTCTAAAAGCTAGTGTATGCTGCTACATTTTATACAACAAAATGGTCTTGAAGTATTTGATTCATCTCGCTACAGATTTAATTTTTGCATACAGATCCCACTTTTGGCACAACTTTTAGCTTTTCTTCGTAATTTACTTCTCTACGTTAGGATAGATACTCTGGCCCAATATCTGAGCATCTGCAGGTTCTCTCTGTATCATATGAAAGACAAAGCTTGTGCAAAAGAATCGATTAACACTATAAGTGCAATCAATCAGAATAGGTTCAATCAAGTCGTAAAATGTCAGCTTGTTGATCAAATGTGCAGGTTATAGAAAAGTTAGACTCCTTGGTACTTCTCCGTCCAGCAATATGTTTTTATTTCTGTAAAACTAAGAGCAACGAAGGAAATAGAAAGGTGTGTTTCTTTGGCGCGTCCTATTGTGGATGCTAGTTGCACCTAATGTATTGTACTACTATCACAATGTCTTCGTTTAGGCATTTTGTAGACTATATCATGAGGAAGCTTTAGATGTAACATATACTGCTCTTCAACCTTCCCAGCTCCAACCCAGTGGAATCCAGCTGTCTCAGAACTCAACAATAATGCAAGTACTGCCACGACTTCCAGTTCCATCACCTAAAACTTCTCTGAATCAGTCCAGCAATGGCTTATCGAGCTCTAACACAGACCCACACCAAGGAGACGCTCGCTTTTGGGCCAGGGCAAATAACCTCCTCTTCAAGCTTTCACAGTCGCAGCAGCTGCAACAGCAGATATTCAGTAACCCATTCATGGACAATAGTATACAGTCATCACTGCCATCACTTATCAAAGAGCCGACAGCATTCGATGCTGCCACGGAGCGACAAGGACTCACGGCTGGCCATACTTCAAGGTGAGCATTAGGGCAAAATATTTGCAGGAACTTTGTGATTTTAATTGCTGTATCAGGGTCCATATAAAAGGCAATGTGAAGATTCACCAGTTAAATATACAGATCAGGGCGATGTTTCGAATGTCTTGCATGCAAAGCCATGCTTAACATAAATACCCCAGTTTTTGTATAACATTCGTTAAAGAGTAAAAAGTTTTGGAGGGCAAATGCTGGTAATACTGGATAATGCAGGCTAAACAATAAATTCTGTCAGTATTGATTATATTATGGTAAGTGTTGCCTAACATAGGCTATCGGACGTTATAGAGCACGCACTTGTTTTTGTGGCTTTTTCTGTGTCCATGTGTTATCGTTAAATTCAAGGCTGCACTCAGCAAGATGTTTTTTGATGAGCCTAGACAGTATTATGCCTCGTAACTTCACATCACTCCTACGGCCTTGTTCTGCAGATCGTGGTAAATAATCGTAGTAATTTTGCTCTAATATTTCCAGAAATAAGAGAAACTTTATTGGTATACAGAGCACTATGACTGCTGCAGGTGACATACCTAGGCTTCACTTGAATTATTCTGAAAGCTGGTGAATTTCAGCATAGAAATAACAAACAAGTCTCCACCTATAACCTCGGGCACTGCTCTCCAGGACACATCTACCAGCACTGCTATGCTGAATCTGACGTTGAGGATGCATCGCAGCCACAGTCATGCGAGTCCAGTGTTCCAGAAGACACTAATTTTGCACCAAGTAACAGTAAGTGATGTAGTTTTGTAAAGCAGTTACTTAGAAGAATAATGCAGATTTTCCATAGAGATCCGTTTGTACCAATACAGATCATTTCGAACAATTCGTTCGGAGTTATTCCGAGCCCTACCTTTAGAGGTACTCTATCGACAATTGAACTCCAAACAATCATACCAATCTGTGTGGGTCCTTGTAGAAATTTTATTAAAAAAGTTTTTGCCACGCTTATTTCGCATACTTGTTTTCTAACAAAGCGACCACACAATCAAGAGGTGCCACCCCGCCGCGGTGGTCGAGTGGCTCAGGTACTCGGCTGCTGACCCGCAGGTCACGGCATCGAATCCCGGCTGTGGTGGCTGCATTTTCGATGGAGGCGAAAATGCTGAGGCCCATGTGTTCAGATTTGGGTGCACGTCAAAGGACCCCAAGTGGTTGAAATTTCCGGAGCTCTCTACTACGGCGTCTCTCATAATCATATGGTGGTTTGGGATGTTAAACCCCACATATAAATATATCAAGAGGTGCCAGCAAGTTTCAGTAGAGCACTCAAAAATTGCCACACTGTTCATATTATAATCAATGTTGGTGTTAATGTATTCAGCATCAAAGCAAAACATTGAAACGGAATACCATAAAACTGTGAGCTTTTGTGTAGTCGATATTATCATGGAAGTGTGGCGGTTTGAACTAGTTGGTATGACGTGATGATAGTTACACCACGGGAACAGAATAACAACAAAGGGACAGCGCTCCTCTCCTTCTTGTCCCTTGGTCGTCGTTCTGTTCTCGCACTATAGCTATAATCGCGACATTAGCAGTTTTTGTCCATTGCATCATTTGTCCTTTTATGCTGTTTTTTATTTCAATTTGATCAATGCATGTTCCCATTCGGTTTTGCTGAAATCATTCATTTACGCCACTTTTTTCTGCATCTTCAGAAAACTTAGTGCATTAAACAACCCTAAGCCTGCTATTAGTGAATGTAATCACACATTATATGGTATTTTTATGCAGCACCATCCTGGTCCAGCACAGCAGAGCAAAGCAACAGCTCCTGCACTAGCGGCTGCTCGAGTGGGGCAAGTTCATACGATGACTCTGTCCACAATGAAGAAGACTTTGCAAGTGCGGTCATGCGAGCCGCTCAGAATGCCGGCTTCCATGTCAATGAATCGGTCATCTCTACATTACCTCCATCTGCAGCACAAGGTCAGCTACTTCCATCAATTGTCTCAGAATATATACCAGGAGACAAAATGTGTATCATTGTTTCAACATTGAAAACCTGCCATAAATGAGAAAATGCAATGCTTCGTCAGTTACTGCTAAAAAAACATATAAAGCATAAAAGATACAATTCTAAAATAGAGTGAGGGCGCCACTCTGAACTGTCTTGGTGCCAGTGCTCTTTTCACAATACACTGCTTCTGCAGTTACAAAAAAAAGCATTCAATTATCCCCTAAGACACAGTTCCCTCGGACACGGCAGTCACCACGTTTTACCTACGATGAAATGCACCTTGTGAACACACACAAAGAAAAAATCAAATTCTTGCGACGATAATTCAGACAGTGCATGCAAATGCTAAACAACAAAACACGTGAAGCGGCGTGTCGTCGAAGACGCACCTTACGAGCGCATTCCCATATACTTTAAGGGCTGCGTCGAACAATACTGACACGTGCATCTTCTTCAGCGGGAGCTGATCACAAGGCTTTTCATTGTAAAGAAACGCCGCCATAAAGTTTCTGTGCAATACGCCTGGATAAATAAATTTGTTCAGGAAATAAATGCGAAGCTATAATACACAGGTTGATTCACGTTAAATAAGAGATGTTTTTTTTTGTTTTTAGTTCTGCTTTCTTCCTGGCCTAATGGCACTTCAGTAACAGTGCCTATAACTGTGCTTGTTGATGGCGCTTCCCATATGTTTTGAAGCACTTTTCGCAAGAATTGTCGTGACCAGTTTCGTGTAATCTTGTAATGTCCTGTTGAAAACGTTTTCGCTAATGTACTTCTGAGATTCAATTGACTCAGTCCAAGGGCTTGTTAAGACTTCATGTAGAGTCAGGACACGGCACCATTGATGTGCCAGCCTAGCTTGCAAGTTATATCAAAGCAGTGGAAGAATCTGCAAGAAAATTTGTCAATATCAATAGGCCTGGCGATTATCTTTTGTTTTGTTCAAGGTGGCGAAAATACTATTTGCGAATGGTTGATAAAACAAGAAAATGACAGCCCCCCTAATAAACTAAGGCACTGAATGAAATCTTTAAATGACGTCAAGCCTAATGGTGAGCACAAAGATGCGAAGCACAAAATTATTGTGGTAAAACAGAGCCACAAAGTAATGAAACTTTGTGAACTATGAGTTACCGAATATATATTTATTGCATACTTTCTAATCGTAAATTGCAGGAACACATCACCTGAATGAATTGCTGTCTTCAAGCATGTGCTTCCAAAATACAATTGGGGAACAGCTTGGACCCAGCAAAAATAAAGCATCTATGCAAAACACCAACGGTAAGCATCGTATAGAAAAAAATCACAGCGTATCCACGAAGTGAGTGATGATGAGTGGGCGAAGCTCAGGAGCAAATCATCGGTAAAACCGTGAATCTTCCGTGTGTAATTCGCCCTGTCGATCATCATTTAAAGAAGTGAGAAACACTGTGTGTGTATATATAGAGATCAACCTTTTAATAATTCTTATAGACGATCGATGGCTTGCGATGTCCCTTCGTTCTGATGAATTTATTGTCTGTGAAATGAAGGGTGAGCGGTCCCTGTATAGGTTGCAGCGGAAATTTTGCAAATAGTAGGTCAATGCATGTTCTTCGGATCGTAATAGGTCTCATAGGTCATGTGATGTACATCTGAGTGCGTATCTAGAAGCCATATGTTGGATAAGCCAAGTATTGGTCGTATCTGCGACATCTACATTAAAATCACCAAAGAGTATGAACGCATTCTTGTACTTTGTAATGTACTCTTTCAATGCCATGTCTATATATGCACGCCTTGACATATTTCTGACCGACAGGTTAGGAGCTAGATACATGGTCATGAATACGATTCCATAGTCAAAGACCTTGGTGGCTGCGTGCTCTCTGTTGGGAAGTTGACACGTGACTCTTAGTTTGAGATCTTCAGCTGTTTTCGTTTGGCTCATGTAGATGGCGACACCACCTGCAAGACGTTTCGATTAATCGGTGCGCCCGATGGGAACGTATCCTTTTATGAACGGTCGTTTGGCGTTTCATGTCTCAGTCAGCCATAGCAGGTCGACTGCGGTTAGTATGTGGTCCCGTTCTACATCATCATCATGTGCATCGAGAGAACGAACGTTGAGGTGGGCAATGACAAAGTCGTTGGAACAGTCAATGACTACTCGCAGTCATTTTAGATACCGCTGCGTCAAGGGCTTGGCGATCCAGGAGTTGAAGAGATTGACGGTTGTTTTGCGCCAGAGTGCGACAATGTAGTAGGCATGGACGCGCGATTCCGGCTCTCATAATGCCCATGTATTCTGCGTTGGACGGAACATCGAAGATGGCGAGAAACTCTTCTAACAGGACGAACAATCTCCTTTCTAAAGCATCGTGCATCTCTTCGTACCGATGCTTTGGTTTCTGATGAAGTGCCTTCTCAGCCTCGCCCTCGGTTGGACGAAAGAGGACTACAATCCTAGTGTCATTACTGGGCATGAGTGGTGCTCCGAAAAAGCACTTGGTGTGTCCCCGCGGATAGCAAGTGTGTGTATGATCATGTAGCTGGGTCCTAGGTCTGTTTAAAACGTCTGTGTCGAACGTGAGCAACGATTCGATCATTTGCAATGTGCGTGGCATGTCGTCAGACACTTCCTCTTGAGGGGCGTTATAAAGCCACAGAATGGTGTGAATGTGTACGCTACCACGCTTTTAGAAATCGACTATCTTGAAGAAGTCTACCACAGCATAGGGCTTCAACAGGGAGCGTCTCTTATATTTGTTTATGTTGAGAATCACATTGAAGATTCGATTGGTGTAAATTGCATATGCAACTAAGCTGTTGTTGAGCAGTTCGACGCATTGCATGGCATTCAATTCTTCCACAGCTCGCGCCACCCTTTTGGGACCCACTCGCAAGCTCTGAAACGTTTCGATGAGTCTGTTCCAGTGTAGTTTCGCCGCAGAGAGCGTGAGAAATGCATGAGGCTACCCGACTGACAAATCATTGCAAAGAGCTCTTTTCTTCGATCTTGCCAGTATTGTACAGTGTTTGGGATGCCTCCCATGAAGCCGAGATCTCGGTTGAGGACGTCATCCATGAAATATGCATTCTCTAGTTGCTGCCGCATAATCGCACTTGTGATTGCGCATATCCTGGGCGTCATGGTCTTGCTGCCAACATTGTGACGCTTGACCTTCATGACCATGTACAATACGTGTTCGGGGTACACTCCGCGACGATCGATATGACGTATCTTGCTACTCTCCTTTGTGAAAAGAGTCAGTCTGGGTCCGGTATGGGTCCGGTGATTCTACGAGGTATGCCGAGGTACATTTGAAGGAACGACAACTCTCCGGCATACTCGTCAAAGAGCAGAGAGATTGGATTCTGTCCTTTCCCGGTGGCCACGTGGAGAGTGTGCGTACCTTCAATTAGACGTACTTCATCAGCTGCAGAATGTGCCGCCTTTCTCGCCGCATATTCCGCCACGATTGTTGCCGCCGTAGTGTCTGTCGCTGTTGACGCAGTTAGGGATGACGCAGGCTCTGTCGTCGAAAATCATGGTATGCGCCATTGTGTTGAGTGCAATCGCTGCCTGCATAGGATCATCCAGGTTGGTAACATCGGGCGCCGACTGGATCTCGTCCTCGTCCACGTCACTGTGGTCTTGCAGGTTCGCCATGCTGTTCCAATTAATTTTGATTTTGTCGTACTTGTGTAACGGAGAATGCTCGAGGTGTTTGAGCCACGCATGGATGTTACGTTTCTTAACCAGACCTTTCTTATATGACGGTTTGCACACGAGCCGGCGCTTGAGATGAACGTTGATGGCCACGTCTACCGCAATGTTCCGAAGCACCGCATCGCACCGTGTTGGCGACGTTTATCGAAACGTTAAACACTTGCCCATTTATGCCGTACTGTCCACTCCTGTGCGTCAATCACCTTATGCTCATGAACGGCAAACGTGGAGCGATTAGTCGTTCTTCCGCGGGGTTCAAAGGAGGCAAGTGAGCTGGTTTGGGTGGGTACATCTAGCCGTGAGACACGCTCATAGGAGTCACCTTTCCCACCGCTAGCGAATTCTTGCAGCTAGAGCAAATCTTGTACTCACCACATGCCGGCGGGGAATTCGCGCTGCAGCATGGCGATAGCATTGGTGGAGCCTGGTTGTTCTTGATAGAAGATATTGTGACTAGACTGTTTGAGAACCATAATCTGTCGCACATACTGCAACTACGGCCGAATGAAACGTCTAGAAAGTCTCGCTCAAACCACGCATCGGCACCTTTGGGCTGAGCTCGCCTGATGCGCTTTGCAGCCGCCTCACGAGCTCTCATTGAATCGGGGTCTGCCTGCCGATACACGCGCTTTCTCGCCGCTTTCAGTTCTTTTACATTTTGGAGATCATCTTCGCGCCGCAGCCGTGCTGCTTCGGCATCGGGCTCTCGTACATCATGGTTTTCGCGCCGTTGCCATGACGCCTGGGCCTCCCACTCTCGCACGGCAGGGTCCTCGCGTCGCCGCCGTCTCACTTGGGCCCCCCGCTCTAGCACGGCAGCATCTTGGGGGTGGCGTTACGCAGCTTCACGGCTCGTTTCAGCCTCACGGGTCTGCACATTCGGATTCTGTCTGCGAGTGGGCTCCGCCGTAGCCTTTAGTGCTACGGCGGAGCCTTGTTTATCCGACGACTATACGAGCGCTCGCCAACAGCGAACGAATCGTAGTACAACGCTCCCCCTAACATACATCGCCGAATGACACGCGCCATATGTGAAAAAAAAATCATTTCTATGAAAACATCTCGAATCTCCCATCATCAACTGCAAGTACCGCCATGTAGTTTTAAATTTTCAATAATACAAGAAAGCTATACAAGAAATTTTATTATTCGTAAGTGGTAGCTGCCCATATGATGAACACTCCAAGGACCTCCATCTCCCATCTCGCATCTCCTGTGGCACATACCCGCTCTAGAGCAGGTATGTTCCACCCGTGACTACGTACACCAACGGAGGGAGGACAGACCCATACCCTAAGGAGCTTCGCCCATAAAATGTCACAGCAGGACAAACATTGACACGCTGAATTAATAGTTAGTAATAGGGAGGTAGTCAGCGTGCCATCAGTAATTTATTGGTCAATATGAAGCAATCAATCCGTTTAGGTCCTTTGTCATGGGTATGACCTGTAGCAAAGTTCTTAATGTAATAGTTATTGTACCATAGTTCTACTGACTTGTTGTTTCTATAGTTACGCCTAAGACCATTTGACACTTGGTTTTTTATGTGTCACTTTAATTATCATTGTACCGTTTAGAATATAAAGGCACTGCATATGTCCAGATGAATAGCCGAAAAGCAGGGACAACAACAGAGAAAAGGAAGGAATGATTTCTTCGAAAATAAGCAACAAGCTTTTTCTATGTTATGCACAATACTTAAGTCTTCTCTTAAAAACAATAATAAAATGCACAAATTTTGGATATCTCATCAGATGAAATTCGGGTGTGCATGGAGCGACCACTAGCAATATTATTGGACATGAAGTACTATTCATATTTAGTTTTTTCGAATAAAAAGTATTACGCACAGAAAGTAGGACCAATTATGCATTTGGACTTTCTGTGTAAAAAGAAAGATTGCTTACCTATTCAAACAGCGTAGTTCAAGTATTAAAACTTTGTTATCTCAAATAGGCATTTTCGACATTTTTTGTTTTAATAATATTAGAAAAGAAAGAGTGTAGATGATGTGGGCACCACCAGACCATAAGACACTTTGAAGTAACCTTATTATTCTTGTATGTTTTCATATGACAAAAGACGTTCTTGTTTGACGATGTTCAAAGCTTTGAGAAAGTGTTCCGGTTCATTGAAAGCTGTAGTAAGCTCTATATTACTGAAGAATATATCGAGAAGTAATGGAATTGACCAAAATGAAGTTATGACAGCACAAAGAAGCCCATCTGTTTTAACATATTCGCCCATATCAACATTTTGCTATAATTTCAACTTTATTCAAGTATGATATCGAAAGCACTGATCTTGTGAAAGTGATAAGATAGTACACAATGCTATCGAGCTCTACGTGCCGAGCCCCAAGGTGCCACAAATACACTAAAACTATAGAGACAAACATAAACAACAACTCTTGTTCTTTGTCCCTTGCGTTTGAAAGCAGATGCAGAATCCCGTTCATTGACTGTTAGTCGTGCTTTCCCGACGTCTTCCAAAGTTAAGATGTGTACTTTCTCGATGTGTACTTTTTTAGCACTTGTGTAGCAGAATCATAAGATGTGTGATATTTGAGACAGCACCAAGCATGCACTGTGTACTCATTTCAGGAATACCGTGCGACCACCAAAGGCTCCCCATTTACGACGACCCTTCAGATATGACGGCCCCTACGAGTTGATTAGGGAACCCGAGCTCTGTAAATCAGCCAGTTGAGACAACGTAACCGTCCCACCTTGCCACTCAAAAGGCCATGCCTGTAGGCTTTCATCTCAGTTGAAGGTCGAGCATAGGCCTAGGTGTAACACCAGGTAAGAGCGGCAAGTGTTCTCATATTGTTACCGGGAGAACATTCGTGTACACAAAGTAGTAATAAAACACAAAGTAGTAAAAATAAATACTATCGTTTTTGACATATTTATGAATTTTTTAAATAAAAACACCATACTTAGTACTTACGTAATAATGCTGCACCTCAAATATGCGCAATATTTGCTTTTTTATTGAGAATGTTGACAGGTATGAACGCAGTCATCAAATCGAGACAGCTGGGCTTTGAGCCAGGACTTTCCCCGTGGTTGAATAATTGGATGGACCGACATATAAACTCACCAAAATTTCAGCGTAGAAAGATGCAATGTACAACTGTAAAAATGTAAATGTATTGCATACTGATTCGTGATGCAAAACTTATGCTCTGTACATAGTGTAAATAGTTTTTTCTTAACAGAAACATCGCAAGAATCAATGCTGTCTTTAAAGAATTCCGGCTACACTTCTGCGGCGAAGACATTGAAAAAGAGCTTCGATCGACACGGTGTACTCGTGAATGAGCACTTTGACCAGCCTCTCATGATGTCACCGGCAAGGGGTTCTAATGAAGTAGAAGAAGCTTCGGATGTTTCATGATACCGTGTGTTTTAGCATCAGTGCGCTCGAAGGCTTCGGTGTACCACATGATCAGTACAATGTGGTCGGAAAACTTAGCTATATTGCACAGACAGATTAAGAAGCAAAAGAGTACACAGAATACCAATGCCGCAGCGTAGCACGCCCATGAATAAAGAACGCGCAATGCGACCTACATTTACCCTTTTCTGAAAATACCGGTCTAAGTGCGCAAGAAAGCGAAGTAAGAAGTGCTGGCGTCACAAACTTGTAATTCCACCATGCTGCCTATTGAAAAGGGCTCACAGAAAAGGCCTGCACAGGTCACCTCATCGGCATCCTGCTACGATGCAATTTACAAAGCAGTGTATTGGGCTCTGTATTACGTACGGTGAGGGAGCAGATCTTATGGCCTTGCAGAATGTGCGGTCAACATTGCCATCAAAGAGAAAGAAGCCAAGTTGCGCAATTCTCGCAGCTGCTGCAAGTGAGGAACGCGCAATCACGTCGCGAGATTTCACCGAGTTTCTCGCAAATTCAATCGCAGTAATTGCGAATGCTGACGTCTGATGGTAATTTATTTATTTATTTATTTATTTATTTATTTACAATACTGCCAGTCTCTTACGAGACCAAAGCAGGAGGGCATGAGTATCAGAATACAATGAATGCTAAGTACTTTCTTACAGGCGGCATACAGAACTGTAGTTATTTTAAAATTGGTAATAATAATCCTAGTTACATAGAAACATTAGACATGGGTATTTATGAACTCCAAATATTCACACTTCGGAAGCAGCGAACTGAATCTTTGCTGCATAAAAAGAATCAATACAGTTTTATACAGAGAAGGCATTGTGTATACTTATGCATCCAAATAAATACTACTGGAAAACAATAATGGAGGTCATGGTTGAAGAAAGCCGTTGTCTCAAAGTATAGTCTCAATTTTTGAAGTGAATTCCGCCAGTGATGGTGCGTTAGTAATGGAGGGATCTAACCTATTCCATTAGCTAATTGACAGGGGGAAAAAGGATTGCTTGAAACAGTCGTTGTTGGAAGAGTATTCTTTGATATTGTATGCATGTTTATGTCGTAGTGTTCGTGATTCTGCCAAAAATATGTACCTGGATGCATCGATCCGGCTGTGGTTATGCAGAATGTGGTGTAGAAATTTGAGACGCGCGATTTTTGCTCTTGTTGCAAGCGTGGGTAGACCGGAGGTTTCTAAAAGGTTTGTGGGCGAGTCGGTGCGTTTGTACTTATTATGTATAAACCTATTGGCCTTCCTTTGAACCCGTTCAACTTTTGCTATATTAGTAACACCTTGCGGGAACCACACAGTGTTAGCGTACTCCAAGATTGGTCGCACGAATGTGGTGTAAGTTAGGAGCCTAGTATCTGTCGGCGCGAAGGGTAAACGCCTTCGTAGAAAAAAAAGTTTACGCAAAGCCGATGCTGTAACATTGGTAATGTGCGCATCCCATCTCAATTCGGAAGTCAAGGTGACGCCAAGATACTTCTGCTGCGTAACTCTTTGTAAAGGTACGCCGTTAATTGTATAGGTAAAGTCGGAGGGTTCTTTTTTCCTGGTTACCGTCATGCAAACTGTTTTTGTTAGGTTAATTAACATTTGCCACTGCTCACACCAGTGAGCAATCTTACTCAATGAATTATTTAAAGATAAATGGTCATCCGAAGTGTTAATTGCTCTATAAATAATGCAGTCATCTGCGAAAAGTTTAATTTTGCAGTCTATGTGATCAGTGATGTCATTTATGTAAATTAGAAATAATATTGGCCCTAGGACGGAGCCTTGGGAAACACCTGACTTAACTGGGGCCGTCCACGACGATACTCCTTCGAAAACCACGAACTGTGACCGGTTTATAAGAAAGTCTCTTACCCAGTTCGTAATTTCCCCATCCCCAATAATGTTCTGCAATTCTGAAATCAGTTTTGTATGACACACTCGATCGAACGCTTTTGCTAAATCAAGTATATAGAATTACATCAGTTTGGCCACGGTTGTTTATTTTATTTTATTTATTTATTTATTTATTATACCCTCAGGGTCAGAAGCATTACAGAGGGGAGTGGTGCATAACATGAGGTAGCATGGTTACAAAAAAAAAACCTTGTGTACATAAAAAGGAAAAGGAAAGACAAAACAAATTAGTATTATCGCAACAATGTGGTCACACAAACACAGATTAAACATCAGATATTTCTGCATATACAATATTGGCTAAGGCAGCACGGAACAGTTGGTTATCGGTGATACCCACAATTTCAGCGGGAAGATGGTTTCATTCCCGGGATGAACGGGGCAAAAATGACTGAGTGGCAGATTTTGTATGATAATAGTTAATGCCAACCTTGTGTGCAAGGTGTGCAAGGTCGTGGACAACCTCGGTAAGCTGCGTGATTGTTGATAAACCTTTCCGGAAGCCATGTTGATGGGGGGACAGAAGATTGTTGTTTTCTAGAAAAATAGTTAAATGCTTAGCGATTATATGCTCTAGTATCTTACATGACGTACTGGTGAGGGATATAGGTCTAAAATTAGAATGAACAGCGGTATCTCCGGTTTTGTGTATGGGTATCACCTTTGCTACTTTCCATTCTGATGGCAGTTTTGCTGTTTCTATAGATTTGCGATAAATTATGCCGAGGTATTTACTACACAGTTCCGCATATCGAAAAAAGAAATTCATTTGCAATATCATCGTGGCCACTGGCTTTCTTCGTGTCTAGATTCAAAAGTAGGTTAAGAATCCCGGGGTCGCTTATAACTAATGGTTCAATGGGAATTCGGGCTGTAGGCAAGGACGCAGGAGTGGTGCCATTGTCATCAGTAAAGACAGATTGAAAATAATCGTTGAAGATATTGGCCTGGTTTGTTTTATCCCTATCGCTTAAACACGTCTTTGTTTCAGCGGCAGGGCGAAAATGTTTCCAGAATCGTTGAGGGTTGTTTTTTATGTAACACGGAAGCGTTCAAGTAAAATATTGCCTTTTGGCGAAGCTAGCTTTTTGTTTGAAGTCTGTAATAGCACGTGCTAGGTTAGATGCGGTTACTGGATTCTTGCCTTTCTTTTTGATTGCTTGGCGTAGCCTCTTAACTTTTCGCTTTGCGTGTAAAAATTCGCGGGTTATCCAAGGATTGTGTTTTTTTTTGCCTTTTTGTTTTCAGTGGGACAAAGTGGGTAACGCAGAACACAACGATAGTCTTGAAGCACAACCATAGATGATTTACATCAGTCGTTGGATGTATAGCAAGGTTTGAAAAGTTTTCAAATTCGTGAGCTAAGTAGGTTACAATGCTGGCATCATCACCTTTAGGGAAATTTCGTACAGTAGTTACTGATGAACGTGGTGTTATGTCATATCCTAGTTGGAACTGACAGATTGGCATGCGGTGATCTGATATCCCCGGAATCACATTGACGACTGATTTATTTAACGGGAACTGGCCATTTGGAATTTAAGAATAATCACGCGTTTTTCAATTGGCCGCTTCTCCCAATGCCACCGAACACTAGGTGCATCTCATCCTATTTCACCGACAGTAACTACGGCCCATTGACGGCAGAGCAGCGAAGTCTGTACTGTATGAGACTAGTTTTGTTTGGGGGAGAGGGGACCATAAAAACTCCCATTTCGTGTATTGCTAAACATCGGCAGCGAACGTTCATTTACTCGCACCACCGTTACAAAATGTTGCAGTGTAGAGCCCTCAATGGGCTTTGTTGACTACTGTAAGGTTACAACCGGAAAGACTGATCGCTTCAACAAGAATCTCACAGCAGTAGAGACGTGCGAGAGATGAGCTCGCCGAACGAAGCTACAGCAACTTGTGCCATCTTTATGTCAGAATATGTCTCTCGTCAAGAGTCTGACGAATCGGCTATATGACGTCTCGGCACGATTTGTATTGATACGTTGATGCGAAGGAAACACAATTAATACATCGATATTTTAGCACTGTCTTAGTCGACTTGGTCGCTATTGCCAAGATCATTTGAAAATTTAGGAGCCTGACATCCCGGTCGGTAGCGGTAACAGACATTTTGATGTGCATCGACTAAACCTGCGGCTGGGCTGCTGCAATAGGACAGTAAGGTATCTGCTTTTAGAATCGTGGAACCAATGCCGCAAAACACAATAATTTGTGTCTGTGTAAGCGGTGTTCAAGGGACGATAAAAAGTGCGAAAGAGGAGCCTTCAAAGCAACCACTTTAGTTGGAGAGTCACGCACATGTCTTAAACTGGTGGTCAGCCATTGAAACATTGTGTCGCTGTGCTGCAGTTGAATAAAGAACGAAGATATCAGACTAAAAAGATTGGCACTATCGAAATTGGAATAGGAATTCGAAATGGTGAAAACCGTGCCATGAACGAGAAGATTGGAGGGGACGAATAAGTCTATATCAGCGACCAACTGATCAAGCATGAACCGAAAGAACTTGCCGGCAGCTCAAGACTCTTATGAGCAACAATGACTCCTCCAATCTGCTGATCGGTGGAGGTAACAATTCTGATGTTTCAGAAGCGAAGCTCCTTCGGACCTCATGGTGTCCACCCGGCTTCAATCCATCCGTGTGCAGTGCATAGTTGAAACGCAGGTGCAATACATCTGTTTACAAAACAGTTTACAGAGGGCACATATTGTTTAAGAATAGACCATCTGTTCGTCCGTTCATTCGTCGGACTATATGTCAGTGCTTCTGTCCGTCCTTGCATCTGTTCGTCCTTGCATCCATCCGTCGGTACATCCAATCGTCCATGTGCCCGTCTGTTTATTTGTCTGTCCTTTATACTAGTCGGCAAATTCATTGTACGCATTATGGACCTTAGGGCCTAGCTTCGTGCTATCAGAATCAGCATGCTTAGATTTTTTTCTTGTCGTGTACTTGCCACCGGACGCATAGCGTGGACATTTGGAGTTTGTGCAGCTCATCTTGCAGGTAAAAAACGACGTTGTGAACGAGCAACCAGATGAGTGAGCAGACAAAAGGGGGAAAAGTGCAACTTCTGTCTTCGGCAGTGAAGTGCAATGCTTTGCGGGTGAGGCTGAAGCGGAAACGTCACATCACGAAGAAACCACGTCATAAAATCAGCGAGCTTATTTCCAGGGAGGAGCGAGAGGGCCAGTGCTTTAGACTTGTCAGCAGTGCGATGACTTTGATGAGCCTATCAAAACGAAGTGCAAACGTATCTGTCTCTGAATCGTGGTTGTCACACAGTTCGTGCTGAAGGAACAAAGACTGCTGGATATTTTCAAACTCTTCGTGGAAGACAGAACACCAATACGTTATGGTAAGGCGTGTGCAGGTAGACCCGATTGACGAGCACGCCACCGATGCCACGCCATGATGAAAGCGGCAGAAAAGTAAACGGGCACGGAATTTTCGCTAGATTGGCACGGTACTTCCAGCACCATGGGACAAAGCACATTCATATCTGGGTAAGATTGGTGCATTCAAGTGAGACTCAATGGACAGAGTCTGTTTCGTTCGTCTTGAACTATGTTCTTTTCTAAAGCTCTCTACATAGGTTGTACTTGTTAGAAGACACGAAACTACTGTCACGCTCGGCCCCTAAACCCGGAGGATATTAAAAATAAAGAACTGGGGCAGGGACTTAGGTGAAGCGTGATAGTGAAGAAGGAAGAGGTGATTCAGAGCTAGCCCTTGCGATGTAAAGACACGTTCCCGATTGCTGACCACGAGTGCTCATTGATTGCAGATCCTACGGCAACACCTATCCCTCTCGCGTTGCGTTCTCAAGCCCATCATTTCGCCATTCCTGACGACCATCTGCACCGACGCAATCACAACACCGAAGGCCGCCAGTGGCTATATACTACTCATACCGTGCTGCTGAGTAGAAACTTCCGCTTATATGAAGTGGGTATAGGTTTTTTTTTTCGCCGAGTATTTGGTGGAATGTTCCTGTAAATTGTCCCATTTCTACAGCCCGTTTTCATTTTTCGAAGAAATATAAGTATTTCAGTGAACAACAGCATTCCCCAATAGCACGTTTGCCATTCAACAATAACGTATCTGTCTATGACTTCGAATAGTTGAATGTAGAGAAAAAATAGCTTAGAAAAATCAACGAGTAAAATTACTCATGCACTGACAAACGGGTGTTCAACGACAAAAAGACTACTCTTGAGACATTGTTAAAAAAGTAATATTAGCGATCGTTGAGAGTTGCGCATATTTTCGCTGTGCAAAACAAAGTGGTTTCTTTCCGGCTTCGTGTCGTATAGCAGTAATATTTTTTTTATTTCGTATAAAATATTACAAAGACAGAGAAAATTCTTTAGGTTCCGCTTATTTCGGAATTTTTGAGCATTGATTGTTTGCTTATTAGCTCAGAAGTACCTCACAGCTCTGTTCCGCATTTTACGTTCCGAAAAATGCGAGTCGTTCTACTCTGGTACGTAATGCGCGTACTCTAGAGTATTCAAAACTATGGGGGCGGTGGCCGTGAGTGTGCCGACTGCAGGAAGAATAAAACGATGATGATCATGGGTGCGCTCGCGGCACGCCGCAGCCGCTGACAGTGGGCCGTTGCAGCCGAGGCATGGACGAATAAACATGGTTCCTGGTCTGGCCCTACGTTGGGCGCCAAGTGTAGGCTCAGGACTAAGGGTCGGCTGAAGCCCTCATAAAGCAGACAGACGCAACGTAAGGAAAATTACCTTTACTGACCGCAGGCCCAAGCTCGACTGCCAGGCGGCTGTTTTCCCATTCACGTGTGAGCTCGTGCACTCGAGCACCAAAACCCAGGGTGGTACCCACAAAACCTACTACTATATCTGATGATAATACTTCATGTCGAGGTAGCTATGTACCGCTATTTGCAGAAATGCCTCCACTGCTGACTCTATTTAGAACGACGGAAACCTTCATCGCGTGCACCCGTCGCCAGCAGGCCTTGCCTTAACCATTTGCTAGGCTACGTGGACATAGGTTTGTATGAACCATCTCCTCTGATGCTGGCAGGTAACCACTGAGCCATCGTTGCCGTTGATCATCTCACACAATACGCTAAAACCACGTCCTTCAAGCGTCTACAGCACGTGGTGTTGCCTGTTTCCTGCTCCTGCGATTGATAATGCATCATGGTCCACCCTAAGAACTTCTCACTGTTGGAGATCGTGTCTTGTTGGAAGTAATCCTCTTAAGCTAATTTGTGACAGTTTGCTGCTCGAGCTTGTAGTCCGTGCTCTGCATTGCCGCATTGTCACCGAGTGCCGATCGCTGAGTAAAATAAACACTCTTGCAGTCCATTTTTATCATGTTGTCATGTAGAAGAGGTCCTAACTCAGTATCAGAATCCGGGACTGCGTTCTATACATGGTGATGTAATCACCTCATTTGAGCGCAATAGAAAAATTTCTTAACCATTCTGAAGGAAAATTACAATATATATAACTCTATTTTGAAAAAGCGTTTTTCTAAACAATTAGAAAAGCTGCCAACGTTCTTTTAACCCTGAATAGTCATTCTATGTTTAAGTAACGTACATGATAACCATCGCATTTAAACTGCATTCTTCACAAAATCATTGTACATATGAAATACTATTCCAGTTTATCCCGCGATTTGGCTGTGGGATTCATGTATACTTGGCTATATTGTTTATGGAGTACACCATGTCTCGTGAGCGATATATTATTTCTGAGGAATTCACCAATGTGGGAATAAGGACTTGACTATTGCATCTCTTATAATTCATTCTATACAATGGGTGGTGTCGCATGAAATATATTTCTGCTATAAACGATTGTAATTGATTGATTGATTTGTGGGGTTTAACGTCCCAAAACCACCATATAATTATGAGAGAGGCCGTAGTGGAGGGCTCCCGAAATTTTGACCACCTGGGGTTCTTTAACGTGCACCCAAATCTGAGTACATGGGCCTACAACGTTTCCGCCTCCATCGGAAATGCAGCCGCCGCAGCCGGGAATCGAACCCGCTACCTGTGGGTCAGCAGCCGAGTACCTTAGCCACTAGACCACCGCGGCGGGGCTATAAACGATTGTATGTGAGAAAGTGGTCATTTTCTAATATTCAGCTACTCTAAGCATTAGTATTGTTTTAACAACGAATCTGCTCCACCATCTTATTCCATTTTTTTTTTCATTTTTCAGTGTGATCATTTAAATCATGGCTGAACACGAAGTATGCCAAGGTTCAACAGGGCTCGTCCTCCATCATGAACGGTGACAACTCGAAAGTGACTGAAGCATCAAAACCACTGAGTGAGACGTTGCCACAGACGGATGCAAAGACGAAGCAGCAGAGTGAAAGAACTCCTGTTTCAATTATGTGATATTTTCTCCAAGTTTCTGTCGTTGCTGAAAGCAGGGTCATGGAAACTTATGTGACAAGCCACCGAAGATGCAAGAGGGGGATGTGTGTGCAAATAAAAGATTGATGCAATGAAGCAATAATTAGGAAATCACCGAGTGGGTCAGAAGACAGGACACTGTAGGGAGGACGTTCAAGATGTGTGAGTGCGTGTGAGCGATGAAGTGTAAATAATTGTGTGAGTGTCTATGTAAATGTGCACCCACCAACTCAAGTAGAACTTCTTTTCTTATATGTTAAAACTGTGATGTGCATGATAGCTGACAGTGTTAGTATCTGGGACGGTCGTCACTCAACTGCCACACCCCAGCATATCAACGGACTGAACGGTGTGTGGGTGTGTATTCTTTTTTTTTGTGATGATTCGCAAATTGTAAATTCGAGTGAAAAGCCCTAACATAACTCAGTGGTATATCAGAAAAACAAGGTGGCGTGATCTATTTACCAGGACGCCAGGAATACAGTTTGGAGTTGTGCCTCAGTTACGAAGGCCTGATATTCAAGCCTCAGTTATTTTTTCTTGCTGTGACTTGAACATGCCAAAGTTCGCTATACTTTACCTTGATCCATCTTTTCAGATCATTGAAAAAGAGCTCTAAAGTACTGTTGTGGTGGATAATAATTGTTGGTTTTAGTGGTCGTTGGTCGGCAGCCTGTAACAGTGAAATATTTTTAGGCATGCTCAGTGAGCCATGAAGCTCCTAATTTATTGTTCAATACTTAGAAGATCTTTAGTACTTGCAGGAAAATATATTATGCAAGTACAAAGCGAAAAAAGTTTTCAGAAATAAAACTGACTGTCGTATGAAACTGAAGCAAATGTGTGTGTGTCTTTTGAGAATAAAAATAGTCCCTACACGTTGCCTATAACCCTAGTGCAGGTAATGTTTCCATAAAAGAAGAAAATTTTTAATGAGAGAGATAAAAATAAGAAGCCTATATTGCGGGAATACTTCGACATCGCATACAGCTAAAAATTTTGTGTGCGAAACAAGTATTTACCAAAAAAAGATAAAAGTTGTGTGTTCTGTATAAAAACTGCAAAACACACACCTAGTTAAATTATGCGAAATTCAACTTTCACCTCGCCCAACCTGATGTGCATGTTTTTAAGCCATAAGTACTTCAAAGGCAAAGTACAAAACTCACATAGCTCCCAGTTTAGTATGTGCGTCTCGGCGCTTGTCACGTCTGCATTGTTGTGTACCCGCAAAGTCAGCGGCTAAAGGTTGTTATGTATTGATGTGGCACTTACTGAACAGTGGTAAATAAAATCTGCTTGAGTGTGGGTCAGACTTCTATGCTAGCAATAATTGGTAAAGGACGACCATGTGTTAATAACAAGTTGAGGCAACAATTTCAGGAAATTCAATTGATAATCTGCAAAGCTTAATTTGAATACAGCCATAAACTTATATCATAGTGATAATTTAGAGTGCCTAAACAGACAAGAAACAAGAGACAGAGTTATACAGACGAGCGGTCGTCTGTATAACTGTCTGTATGTTTCTTGTCTGTCTACGCGCTCTAAATTACCACTGTGTTCAAGTACAAACTCGCCCCGATTTTGGTGCTTTTAAACGTCAAACTATCGCCGCCAGGTAATTTGTGCCAGATCAAATTCGCAAAACCTACGAGGGTGGCGCGCTATACCATGGAAGACGGCACCCGGAGGAGGGTCAGCCAGTTTGCCAGCATAGGAACAGATAGAAAGTGCGGACGTATGGTCTGTGCCACCTTCACAGGATAAAGTCATCAGCTGAACTGAAGTTTATATCAGACCAAGATACTTTTTACAACCATAAAAGCTCGCCACCTGATTCTCTGCCGCGGAGTAAAATGTTATATTTCAACTCCGTTGCCATGCATGAACGATGTTTTGCGAAATACTTTGTGTGCTACATAAGACTGCGTGAACTAGAATTCATGTATGACCTGAACAACACTCCGAGGTCATACTGAGCCTGCCTGAAAAACTTGCCGCAGTCGTAGACCGCTTGCTAGTAGCCTCAACACGGCTGCACTGAACCGAATGTTGAACGTGGTGATTGTTTTTAAACATATTACGCCGTCATCATTCCTTGCCCGGTCCGGAACATGGAGTTGCTTCTACAACGGAACACAAGCACCTGGCATTCAATTAGGTAGCGCTAGTATCACAGCCATACTCAGCCTCTTGCTGTGCGCCATTCACTCCAATCGGATGTTGCAGATTTTGATCCGCACCATATATAGATATGAATATCGGAAATACCCACTTATGCTTTTCACAACTTCAAAATTGCGAAAACTCGTCGAACAACGCCATTAGGAAGGTGCCGGTAGTACGAGAAAAGTTATCAGAAATTCTTGGATTGTAGCCGTAACTGCTCGTTTCATCGCTCTAACCATTTTGCTTTGCTGGTCGAGCTTGAGCGTGTTGGCGGAACACGGCGCTCCTTAACATGCATATTAATTGCGCAACATCCAATCGGCGAGAAATGCTATGCGCTCATTTTTACTTTGCTCAAGAGTATGATAGATGAAATATGATCAAAGGAACTTGTCAGCGTGACAAATCATTAACGCACGAGGGGACGTGAAGTGCAACTCACTATTCGCGAGCTAGCAGCTGATCGTTTGGTGCTTTCACAACCTTCTTCATGCAGTCAGAAATCCTCATCGTCAAGATGTTTTTTTTCTCTCTCTTAACATTACTGCTGAAAGCGATCTCAGAAACTTCCTTAGCCGAACAAATTCGAAAACACCAATAACCCAGCATTACCGAGTTTATCCAGGTGCGGAGAAAATTTAAAGAACTTCACTCTGAAACTCGTCAACAAGCAAATCACCTGCCATGTGCTGCCATCTGTCAACAAACGTACAAAACCAAACAGCGAAGCACTGGCCAATTTGAGGTTGCTCAGTTATATAAGAGTAAATCGCGCACACACGCGACTCTCCGCGTACCATGTTATGAAATACATCCACTACAAAAGCACTGACGAGCGCTATATGGAAGTAAAACAAGACGAGTTTCAACCAAAAAGGCCCGATGATAACATTTCACTAACCAACGTGGCCACTGAAAACCTCGCGAAGCTGATATGTGTATACTCTGCGTGCTATCATCGAACGCGCGAGTTATCGTGTATTTTCACAAAAACTTCACGTGTCGAAGAACAAATCAGATATATCGTGTCACGGAGAGCCCCGTTTGTTCACTGATGCAGGAAACGTGCAAACTGGCAGTGTTCGTGCCTTAATAATTGTTGGGGTTTAACGTCCCGAAATCACCATGCGATTATGAGAGACGCTCTCGTGAACGGCTGCGGAAATTTGGACCACCTGGGGATCTTCAACGGGCGACATTAAGCTGCAACACCTGAGCCTCAAGCAATTTCGCCGTCATCTAATCTGCGGACGCCGCGACCTGCGGGTCAGCAGCAGAGTGCCTCGGCCACTAGACCACCGCGGCGGGTGAGGGTGTTCGATTCTTGCTAACGCGTTAAAACTGAGGCTAACACAGCCAAACAAGGGAGCCTCTGCCTACTAACCATCCTTGAGAGGGCGCTCCCGAACTCCGCTTCAAGGCCCGACAGTCTATGGACGTTGCGAATGTGTACCTCTCAAAAAAAAAAACATGTTTTTTTTTTCGTTTCCTCCATTCGAGAAAAAGCGCGTTCACAGATGCCCTCCAAAAGGGCGAAAGGGGAAAAGTTCACTTCGAGACCACTCGCTTCACCACTTGAGCAGCGGGAAAACCGCGCTGCAACCGACGCGAAAAAAAAAAAAAACAGTCCGTGACCGCTTTTTCCTTCACGTGATAGCCGAAGGCCTATCCGTTTCACGGAAAGCCATACTTTCGCTTCGCTAGCTTATAAACGATGAGATGTGAACAACCGACCATATCATCAGCATGGCGGCCGAAGAGTCCGCGGTGCACTCTAAATAGTTTTGTGGAAAAACTGCGCAGTTACCCCCGAAAAGGGTGCTTTGCTCCTCCTGAAGACGGAATGTGCGCAAAAGATTGCAGTCGGCATGGCAAGGAGGGGCGCTTTCCTCCTTGTGGAGTAAAGCGCCCCTTTTTTTGGAGTAACTGCAGGAATGTTGGCGCCGTGTGCAAACGACCCATCGGTTCCTACAGAAGCCTGTTTCCTTCCAGGTGGTGACGTAGCGTGGTGGAGTGTAGTGATTATTGTACGTGCATGCTGTCTGAGTGGTCATGAGTTCGAATCCTGTAAGTTTGCAGCAAATTTTCCGAAATTAATTTCTGAATGTGATGCTTGCACATCGAGTGTACATGTAATCAAATGCCAGCACGCACTTCGAAAGCCTGGAATTTTTTCTTTTGCTAGCTGTTGCTCCTTTGAGGAGTAACCGCGAGAGCGTGGTTACTCCTTCGCAGTTTCTCCCAAAATGGTGCATTGAGTGTGGCAAGTTTCTTACTCCTCTAAAAGAGCAACCTCGATATCTCTTTTCCTCATTTACTTCTGATATATATGTGAGGTGAGGTTCAACGTCCCTCCTTTACTTCTTAGAGTGTGGTTCGAATTACCGCAATCACAGACTAACCGTGCAACATGACTAAGCTCACGGTCTCTGGAAGGACGTCTTCGTCAAGAGCCTGTTTTGAATCGACATTGTCGAGAAGCGTGGAATTCGCAAGCTGAAGCCGCTGCAGCAGCGATTCAGTGCACCCCAACGTGTATTGCTGCCAGGTGAACTTACCACCACCACCGCCGGCATGTCCGCTTTTCTATCTGGTTTCTACTGGCACGTCTTCCAGAACAACGTTTTCAAAAAGTGAAAACTACTTCTACTTCTTTTCCGTCTTTTGTACTTATAACTTCAATCAGTTTCGAAATTATAGCTCGGGAAACTGGCAAAATGAAATGAATTCTGAAAGTGGCGAAGGTACGCAGGAGGTGCAGGACAAATATAGGAACCCTTTAGGCGCACGAGAAAGTGGTTCACCGGTCGTTCTAGCATTTTTGCTTCCTCTTCACATGCTAAGTAGGAGTGTGCCATGAAGGAGGTGCTGGCTTACGCCATGAAAAAAAAAAAGAAATATTGAAAACGAATACTGGGCAGGGACGGAGCTTGAAGAGCTGATCGGAGCCACATGGAGCATTTTGTCGAGAAGACAGGAAGGCGTAAACATCAGACACATTGATTACGTGCTTGTGAAAGGTCACTGAAAATTCACTGATCAATAAAACTAAACCAAACTTACAGTACTAGCCATACAAGAAGCAACACAACTTTCAAATTATCTGATAAAGAGATTTCAACGGAACACTGACATCACAATTAAAGCGTCAGCCCTGCGCAGCCTCATACAGGCTTTGTCATTTCTCCTAGCTACGTCTTATGAACTTCAGGATACGCATGCGACCAATAGCTTCAGTGGCATTCACTTTCCGAAAGCCTGATGTCTTCCGAGACTTGCGTGCGGCAGAGAATTAGGGTTTCCTAGAATATTTACTAGAGGGATTTTTGGCGCGGCGATCGTTCAGCCACAGTGTGAGTGACTGGTATAATCCACGGATAAGCCTGGTCTTCGTACTTCAAACGCACTTCTGACTTTGTTGAGTGTTGTGCTTTGGTATTGTTTCAAATAAAAGAGAGAGAGCATGTATTAGAAGTCAGAGAGGTCGACCTGAGCAATTTGCTCTAGTCTGCTACTCTACACAGGAGATAAGGGAAGGGGGAAAGAAAGAGGGGTGAAAGATGATGACGGGGACAGGAGGAAGGGGTGGTATCGACAGTTGTGAACTTCGTAAGTAGATTTGAATCGATGAGCCGAAAAAATTTTCAGGTTCGGAAGTGTAACTGCTTTACCTTTACTGAAGTTTGTCTTGCGACAAAGCGGACGCTACCACACGGAGCCAAGCGGAGCCGAAAAAATGAAGTTCAACCCGACTGAGTTGGTCTAGGGGCTAAGGTACTCGGCTGCTCACCCGCAGGTCGCGGAATCGAGTGCCGGCTGCGGTGGCTGCAGCATTTTTTGATGGGGGCAAAAATGCTATAAGCCCGTATGCTCAGATTTGGGTGCACGTTAAAACCACAGGTGGCCGAAATTTCTTCAGCCCTTCATTACGGCGTCTCTCATAATCATATGGTAGTTTTGGAATGTTAAACCCCACATATCAATCAAGAACGAAGTTAAGACAAATCAACGTACTATCCATCATTCCTATCATTGAATCCCATGCGCTGCAGCTCTGACAGACACTTAAGGTCCCTAGATGAAACAAGTTTCCTTACAGACACTAGCACCAGAGTTCCCTCTAGTGTAAATATAGCAAACTCTGTGGCAAATACTTGCCATGATGATTTTGTCGCCAGAAAAGTGAGGGCGCCACGAACAAGATCCTCTAGCGAACTCTGCCGCGAATGCGCTCAATACTCTGTAGGAAACTTATCCTTCAAGAAATGAGAGGGCACTGGCTGCGCCAGCTGCCGCAAGAAAAGAGATAATTTGCACTGATTTGAATAATTGATCATTAATGCATATGGTAGCTTGCGACTGTTCTCAGCAGGCTACAGAGCACTTTTATGCGACACGTTTACAGTTAATACTTTGGAGTCGTAACAAAGTGTGAGCCGTTCATTAAGTCACTCTGTGCCACTCCACTACGCACAACTTGGGGCTCGTCTACTGCATTACCGCTGGCTGAATTAAGCGCTCTTTTCCTCTGCACAGCATTGTGTATTCCCCACTGTGCTCAATGCTGTGTAGAGGCATTGTGATAATAGTGCAAAAACAAGATCTATTGTGCTCTATTTAGTATTATCGGCTACAAGCGGAAAAGGTAAAATCATTCATGAAATGACTCTTAAAGACGCACAACACGCCACAAGTCTGAAGCACGAGAGCCCTTGTGAAACACCTTCAGCGCTAGTCAGATTTCAATTTACAAGCCAAAGCTATTTGATTTTAACACTATCAAGCATATGTCAATCGAAGAGGAGGAAAGATTAAGTGGAAGGACAGGAAGGTTAGCCAGTTCTTAGACCGGTTGGCTGCCCTGTCATACGTCAATCGAACATTGTATTTCATGATTGGTCTGACGCTCCACCGAATGTGTATATCGAATCTCTTTTTGAAATGTATTGCAGATGCGACCGATAAAGAAATGCATGCACCGCAGAATGTCTCAGCCTCCTCATAACTGCATGCAGCTACATCTTGTAAAGTATTAACTAAATTTACGACAAACACTACATTTGATGTATACACAAACGTGTGGAAATGCTGTAATAATGCGTTTGTTTCATTTTGATGACGCTTGTACACTCTATCAGCCTTATTTGTGGTTCTCATTGTTCACATTAAAAATGCAATATTTCAATTTTTTAGGAAGATTCCGAATACATTTAAATATCTTTTATGCACACGCACATCCTTCCGAACAATTACTGACGTAAATTTTCTTTGTGCTTCGCATGTGATTCAGTTGTTGGGAGCATATCTTTTGCAAGTGAAGACGATATCTAAATTTGCTATCATTGTGTTGCAATGGGATTCATTATCAGCTGTCACATGCTTGTTTGCCTCACATTTTTTGTGCGAGAGTGTTCTCACTTCGCTGACAAGCCTACTTACCCCACGTGCATGGCACTGAAATGCTACAACTGCGCCAGTGATAGGAAGGCATGTCCTCTCTAAATGAATCCACGGCACACCCCACAGCCCTAGAAAAATTAGAAACTTTTTAAAAGTGGACAAGAAATGGAAACGTCGGATTCGTAATTGCATGCACCGTACTTTCTTGTAGTTCGCGAAGCACTGAAACTAGTTTGGTTTTAAAAATGTTGAAGCATTGAAATGTGTTTTTTACCTGTACTTAGGAAGTGTTGAATACAAACCTGTTATGCGAATTTGGGTGTGCCTACACCAGCGCTGACTTTCCCTGCTCCTCTCATCTGTACAGGAAAGTAAAAGTAAATTCAACATACGACCTAAGTGCGGCTGGTAGGCCATACAAGAGTCTGTGTCATGCTGTGTGTTGTAGCTGTTCGCAGATTTAAAGGCAAATGTAAGTTAGACAAACACGGAATACACCCAATCACATATGTAGCGTCGGCATTCAGTATACACTATGCGTGAAGAGCAGCGGGTGTCGTCAAAAATTATAATAACGCGATAGCGTTAAAGTGGTTATTTTGCTGTAGTTCCGGCTTCGATGTCGGTGGTCGCGAGCGAAAAGGCATCACCTTTCTGTGACCGAAAAATCAGCTGTTATTGCGTGACCAAAAAAACGAGAAAGAATAAATTAAAATAAATGACAAAGAATTCCAAGTTTCTGTGGCAATCGCCTCCGGGTCTTTCGCGTGCCAAGCGGCCGCGTGACCTGGGGACGTGCCAAACAGCCACAGCTGCTTGTGAACACAATTAAAATATCTTCCTCTGGTTGCAAATGCAGTGAAAGTAATTTTCATGCTTGTATATGTTTCAGATTACAACATGAAATAAAGGCCACCGTGACGCGCGGTTGTTTCTCACCATCACCCAGGCACAACAAGATTTTTATGTCCTCTCACCCGGCATTGCAGCTTGCTACGGTCGCTTGGGCTGTCAACATCGTTGCCGCGAAAGGCATGCAGCGCCGTGTAGACGTGGCGAGGAACCGCGCGATAGTTCATGAACCTGAGGGCGTCTAAACATGCTTGTCAATAAAGTTTTTAAGCCTGTCCATATGTCCATATTCTCTCGTTGTGTTTCGACGGTCAGTAGTATACCTTCACATGAAAAAAAAAATCTCACCGAAATATCAGCTGACGAGCTCGAGCACTTCGCGATAACAGCGTTGGACAAAGAGAGCGTCTGCTAGCTATGCACCGCGTAAGTGGAGCCATGGACGAAAGAACAGAGAGTGAACGCCGACGCAGGAGGAAAGAGGAGTTGTTACTTTTATTTGATTCAGGGGTTCTATCTAACATGGATTAGTGGCGTCGTCGTCTTCCTTCGAACTGTTGGCAAGATGGTGGTAGTGGAATCGACACCTTAAAAGGACACTAAAGGTAACAATTAAGTTGACGTTGATTGTAGAAAAAGCGGCCCAGAAACCTCGTGGTGTTAAGTTTGTGCCAAGGAAGTGCTTATTTTGAAATAAAATCGCGTTTTAGGGGCCGACATCGGTTTAGTGCACTTCAAATTACCCGCCTCAAGAATCAGACCGACTCACGTCACTGCTTCCATGCACAACGTTGCCCGGCTTTACTGCGCGGTCGCCGACACTAGTAGACAGATCGAAAGCAGCGGGAGCCACAGCAGCAACAACAACCATTGATTGATTCCCTTCCATTGGCTCCGAGATGGCAGACGACATATAGTTCAACTGTGCCCTGATAGATGGCACGACCTGTCTAGTCTAACCATGCCAAAATTGAATTTCTGAACTACTCATGCCATTTCCCATAGTAACGTCCAGCGGTCTTTTTTGTGTATCAAACAGAAACAAACAAGCAGCATTTTACTGCGTCTCTTGACGCACGGAAGGTTCTTTATTTAGTGCAGCTAGATCAATTACTAGTTATTGATTGTAGGTGGTTCGTCTGACGTCATCGGTATAATTTTGAGAATGTCGTACTGGGGTGCATGTATTCTTGTGCATTTACCTTAATATCTCGGCAAGTATAGGGCACTGCTGTTGATAATATTGTCGCTTTAGATGTTGTCATATATTGAGCTTTCACTCTGACGTAAATTTTCATTTGACTTTAGTATCCCTTTAAAGAAGCAATAGTCACCTGGGTAACTTGTGAACCCCTTAATAATCAATCATCACATTTGACGAGATGTGAACAACAAGATGTAAAAGCACAAACCATTGCTAGCCAGATGTATGTCATTTGGATAAGAATATTATTCAGTTTGCGTAGGCTGCCTTGATAGTCCGTAACACTTGCTATTTGACGCTGGTTAACATTGTATTTTGCTGTGTCCTGGTTCTTCATTCCCTTCTAAATTTGACATTATTACCATAAGTTTTCAAGTGATTAGAGCACATTCAATATTTGCCCCGACACCTGCTATATGAACGCTATACAGTAAGTAAAATTACTGTGACAGGATTAAGAATGGCTCGACTACGTGAGCCATAGTTTGTAATAATACTCCAAGAAAGCAGAATACCAAGCACGAAGTCATAAGCTACTTTGCGTCATGACAAACTATGAGAGGAAAATTTCTAAACCATGCTCTCAAACAAACATCCGTAAGACCAAACGTTAAAAATGCCATTAGTGTTGCAGATGCCTGGAAATTCTCTTCATGCTGTACGAGCTTTTTTTAGCACGTTACAGAATGTCTGCACACTTCTATTTTGCTCATGGCAATCATACCATTTTAGCGAAGTGTAAAAGCATGACGCCACTGCTGTAACAATTTCTCTAGCACTTTGCCCAATAGGTCCTAAAATGACCCATTGTTTTAGGTGTCTCAGTAACACTGTTGTACAGACCCCAATACAAGCAGCCTGCTTTTTTATTTTTGGAGAAAGCTGCAAGGGCCGTTGTACATGTGCATAAAAGAATATCCGAAGTTTATCAGAATGAGAACACCTCGATTCGGAGCTTACAATAACAAGTTTGCGAAGCTTAAAGAGTAAGTTTTCCTTGGGGATTATATTGAATGTAGATGATTGTATCTTCGGTGGGCGACGTCTTTATATTAGAAAGTCCTGCGCAAGCAAGCAATTTTTTTAAAGGGCTCAAATGTCAAATATGCAGGCTCTGGCTCAAATGAAAACAATATAGATTTGTAGGAAATAACTCGGGAAAAATTTTATCTCTTCAAGTAATAAGCTAAACTAGTTGCACCATGCGAAAATTTTTCCGTCATTTGCACGAGGTGTGTCATTCGACAACGAATGTTCCAACCATGGAGCTACACTAAAATAAAACTCATTTGGAAACATCGTATGAAATACCGAATTGTAAACATTAGTCTTGCCAAAATCTGGGAGACCCTTACGCTTCGCCCTTAGAAGTCGAATGCATTAGCGATATTCCGTTCCTATGTGTACAATAAACACTTATAGTGGGTGACTGGAATTAAACTATGGGGTCATTATGGTAATCCCATGTTATGACGTTTAGTAGGAACTTTTAGCTGACCGCTTTTTGTGTTCCGTTCCCCGTTCCGCTCAAACGCTCAACGCTATACGGAGAGCAACGTACGTTTTCAGTTTTAGCCAAGCGTCGTTCGGTCAACGCAATCGCAACTCCACTGGTGCATGAAAGTTGTTTTAAAATAAAATAAACATTGCTGTTATCTTGCAGAAAGATAGAAAATTCTGTTTTAGAGGCGTGTGAACTCATTTACTGTTTGACGCACGAGTATTTTTTTTTATTTCTGTCACTTTCACTTGCAGCTTGCCTCCTTCAAAGCCTTCAAGGCAGCCCAGACATGTTCGAAACGCCCTGCCCTGTGGCAACCGCGTTGCCCCAGGGCAGGGCATTTGCCACAAAGCAACCAGGAGGCAACCGCGTTGCCTTGTTGCAAATGAAACTAAAAATCTTTTTCGAATAGCAGGAAGGTGGCTGCTGTTAAATACTGAATTGTTACTATTGTTACATAAAATTGCTTTAAATCGAACGTTCGCGAAGCCCCTTTGACGGAAATACCAAGCAAGCAGCTCGAGACACTCCTTCATGGCCCGAAGTGTCAGCTTTTCTTCACCCCACAGATCGTTTCTTCACCCCACAAGCGCTGATTCTCGAAGGAATCGGCTGCGAGAATTTCTCGGAGGAAGCACACATCCCTGCGTGTCTTGAAGTGCCGTCAGTTCTTGCGTGTTTGCCGAACAACCACTGCGTTTCCCGAGCAGCGCGGACTCGTGGCACAGGAGGCTGCCATTTTTGTCGTTTCTCCTCGCTTCATGTGACCCTTCGCTGGCACCGACGGTCCGCTCACCCGCTCAGCGTCTGACCGTATAGCGCATGCGCAATGGCGCAACCAGCGACTGGCTGAGCGGAGCGGGAGGCAAAATACGGTCAGCTAAATGCCCGAATGTACCACGAATTACCACGAACTTTGTACCACGAATTTTTACGGCAATATTTCATGTTGTATTGTAAAGCATGTAGAAAGGACCCGTGTGCTTGGGGGAATATGAAAGTGACTATAACTGCATTTCCAAGCTCAGGACGTTATTTTCACGGTACTCCGAAGCCGAAGCAGCCTTTAGTATGTTGTATCCTATGTATACGCGTAAAACTGCATCTGTATCAAATACCATGTAAGAAAAAGAAAAGAGGCGTGGCAGTGTGGTAGAACTCCGCTTTCCGCGCAAACAAGCAGGGTTCGATCCCCACTAAGACCTGGAATTTTTCATTTACTTTATTTGCATCTTTCTCGACTTTTCGGTTATGCAAAAATAATTTTTTGCTCACTACCAGTGACGCCGACCCCTAAATTTCTACGACTCGAGCCCTTTAACACTACCACGTTATTACATTGTTAGCGGGAAATATTTTAGCACGAGATTGTCACTTGAATTTTATGACACAGTTCAAAACGAGGTAGAAAATCTTGTGCTAGAAACAGACAATCTTTATCTTGAACTGTTTCAGTTATAACGTTCTTTTCTTGTTTAAACATTTAGGTGTTGTACGGAAACAGTCACAGCAATTATATTTTATGTATTGCAGCCCTCACAGCCAATGTAAAAATGTTCAGAATAAAGCTCGGGGTAGAGTTTATCACAAAAAACAAACTGGCGTGGAGGGAAGCCAGCACTTTTTCTTTAGAACTATTCCTAAAGCATGCTAACTTCTTGAGAGAGAGAGAGATAAAGATGCAAGGAAAGGCAGGGAGGTTAACCAGACGCACATCCGGTTCGCTACCCTGCACTGGGGAAGGGATAAAGGGAAGAAAAGAGGTTGCAGAAAGATGAGAAGGTACACACAATCACGAGCACACTCGGGGAGCACACACAGTCTACAGGCGGTCGCTCAGGTTTGATGACTTAAGGTAAAGTAGCAGTGCTTTAGTTGCTTTCTGCGCAACTGAGGCAGATGCCCAAGGTCCTAGTATCTTCTGCACACAAAATGGTCCGGGCTCAAGTCGATTCAAAACCATCCGTAGCTGGCATCGCTGTGTGTCGTAGCAAGCACAGCTGCACAGGACGTGTTCGATGGTCTCTTCAGCTCCGCAGTAGTCGCATGTAGGAGTGTCTGCCATACCAATGCGAAAGGAGTACACCTTTGTGAATGCAACACCCAACCAAAGGCGGCATAACAGTGTCGCATCGGACCGGGAAAGTTGTGATGGTAGCTTTAGCTTGAGCGAAGGATCCAGTTCATAAAATTGACACCTTTGGAAGCTGGTAGACGACCAGAACGTGCGTGTGAGATCTCGAGCCAGCAGGTAAAGTTGTCTTGCTGCATCATTCCTTGATAGAGGAATCCGGACTACACGGGTTTCTTCATAGACTGAGCGGGCTGCATCATCGGCTAATTGATTTCCGGTAATACCGATATGTCCAGGCAGTCATTGATATATAATATCATGCCCTCGTGCTAGAGCTTCATGATGGCAATGTCTTATTTCTTGTACCAGTTGGTCATGGCTCCTCCTACGCATGGCAGACTGCAAACTCTGAAGCGCTGCCTTCGAATCACAGAATATGACCCATTTTCCTGGACATTCTTGAACGAGATATTGTAAAGCAGCCCTTATAGCAGCAAGCTCTGATGCCGTAGATGTAGTCATTTGCGGCAACTTAAACTTGACTGTCATTTCTGCAGCCGGAATTACAGCGGCACCTGATGAGCTGCTGGATGAGATGGACCCATTAGTGTATATCTGCGTTCGGTCTAAGTACAACTCATGTAATAATAGCAGTGTTGCTTGCTTCAATGCTACTCTGTAGTGACTGCTTTTCTTTTTGATTCCCGTAATTTCTAGACGTACTTGCGGTTGGTAGAGGCACCACAACGGGCATGCCGTTCTCGCAGCTGGCGTATATCCTGATGGAATGCTCTTTAGGTGCTTGGCTATGACGTCTGAAAACGTAGCACGTGGTCTTCCGGAAGGTAGAAGGGCCAAGTGGTGGTCGGGGACACGGCTAGCATGTCGAATGTGCGCTCTGAGGCAATCGACAACTCTATATGTCCTGACCGGATGGTCTTTGGCAAGCATGATTGTGGCATAAGTAGAAGCGCATCGGGGCAGTCCTAGGCAGATACGCAGTGCCTGACCCTGCAAACTCTCCAATGAATGAGTATTCGATTTGCAAGTGTTAGTCAGTACCGGCAAGCTGTAGCGCAATAGACCCAGAAATAGGGCCCTGTACAGCTGTAGCATGGAGGCCACAGAAGTTCCCCATGATTTACCGCACAAGAATTTCATGATGTGCACAATAGATAACAGTCTCTTCTTCAAGTACGCACAATGTGGGCTCCACGAAAGACTTCTGTCGATTATTATGCCCAGGAAACGATGCGTCCGTGCATATTTGACACTCTGCCCATTGATGTAAACAGGGTATGGCGTCATTGGTTTGCGTGTAAACGCCATCAACGCGCACCTCACAGTTGATATATTTAGGCCTTGTTTATAAAGGTAGGCTGTTGTGAGGGTTGCTGCCCACTGTATTCGTGCACGCACCTGAGGGCGAGTAACTGCAGCACTCCAGAGGCAAATATCATCGGCGTATATGGATAGGCACACCGACTTTGGCAGAACCTTCACCAGACCAATGAGGGCCACATTGAACAATGTGGGGCTTAAAACACCTCCCTGAGGTACTCCGCAGTAGGTGTAATGTTGGGCAGTTGTACCCTCATATGTTTGTACAAAGAAACCCCTGCCAGTTATATAATCTTTTATCCATTGAAACATTCGTCCACCAATGCCCATTGCTGCGAGAGAAGTGAGGATGGCATCGTGAGCTACATTATCACATGCACCCTTCACGTCAAGAAAGAGTGCCACTGATATGCGCTTGCGATTTTTTTCTTGTTGAACAAATGTCGATAAGTCAAGGACACAGTCAATGAAGGAGCGGCCCCGACGAAAGCCTGCCATGCAAGAAGGGTATTTGGTGTATCGTTCCAAGTAACACTCGAGACGAAATAGAACCATTCTTTCCATCACTTTTCCGAGGCAGCTTGCGAGGGCAATAGGGCGATACGCTGTCAAGTCCAATGGTGATTTTCCCGATTTCAAAAGTGGTATTAATCGACTTATTTTCTATTCTCGGGGAACAATGCCGCTGAGCCAGGAGTTGTTGAAGCATGTTAAAAGTTCTTTTCTAGCTTTTTGTCCAAGGTGTCCCAACGCACTATAAGTAATACCATCAGGACCTGGCGATGACATGCGCTTAGAAGCGACTAACGCACCTTCCAGTTCTTCCATGGGGAACGGAATGTCCATTTCTGGTAGTCGCGTCTCAGGAAAGATCACGGCGTCGATGTTCTCGTTCTTAATATTCCCGGCAACTCTCGTGCAAAATTCTTCAGCCACCTCGAGTTCTGTTTTTCCATGATGGAGTGCCAAAGCTTTAAAAGGGTGCCGTCGTTGTGGAGAGGAGCGAAGACCACGAACTGTTCTCCAGATATATGACAGCGGTTTATGAGGGTCTAGAAATTCGCAGAATGCTTTCCAGCGTTCGCTCTCCAGTTTGTAAATGCGTCGCTGAATCTTTTTCTGGAGGCGCCTTGCTTCCCTCAGATCGTAAATTGACCTTGTGCGTCTGTATCGTCGTTCAGCACGCCTTCGTATAGCTCGTAATTTTTCCAGTTCGATGTCAAACTGTGTTACTTTAGACGAAAATGGTAATTTACATTTGGACGCTTGCATAGCTTCCACTATGGTATTTTCCAGGTTGCAGGCGAGGCCTTCTTGGCAAGCGTTCTCAACACGCGATGCAAACATCGACCAGTCAGTGCCAATTGCAACACCGGAAGAGAATTTTTTTATGATACCATCGATCGTCACGTAGGTGGGTATGTGATCACTCCCATGAGTCTCAATATCGCAAAACCACTTAACTTTGTGAGAGAAGCACCGTGACACCAATGTCAGGTCAAGGCAACTGCCATACGTGAGACGCCGCAGATATGTGGGGGTACCATCGTTCATGATGGAAAGGTCGTAATCGGAAGCGAATGTAACAATGTTCCGGCCCCTGGCATTCATCCTAGTGCTCCCCCAAAGCATGTGATGGGCGTTGAAGTCACCGGTGATGATCCAAGGCCCATCGGTTCTCATTAGGATGTCTTTTAATCTGTCGCAGTCAAATCGCGATGACGGAGATATATATCCACCAATAAGCGTGAACGAAACTGCATTCTTCTTCACACGAAGACACACGTACTGATTGTCGTCATTTGAACTTATTGGGTGCGAAAGATAAGTCAAGTCTGTGCGAATGTAAACAATTACTTTACTTCGTTCTTCGCAAGCGGCTGAACAAAAAAGCTTCATAACCGGACAATCTATAAGGCGTTGATACGTTTGGTTCACATATGACAAGTATAGGGAATTGATTGGCCCGAACAAATTGGCGAAAGTCCGAGATACGGGACTTCATGCCTCTGGCATTCCACTGAAAAATCAACGCACTTTTAACTTCAGTGCGAAAGATGAGATTTTGTTGAGTCATTGTGCTTATACGAAGTTAGCAAGAACTGGATTCAGTGCATCCAGTACTTCCAGTGCACTCTTAGCAGACGGAGATTGTATGCTGCTCAGTAGCGTGCGAATCGTGGCAATTAATGATTGCACGATTGCAGCCACTTGCCTGTCGTGGTTGGAAAGATCTCGAACCGGGACGATTGCAGTCACTTGCCTGTCTTGGTTGGAAAGATCTCGAACCGGGAGCGCGGACTGGCCGTCATGAAGCTCCTTCGGTTCGCTTGATGCTGCTTCCCTTTGAAGTGCAGGCCACTCTGTCGCAGTTAGGGTATGCTCACTGGCTTTGTCCGTTACAGCCTTTCCCACGGCATGTGGTCTGGGAGGCAAAGGAGGTGGTACTGATGAGGGATCACGCAAACGTGTCGAGGAGATAGCGGGCGTCCTCGAAGACCGACGTCGACGTGAACGACGCCTTCTCTTTTAGCTGCGGCTTCTCGATGAGATGAGTGATCGCGCACCATCTCCTTCAAGATGGCAATTTCCTTCTGAATCCGCGGGCAGTCCTTCTATGTGGCTTCATGGGATCCATTGCAATTAGAGCATTTCTTGACAGTTGCGACGCACTTATCCGCTTCATGGTGCTCGGCGCAGCGGTGGCATACCACCGAATTCTCGCAGACGCTGCTCACATGTCCAAGTTTCATGCATTTACGGCACTGGAGAGGCTTCGGAATGAAAGGTTGCACAGCATGTCTGAAGTACCCCACCTTCACATGAGAGGGGAGTGATGTGCTCTTAAACGCAATTTTCACACAGCGAGACTTGCCTAGCCGGGTGACATCAACAATTGGAGTATCAGTTGTTGACTTGACAAGAAGTTGTAAGTCCTTATTGGAAATAGCGACATCAATGTCGTAGATCACGCCGGTTACTACATAACATGCCAAGGGAACATGAGAGCGCACCTGGTTGCCGCCCAAGTCAGTTACACTGCGCAGAACGCCCAACGCACTTGCGTGCAAAACGTCCACAGCCAGCATATTCTTTCTGGCGTTCACTCTTATGTCCGTGATCTCATTTGGCACGAGCGTTTCCAGAGACCTCGACACAGACTGTCTGTTAAGGCGTTTCATGCTGACGGTAGGAAGTGCAGGCAGAAACAGGATGGTATAAGTGTTCGACTTTGGCGCTTCACTTACAGTTTGAATAGTTGAGGATGAGGATGTCCTCATGTTCCTTCTCTTCGCCTTGCAGCTCAGCACAGGTTGGAAACCGTCATCTGAGAAGTCCTCACTGCTGAGATAGTAAGCATGAGTATCTTCACTGTCGCTGTCGCTCGCTTGTCCCATCCGCTTCCTGGAGGCGGTCGCCGCTGACGCCGCTGGGGCCGGCAGGCGCCCGGGGTGGTCTACTTCCATCCCCTCCAAGGGAGCAGCGGAAACTGATCAACAGACTTAAATTACAACTGAAATACGCCAGAGTTAGCAGAAGCAGCTCCTATTCAAAACCATGCTAACTTCTTAAGATTTCGTTTTGCCTATGTGCTGCTCATGGGCTTAACACCAAAGCCGTCAATGCACAAATGCTGTTTGGGTCTATAATAAGAATATTGTGGGGCACTAAAATGACAGATGATGAGGTATGCACCGGACAGTGCTGCAAAGAAGAATTACAACTCCCTCCTTGAGAACTTTTATTGCAGTTAAAGAAATGGCTTCGGTAACACAGCATAAGTTGTATTGCGTTTTGGAGGAGCTTAAGTTCCTCATCGAACCGCTGGTGCTCCTTAAGTGAGAGAGCACTTGTAAAACATTCTAAGCTGCACAGAACGACAAGATCATTGAGGAGCGTATGATATGCAAGACACATTGAGGTTGTTTTCACCTTGCAGGATTCGCAAGTATATAACCTGTACTACAGCGAGAATATTGTGCCGCTCACACTGGTTGTATGCCTGGAGAGATGAGATTGAACCTCATGCAATGACCCATATTTCCGCCCATGTCGTACACCGTACAACACCTCCAGTAAGCTGAAATATGAGAGTCAGCTTGCGCATCTTGGAAACTTTTATGTGTGCATGAACCTTTTTCATTTTGAAATCTTCGAAAGGAGGCTTTCCAAGAAAAAAAATGGCAGCATATCCACGGAGTGAATGATGGCGAGTGGGGCGAAGCATTCGTCCGTCCATGCGTCCGTCTGTGTGACCGTCCATGCGTCTGTTCGTGCGCCCGTCCCTGCGTTCGTTCATGCATCCACCCCTGCGTCCATTCATGCGTCCATCCATGCATCTGTCTGTGTGTCCGTTCATCCATCTATTCAACACTCCAAGTCCCACCATCTCGCATCTTTTTATCATATATTCCCCATATAGAAGCACTGCCATTCAGTGGACATTTCAAGGACTAAACGAGAGGTGGCACACGCACACTTTCTTACGGCTTGCGCTTCGGGTCTACTTCCCACCTTCAACCACCTTGAGTTCATGGTATATACTAGTTCACTGTATTCATGGCACTGCGGCTCAATGCTCGCTAAACCTTTCTAAAACCAAGGAGGTTACGCCCAGCGAGTATAACGTAGCAACCTTTTCCTGTCAGATAGTGCTCAATGTACATGCCAGTGGCTGCTAATGTGAAATGAGAGACAGGAGGATTCAGCTTTTAATTTCTTACGGCTTGCGCTTCGTTTCTGCTTCCCCCCTTTAACCACCTCGAATTCATTCATGGTGTATACTAGTTCATTGTATTCATGGCCCTGCGGCTCAACGCTCGCTAAACCTTTCTAAATCTAAGGAGGTTACACCCAGCGAGTATAATGTAGCAACCCTTTCTTGTCCGATAGTGCTCAATGTACATGCCAATGTCTGCTAATGGGGATCGCAGCGTGCGCGCTGACTAAAAGCCGAATGCTCCTGTCTCTCATTCCCCATTACCAGCCGTTAGCATGTACATTGAGCACTATTTTTTATTGTTAAACAACGCACAGAAGAAATCTCTCACCAGCACCACGTTGGAGGTCAAATACCTATATCGGGTATGTGCCACTGGTGGTTACGTACTACGAGGGACGCCCAGGCCACGCCATAAGGAGCTTCGCCTATGAAAAGGAGTGCATTTTGGCAAGCCGCCAAACAGATTTTTACTTCTGGTCAGCGGGCCAAACACCGTCAAGATCTATCTCCAACTTCGCGAACGATGGAGGGTCGATAGCAGGGGCACAGAAAAACAGCAATTCGGCCTATGCAGAGAAAACATGCTTTTTCAATTACGAATACCACGCCTATATTTCGCTTGTGTATATTGCACCACAGATTTGACGTCCTTATTTCGCTTGTTCACAAGCTCGAGTCTCACCTATCAGTATATTTCTAGCCTGATCCTGTGTGTACAATTTTCTCCTATACTATTCTAACTGAAAATCTTAACGTAGCTCTCCTTGATTTGATTTATTAAATCCTCAAGGACATCGCATCTCGCGGTTTATTGCACAGAGAACGGCTGCCACCCTGTTTTTTCGGATACTGAAGTTTTTTTTTTGTTCTAACAATCAACTAGTGAGTTGACGGGAGCTTTCTACATAAAAAATAGAGAGAGAGAGATAAAGATGCAAGGAAAGGCAGGGAGGTTAACCAGACGCACATCCGGTTTGCTACCCTGCACTGGGGAAGGGATGAAGGGGAGAAAAGAGGTTGCAGAGTGATGAGAAGGTACACACAATCACGAGCACACTCGGGGAGCACACACAGTCTACAGGGCGGTCGCTCAGGTTTGCTGACTTTAAGTAAAGTAGCAGTGCTTTAGTCGCTTTCTGCGCAACTGAGGCAGATGCCCAAGGTCCTAGTATGTTCTGCACACAAAATGGTCCGGGGTCAAGTTGATTCAAAACCATCCGGAGCTCGCATCACTGTGTGTCGTAGCAAGCGCAGCTGCACAGGGCGTGTTAGATGGTCTCTTCAGCTCCGCAGTAGTCACATGTAGGAGTGTCTGCCATACCAATGCGAAAGGAGTACACCATTGTAAATGCAACACCCAACCAAAGGCGGCATAACAGTGTCGCATAAGAGCGGGAAAGTTGTGATGGTAGCTTTAGCTTGAGCGAAGGATCCAGTTCACAAAATTGACACCTTTGGAAGCTGGTAGACGACCAGAACGTGCGTGTGACATCTCGAGCCATCAGGTAAAGTTGTCTTGCTGCCATCATTCCTTGATAGAGAAATCGGGACTACACGGGTTCCTTCATGGGATGAACGGGCTCCATCATCGGCTAATTGATTTCCGGTAATACCGATATGTCCAGGCAGCCATTGATATATAATATCATGCCCTCGTGCTAGAGCTTCATGATGGTAATATCGTATTTTTTGTACCAATTGGTCATGACTCCTCCTACGCATGGCAGACTGCAAAGTCTGAAGCGCTGCCTTCGAATCACAGAATATGACCCATTTTTCTGGACGTTCTTGAACGAGATAGTGTAAAGCAGTCCTTATAGCAGCAAGCTCTGATGCCGTAGATGTAGTCATATGCGAGAACTTAAACTTGATTTTCATTGCTGCAGCCGCAATTACAGCGGCACCTGATGAGCTGCTGGACGAGACGGACCCATCAGTGTATATCTGCGTTCGGTCTAAGTACAACTCATGTAATAATAGCAGTGTTGCTTGCTTCAATGCTACTCTGGAGTGATTGCTTTTCTTTTTGATTCCCGGAATTTCTAGACGTACTTGCGGCTGGTCGAGGCACCACAAAGGACATGCCATTCTCGCAGCTGGCGTATATCCTGATGGAATGCTGTTTGGGTGCTTGGCTATGACATCTGAAAACGTAGCACGTAGTCTTCCGGAGGGTAGAAGGGTCAAGTGGTGGTCGGGGACACGGCTAGCATATCGAATGTGCGCTCTGAGGCAATCTGGCACAACTCTATATGTCCTGACCGGATGGTCTTTGGCAAGCATGATTGTGGCATAAGTAGAAGCGCATCGCGGCAGTCCTAGGCAGATACGCAGTGCCTGACCCTGCAAACTCTCCATTGAATGAGTATTGGATTTGCAAGTGTTAGTACCGGCAAGCTGTAGCGCAATAGACCCAGAAATAGAGCCCTGTACAGCTGTAGCATGGAGGCACACACATCGAAACTTCAAGGATATGGATGAGGCTAAGGTGTTGATCGCAATAAATTGGCAGCAACACTGGCAAGAAAATACTATTCACAAAACCACTGTACTAAGGAATGCAACAGTGTTCATTCCAATTCGATCAACCAAGTGAACAGGGGTAATACAGTTCCGCGGTACTAATCGCCAACGGAAAAATTTTTAGTGGTCCTGAAGGAAAAACGGCTGTTCTGAACTTACAACCACGCGCGTTTATTATTTTAATGCCAGGGCTTACACCGAAAATTCCGAAGTACTCATGACATCTCTATTTTAGAGCAAGAATGGCACATGGTGGAGATGGGGCCAAAGAAACGACTTAGAAATATGTAGTACGGACACTCGTACCTTCGGGTAACGAAGAAAACGGATGTAGAGGTCTGCTTGACGCACGACACGCTCCCATTTTGTTCTCCGGTTGTCCTTCCTAAACGAGAACACTCGCAACTTCGGTCCCTTTGCCACGACAATTCGCAAAGCAGCGTTGCCCGACCGTTTAGATTTGCAGCCATACAGATTGGGAATATCCAGTGCACAACACGCATCACATATCCACCACTCAGTTCACAGACACGGAAAAAGACCGTCTTCTCGATTCACCAACAAGCACACCAGCACGCCACGAAAACATTCGTCGGGCTTGACAAGCCATGTCTGTCGAGCGACGAGAGCAAGCGCATACACGTCTGTGCAGCGAAACGCACCAGTCAAACAGAGTGACGTCAAAACCTTTTGCAGACACAGTGAGCAGGCCTGAAGTTATCTACGTGGCATTGGCAGAGCTTCCATCACATCAGTACGTGTCATACCGGTGCGGGCGGGCAGTGTGGTGAGCACCCTTCCACTGGCGTTTAGTCAGCAAGCCGCCTCTCCATATCGGTAGCTCTTGTTCTAGCACTACCCCTTGTTCCATTGATTTATATATGGGGTTTAACGTCCCAAAGCCACTATATGATTATGAGAGACGCTGTAGTGGAGGGCTCCGGAAATTTAGACCACCTGGGGTTCTTTAACGTGCACCCAAATCTGAGCACACCGGCCTACAATATTTCCGCCTCCATCGCAAATGCAGCCGCCGCAACCGGGATTCGAACCCGCGCCCTGCGGGTCAGCAGCCGAGTACCTTAGCAACTAGACCACCGCGGCGGGGCTACTCCTTGTTCCAGTAGACTCGGACTCTTCAAAACGGTAGAGGGTGGCATAAGCAAAAGAGAATACTGACACTCTGTGGCGAAATCCGCATGACCGCAGGGACAAAACACCGTTTTGTGTGACAAAGAACCAATCGAGCAGCTCAGTGGTACGTCAAGTTGCCCAATGACGAAGTTGCGTCACTGCGCATAGAATAGGGGTTGGTCAGGTGAAGGAAGAAGGGGCGGGAAGTCTTTGCCGAAATGGAACGTCTGCGGCGTGTGCAGGGGAGGGATCTTCGAAGAATGCGATCACCGCGGTCTACTGTATCAACTGGCGAGCTTGTCTGGGGGGAGGGGGGAGGTGTATAAGAAGTGGGAGCCTGCTAAGTGGCCCTTTACACAGCTGCACCATTTCAAAACGCACAAAAACTACAAGGACCGGCTCTGCTGGTTACAACAAACGTGAATTACGCGTATTGCTCCAGCAGTGCTGCCGGAGCTACTCACGAATATATCGTGCGATAACGCCAGGACCTTTATCGTTGCATACCTCGAAGCCATAAAAGAACACTGCAAGCCCTGGGAGACGTTCGACTGCATCAGTGAGACTCCAGCATGCGATGAAAATGAATGCTGAATGATGCATGAAAAAAAAAGGCAGATCCAATGAACACGGGAATCGACGATATGCGAAGCGCGAATGAGAAATGTTGATACGTTTTAAAATCAACGCAGCGTTGATGATGCCGTACTTGACTTCCTTGTCATGATTATCATGTTTAGATGTGTCGTTTACATTCATCATCTATTCACATCACGTGATACCAAATTTAGAATATGTCGAGCTAGCGAAACGACCGCGAGCACGCTATGAGCGTGATATGTTCTCATGTTCTTACAAGAGACCCGTGTCCGGATTACGATGCTTGTACCAGTCATATATTTTGCCATCCATTGAAGTCACGTAACACCAAATTTTGTATATGTGGATCAAGAAAAACGGCCACGAGCACATATTAAATGGCGCAATATACTCAAACGTAGCGTTGATGCGTGCGCACACTGGGCAGAGCGACGCTACGTTAGCCAAGCCCGAGCGCTCTATAGTCTGACGCCAGGCGCGACCAGCATCCATCGGCGCGGCCCGATGGCAACCGGTGCAAAATGCAACATGCTGAATTTTGCGCTGATGCGTTACCCAGACAACACTGCGCCTTCCTCTTTTCGTGACGGAGGGATGCCGGACGCGCTGAAACGCGCATGCGTCAAAGCAACGCCGCGCGGTGCGCACCTGCGAGTATATGGCAGGACCGGCGCCTGGCGTGGCAACGCCGGCCTGACGCGACGAAATGAACGCCGGTGAGTACGCGCACTGCGTCACGGCGACTTGACTGTGGCAGGTAGTCATGTTCTCACATGACAGGCATTTCATGATTATCATGTTTGCACCCGTCTGTTACCTTCGCCATCCATTGGTGTCACATAATACCAAATTCGGCATTTGTGAAGCTAGTGGCACGGAAGCGATCACACCATCAGTGTGGCATGCAGTCATCTTGTTGCATGACACACATGTCGTGATTATCATGTTTAGATGTGTCATTTACCTATGTCGTCCGTTCGCGTTATACCGAGCTCTGTGCATGTGAACCTAGCGAAACGGCCGCCAGCGCATCATGAGCATGGTATGTAGTCATGCTGTTACATGACACGCATCTCTTGATTATCACGTTTGCACCAGTATCATACCTTCGTCATCCATTCAACCACTGTAATACCAAACTTGGTATATGTGATGCTAGCGAAACGGCCGTGAGCGCATCATGAGCGTAGCACGTAGTCATGTTATTACTGACACGCATGTCATGATTTTCATGTTAGGGGCTGTCGCTTGGGTTCGCCTTGCAATCATGTCATACCATACCAGTTTTGCAAAATATCATGTGAACGAAACCACCAGATGAGCGGAAAGATTAGGACATGTAAATCATGACATTTATGATATACCTATCATGATTTTCATATTATGACTAGTCAATTATGTTTGTTATACAGTCATCTTTTATCATACTAAGTTTGGCATCGATACCATTATCCAAAAGACCCGGAGATCTAAAAGTCGCAGGCTGCTAGATAGATAGATAGATAGATAGATAGATAGATAGATAGATAGATAGATAGATAGATAAATAGATAGATAGATAGATAGATAGATAGATACGCTCAAAGTCACCGAAGTTCGCCAAGAAATGCTTCGCATTTAAAAAAAAGCTTTGCTTTGTTCCTCAGAGCGTCTGATGGGTTGTTATTTTACGGGTAATCTCTACCGCCGAAAACGAGACAAGTGCCTCCCAAAACACGAGTGTTTGCTGTGAGAGTTTTCGTAACAGCAATGATATGGCTGCAAATGTTTGAAATTGTGGAATAAAGACTAATCAAGAAACGTAAGCGCAGATGCCAATGAAGTTGATTGCCATTCTTAGTAGATATAGCCCTGAAAAAAAATGAGAATACTGTGATGATCCTGTAGAAGAAAAATATATAGGTCTTGGCGGGAAAGACGCACGAATTTCTGACATCAAAAATATTTACACATGCTTTTTGTACTCATTGCTCGTGGCACATCTTACACATACGACTGGCAATTGAACAACGCAGCTTAGTGTGATTCACTAGTAGAAATACGAGAATGAGTATAATATAGCTGAAAGTTATTGCAGAAGCACCGAGTCGTAAGCTGGCAAATATATTTACACTGGTGCCAAGACTTACTTAATCATGCAGGTTGTTACGCCAGCTTTGACCGAACAAAAGCACTTTTACAAGCCTGCTTGAAAGTTAGTAACGAGGACTGAGATCACTTGACTTGATATGAACTGTATGTGGGCCGGGCGAAAGATCTCTTAACGCATCGGACTTCTCGTTCACCACACAAGCTAATTGAAAAACCAGGTTAAGCCGCCTGACTTGCCTATATTTTTACACATGCTTTCCATTTTCACTTTTTATGTTGAAAAGTTTCACGACTGAAGTGTGTCGAATAATTTACGATGACAAGAAACAGTCCTTGAATAACAGAAGCAGTGTTTCCAACGGGTCTTGCTTGCACACCAGAAGGCTCGGATTCACGTCCACATTTAGTTGGGGATCTCGATTCGTCGAAGCAGGTTCAGCAGCATCGAACAGGGTGACGGATGGCTGTTATCTACGAACACGTTAATGCTTGGCGATATCATAACAACGTTGAGGCGCATATATACGTGGCCAAAGTTATTCAGCGATTCTTTTTTATTTGTCATCATGCAGTTCAGTGACGCCTTTTGCGATGAAAACCTGGTGGTTCAGTAATGGGTGTCAGTCGCCCTCGATGACCTCTTCAGGGCTTGCAAACTTTTCGGAGCAGACGGAAATGATGACGCTGAAGAAAGACAGCATGGTGACGTGCTGTTCTATTACATTCAATGCGGGGTTCTCACGAGCCGTGAGGGGCGGCATCGCTTTCTCTGACGTTACTTTTTATTGATTCGAACCACAGGTCAGTGATGGCGCCGTGCGTCGTTCGCGACTATCTATGTTAGGCACTTTAACAAACTTAAGGCGCCGGTCAATCGACCACATCTCGCCCTGACTGATTGAGCCGGTCTTCATAGCTTCGGCGAAGTTTGCTTGAATGTATGTGCACTTGAGAAGACAGCGAGACAGGGGCTCCCTGTTGTGCTTAACCTGTGCACGCCACTGATCCTAGGCTGTCAATGGATGCAGAATGAGGCATAAGTTTGCAGTTTAGCGGCACTTATTGAGCCATCTAACTGACCCTACCAATTCAACACCGACCAGAGAAAGCCTTAAAACTTCCGATAAAGCTTGTCCTTCAGAGTCGTGTTTCCCGTGCTTTGTTCCCCGTGCTTTGGCGTTCTGTGATCAGGGGCAATCTCCGTTACCACAACCTTGTCTGCTGCATGGGTTCTCGTACACAGCCACGTCATGTCTTGTGTTGAAATGTACATTCAAGAAGAATGCGCGGTTTGTTCACGGCCTGGAGGTGAATTCGCAATACCACGGGTCCCCCATCACGTTTCCGACAGAACGTTTTCTGTGCTTGTCTTCAACCTGTCTGACAGCAACCTACGCGTGCCGACAGGCACTGTTCCCAGTACCTGTACCTGCCTTCAGGAACCATCTGTCATAGCAGTAGCTCAGCTAATAGCACCTTCGCCACCAATTTCATCGCCCTTAGGTTGGAATAAACTCAACTTCGGCCCCCATCAACTTAAAGTTGTCACGGAAAGCTGAGATTCAAGCTCTGCTACGCAAATTCAGTGGCTGCGTGGCCATGCCACCCAGTGACCGCGTGCACACTGATTTGGTGCAGCACAGAATCCATACCAGCTCTGAATTCTCTGCTCGGCATCACACACGTTTAGTCGCTGACCAAGTACGCGCAGCAAACGCAAAGCAAGTTGATGACATGCTTAAGCGTGGTATCATATTGCACTAGTCAAATCCGTGGTTGTCACCGTAGTCTTCATCAGAAAAAAAGACTGCGCGATCAGTTTCTGTGTTGACTATTCACCGTTAAGCAGTGTCACTACGCCTGACGTTTATACGCTTCCTCATCTTCACGATGCCCTTTACGCCGGCATGATGCCCGTTTTTTCACAACACGAAACCTTCCTTGTAGCTATTGGCACGAGTAACTTGACCAAAATGACGCTGAGGAGACCTACTTTATAACTCCAGACGACCTATACCAGTTTAACCGCCTCTCATGTGGCCTCTCCGACGCTCCTGCTACAATTCAGCGATAAAGGGACTGTACTCTTGGGCATCTCAAACAGTAGATATAGCTCGTTCATTTAGACGACATCACTGTCTAACCTCCCGTGTTTGCCGAACACGTCAGGCATTTGTAAATGGTCTTGCGCGCTCTCCAAGATGCCTGCCTTTTCATTAGGCATTCAAAGTGCTGCTTCCGTCTCTCGGAAGGTACTGGGGGCACGTAATCAGCACCAAAGGCATCATCCCTGATAACAGGAAGCCTGAAGCCATTGTCTGTATTACACTTCTTACCATGGCTAAGCAGCTGAAATGTTTGGTGGACATCGCCTCATATCTCAGACGCTTTGTCCCTGACTTCACTGCGCGCACGGACCTCTCAAAAAGCTACCGAAGAAAGAGTTCAGTGGAAAAAAGGTAGCGACCGAGAAGCTGCCTTCCGTAACCTCAAGACTGCTCTTCAAGAATCGCTTACACTTGCGCACTATGACGAGAATGCCCCGACGATTCTATCCACAGATATCTGTGGTTTTGGACTGGGAGCTATTATCGTGCAAGTTAAAGAAACCGGACGCTCAGGTTGGCCGTCAGATCGATGAACCAAAGAGCCTGTACCACGTCTCTGTACTTGAGTGCTTAATGGTAGTTTGAGCAGTCAGAAAACTTCGTGCGTACGTTTATGGTAACACCTTCACGGTCATTACCGACAACGTTGCCCTTCGCTGGCTTCAAACATAAAACGACCTTACTGCTAAGTGACCAGGTGGGTTCTCAATTTGCAAAACTATATCTTTTGCCTTGTTCATCGCAGCGGCACTCGCCATCGAGACGCTGACTACATTTCTCGCCACACGACAGCTTTCAGAGACATCTTCCTAGTCACCGCAGGGCTTCATTTACGTACTACAAAGCTACAAGACAGAGAGATCGGCAATATAACTCGGTGACTATCCAAGGAATTACGCGCACCCAAGAGTCGTCATGAAAGCTTTTCTGCGTCGTATGTTGTCCGCAATAAAACCCCCAATCAACAAAATTGTCGGGATGAGTAGTGCGTGCCTTTCAAGTCTAATGGGTAAATAAGGACACTTTTATTACTTACTTTTTATTCTACAATATAGACCTGAAGTTCAATAAGAAAGTTGTAGATCACTTTGCAGAGCGTCTGATTAGACAGTTTACAAATTTATAGCTGTTTTGGGGACTTTCTGCGAACAACAAATGCCCGCGAAATACCAAAAATAACACGTGACAAACCCACCGACAAACCTCTGCACGCCGTGACTATGTGCTCTCTAATGTTCCGCGTACGAAGCATAGAGTTTCCTAAAATTAACTATATAGAAGGGACACTGGTGGTGCGATCGTTCAGTGACCATGCGAAATATGAGTATGACATGGATTTCGATAGTCTTTTTGCTGACTGGTGGCGAACGCAATCGTGGCTTGATTTATTGCTGTGTATTGGTTTGTTTCGAAGAAAAGAGCAAACCATATTTAACTTTCTAATCTGATTAAAAGAGCTAAGCCTAAAGTATTAAGGTGGTAAAGCGTAACTGCCAAACATTTGCTGATTGTTATTTAGAGAAAAAGCAGCTTCAAGCCACGCGAAGGCACAACGAACTCAAAGTACGAAGACCAGGCACGTGAATGTTGTACCCACAATTCACATGCTCAAGCAAGCGCCATGAGCTTCAGCTCCCATAGACACTAGTGCCAGAGTTCCCTCTAGTGAATAGTTAAGAAACACTAAGGTACAAACCATGGCCGCCGCGATTGCGGGCACGTGGCGCGGTTTTCTCCAGCCGTCCCAATTACCGCGCTTCTCAGCAAAGCCAGCGAGTATCGTCCCACGCGCCCGGCTACCACAAGGAGGTGCGCTTTATGCAGTTCAGTTCAGACTGGCACAGTGAATGGACGTGTTTTTTTAGCGCTATCGATCGACTGCGCAGTTAAGTGGTTTTGCATGTTTTGAGCTTGCCTTTATAATTAATAGACCCAGGTGGTCTAAATTTCCGGAGCCCTCCACTACGGCGTCTCTCATAATAATGTGGTGGTTTTGGGACGTTAAACCCCACATACCAATCAATCAATCATTTATAATACGGCATCAGTTAAAACCTTTGTAGCACTTACTACATTGTACGGCTTTTTCGAGGGTCAGTCACCAGGTATTTACTAGTTTGTGCGTGTGTGTGTTTGTTTCTTTGTGTTTTTATCTCTTGCCACCCTGTAGGGGAGATGCATGTACATTGAACACGCAAACGTTTGTAGTAAAACATAGACTTTCTCTTATTCGTTGGGCAGGGATTGTGTTTTGTAATTATTGAGTTAGACAAGTCATAAGGACCATTGGTGTCAAAAAGACATGGTTGAAAAAAGCTTTAAAGTGTTGAGAATGCGGGGTGGAATTGAAAATTGATTCAATTGCAGAAGCGAATGAGAGGAGGCTGACACCAAGTGTAGGCAACGTGAGGTCGAGAAAAAATGAAGATAATGATGGTTGCCCAGAGTGAACTGCTGATGACAATCACCCAGCTGGAGACTGCGTTGGCGACAGAGAAAGAGTAAACGAAGGCTATGGGAGAAAGGCTGAAGACCGCCGAGGAAACACTAGCGAAGGTGAACAAAGGAGCGGCCCATGGAGAGAACAGTAGGGCACCGGCAACCAGAATGGCGGAGAAGGAAGAGCAAGCAAGTTTAAAAAAAAAACAGGTTCAGCCGGTTTAATTGTCGCAAGACCCAGCTTCCACGAAGTAGTGGTGGGGCTGGAAGGGGACAAAGCACCCGGCATGACAGGTGAAAGTAACCCCTAGGTGCAGGTTGTTCCAGCTGAAAAGTCACAGCTTGTGATAATCACTAAAGACTCAAATTTGAATCGATGCGCAGGAGCAGTCAAAGAGAGGGGAAGAGGTGACAAGAGGGTTGTAGTAGGGACGTTCTCAGGACGCAAGCTGGAAGCAGTCATGAGGGAAGCGAGCGCAAAAATAAAAACTACAGATGATGGGCGAAACCTCGTGATTATTTCAGGCGGTTTAAACGATGTCTTAAATGAAGATACGCCAGGACTAATGACCGCACTGGCGAAAGGGGACGATGACATGCGCACCACTTCTCCTCAGGCGCAGGTAGTGATAAGATCGATACAGGAGGTACCGGTGCGTGGTGGAAACCTGCTAAGAGCGGGTGTCAACGCAATCCAAAAGATTAGTGGATGTGTCGAGGGAAAAGCTTTGAGGTGGTAGAAATGAACAGAGAAGTGCATAGGTGGGGTAGTTTTGAACGAGACAGAATTCACTTCGATGGGCGGCTAGGTCATGAGGTGGGTTGGCGACTTGCGCGACGCGCAGTAGCTTTTTTGAGGGGCACGCGGGCCCTTAGGGGTGCAGGATAGCTAGTAACAAGAAAAACAACTAGGGAGACTTTTTCACAGGTGGTATGGACAGATACGATTCCAAAGTGGCATCAGTATCTAAGATAGGTAGAGTCCGGGGCAGAAATAGAGGTCCGAGCCACGAGGGCCGAGCCAACTCAGACATAAGGTATATTAACATGCAGGGTGGCAGAAACCTACTGATCTGGGAAGAGATAGAAGAACAGCTGAGGTAGGAGAGGCCGATGGTATACGGTTTTGTAGAAACACATCTTAGGGACATGAAACAACCTCATAACATTCCGGACTACGCCTGGGGATATTGTAATAGAACAGAAGGCAGCAGAAAGGAGGGCCATATTGGGGCGTACATTCATAAATGTACAGACTTGCAAAAGGTCAACCAGGAGTGCAAGGAACATTTATGACTAAAAGGGAAAGTGGCAGGGCAAGCATCACGCCTTAGTTTGTTGTACCTGTGGGCGAGAGCAAAGGACAGAGAAGAACAACAGGCAATTGTAAAGTGTATATCAAAGGACATTGAGGAATTTGGAGGAGAGTGCGAGATAATTATACTAGGAGATATGAATGCGCACATAAAATATAGATGGGTATACTGACCCAACAGGCGAAATTATCATGGAAATGTGTGAAAGGCATGATTTGATCATTTGCAAAAGTACCAAAAAGTGTGAAAGGCGAATAACATGGAAGGTAGGAAGGCTGCAGTCGACGATAGACTATGCACAAATGTCACATATGATGTATGATAGGCTCAGGGGAACGCACATAGATGAATGTGCCTCCAGAAGTCTGGGTAGTGTTCACAAAAGTATCGAGCTAAGTTTTGGAAGAGCAGTGAAAGAGGAAAGGAGACAATATGAGCAACTACAGAACAGTTTTTATTCAGAAATGCAAATAGAAATAGCTACTAAACGAATTGAGAAAGTAACAACTGAGATTAATAATATAGTGTGGACATACACAAGTCTAATTAGACTGTTTGAGCTAAAGCTTGCTAAGGCGCGTGACAAGACATCCCATAAAAGAAGACGCAAACGCAAAAGTTGGTTGTATGAGGAAGTCAAGGGAGCCATAGCAAAACATCAGAGTGTTTCTAGGGAGCACAGACCTCCTAAGGTGCGGGGTGAACCGACAAACGATTTTGAAAGAAAATGGGACAGCTTTCTAAGCTGTAAAAGATAAGCATCCCTTCTTATCAATAAAAATATTACAAGGAAGGGGGCTCTGTGGCTGGCAGAAGTACATAACAAGGATAGAAAGACAGCTGCGAAATTTTGGAACCATCTAAACTCCCTAAGAAATGATACGAGCCTGGATCAGGGGCTTATTGCTACAGCTCAAGCTGCTGGGATAGAAGGGGACAAAGCTATTGAGTATACAAGAACAAGGGTGAGAAAAAAATTCAAGAAAGAAGTGCCTTTTGCACCAGTATAGACAAGGATGAATCAAGTGATGCAATGGCTCAGTTTTCACAACGAGAGTGGGAAGAGCTGAGTAGAGGGTTGCAGTAGTACGTCAATAGGCCCAGGAGCCATTCCAATTGTGCTGATAAAGACATTGGGTCCGAAGTCTAAGGAGACTTTGAGAGAGGCAGTGAGCAAAACAACAATCGATGGTGAAGTCCCCGATGGATGGAAACTTAGCAGAATGAGCATGATCTATAAAGCATTGAGGGACAAAGCTCACATTAACAACTACCGTCCTATAACATTGACATCAATGGTCTACAGGCTGGCGATGCAGGTTATTATTGAAAGACTGCAGGCATGAGTAGAGGATGAGGGGGCGCGGGGGAAACTGCATAATAGGTTTCAGAAACACAGGAGGTTGGAAGACAATCTGTTCTCACTGACAAAGTGCATCAAAATAGCAGAAAAGGAACACAGGCCCCTATGGTCAGCATTTTTGGATATCAAGGGAGCGTACGATGGCGTGGTTAAAGAAGACTTGTGGGAAATACTGGACGCACTAGGCGTGGACGATGGAGTCACTAATCTTTTAAAGCCTTTCTATAAAGCTAACAAAGTAGTTAAAAGTTGGAAAAACAGGTATCAAAGCCCGCAGATGTAAAACGGCGGCTTAGGCAGGGGTGTCTTCTGTCATCCTTGTTATTCATGATGTACCTACAAGGATTAGAGGCCAAATCAGAAAGAAGTGAACTTGGCTTCAAGCTCTCTTTGGTCAAACAAGGAAAACTTATTGAACAGGCACTACCAGCATTGATGTACGTAGATAATAAAGTGCTAATGGCAGACAACAAGGAAGATTTGCAGAGATTGATGGACATCTGCGGTGTGAGGGAGATAGCTTAGATTTCAGATTCAGTAAGGAAAATCAACAGTCATGGTTTTTAATGATAATTAAGGTATTGAGCTTAGAATACAGGAAGTCACGCTAGAGATAACAGATAAATACAAATATCTGGGCGTATGGATAAGCAATGAGACCGAGTACCTAATGGAACACGAAATACACGTGATGACTAAAGGTCACAGAAATGCAGCAGCGATGAAAAACAGGGCACCGTGGAATTACAATAGGTATGATGATGTGACAGGAATATGGAAAGAGGTCATGGTTTCTGGTCTGACGTTCGGCAATGCGTTCTTGTGCATGAGATCAGAATTTCAAGCAAGATTAGAAATTAGGTGACGTGGAATAGGTAGGCTTGCCTTAGGAACTCACGGGAATACACCCAATCAGGGAGTAAAAGGTGATATGGGATGGACATCATTTGAGGGCAGAGAAGCTAGCAGCGATATAAAAGTTGAGAAGCGATTGAGAAAAATGGGCGAAGAGCGTTGGGCTAGGAAGGTATTCAGCTACTTGTACATGAAGAATGCTGATACAAAATGGAGGAATTGAACCAGAAAATTGACTGGTAAATTTTTAGAAAACAGAAGAGGGCCAAACTAAAAAGAATTATCGGTTAAGAAGAAGGTGAAGGAAGCTGAGACCGATATGTAGAGAATGGCATGATTAAGAAGTCCGCACAAGAGATCTATCAAACTTATAAGCAGGAAACTGTCAAGGAAAGTATCTTTGATAATACTCGGGGTAGTTCTCTGCTGTTTGAGGCCAGGACGGGAGTATTGCGAAGCAAGACATTTCGGGCCAAATACGCAGGGGTAGACACGGTATGCAGTGCGTGTGGAGGGGAGGAGGAAACTGGTGAACACTTGATAATGTTCTGTAAAGGGCTTCACCCTATAGTTCAGGATGATGGCGCAGAGTTTTTCAAAGCACTGGTGTTTAGGGACAGGAAGGGCAAAATGGACTTTAAGCGTGTAGAATTCACTAGAAAGAGGTTATCTGATTGGTGGCTAAAGTCAAGGCACGAGTAAAAAGTAGACCCTTCACTGCAAAGTCCGAGTCCTCAACCTCACTATTTAAAAGAAAAAAATACATCTAGTTTTTAGCTCACTAAGTATTACGGCTTGGTGGCATTAGCTACCACCCGATCTAAAGGGTACAGCCATATCCCTCCATCCATCCATCCTCGAGTGGCGGAGACAATGGCAGAAAGCAGAGCACACGAGATTTCAGCGTGCACGTGTTTTTTTTTCGTGATTTTTTTTCCTGTTACTGCTTTTATTTTGGTCCGATTGTGGAATAAAAGCATGGTAACGCCTGAATTTTTGCTACATGAATCATTTCAAGCAGGTATTATTTCGTCTGTGACAGAGGCAGTCTTGCTTTCTCCCTTTCTGGAGACGCGTATGTAGGTGAAAAGTGGGCTAGTTATTCTCGTTCAATAATATTGTCTTCCTATAGATAGAGATGGTTTCATTATTTTAACACGTACCGATATTTATCAGGTGGTCAGCCATATGTCACTCACGCTCTAGATAATGAAGTGCGCTCGCTGATCGTGCCCCTTATTGCGCTGTGAAAGGCTATGAATACGCGATCTACATTCACTCCCTACGTCCTTCACAGTGAAAAAGCTTGAGTTATTATCATCTCCTGTTTCGTCATCTGTATTTTGATTGTGTTTTGGTAGCACAATGGCAATTTAAGTTATCTCCACTGAATCCAAATCAAGGGGTCGCAAGTGCAGTCGAACGGCTTGTTTGTGAAAACCAAGTATTCATCGATGTAGACGACTGCAGAATGAAAATTGTGAATTGTCACTGCACTGTAATGCGCAGCGTTTCAAAGCAGATACACAGAGCTATGAACGCGTGCGGCGTTCTTCAACAAGCAAAAAATCTTGATGCTCGTTCTTACATTCCCTACTTATCCACTGAACACCGTAGAACTTACAGTGCGAATGGTATGACCATAAATGACCAAAGCGCACCTGTAACCAGCCCATAGTCGTCGTAGAGCCGGTGAAGTTCAGTCTAGACTTACTCACTGTCGCATGCTTCGGTGGCTTGACGGGAGGTAGTTGGAAAAAAAAACTGGGGAAGCCTCAGAGGCGAGTGTGAAGCGTTGTATGCCTTGAAAGCACGGCTTTTGCGCCAGACTTGATTGTGATGTCATATTGTGAGAAGAGAGCAAGACAGTTGATGATGCTGAGCGTCGAGTTTGGTCGGCTAAGCGACCGTTCCTCTCCAGCGGGTGTTATTTCTTTGTAACGTGCTCATGCTGCCACGTTCGCGTGCTAACCTTGCGTGCATGCGTCGCGGACAATTCGCATAGCGGAGAAAAAAGTTTGGAGTGGAAGTCAGAACGAATATTTGATTCCATAGTAGCAATTAATTAAAAAGTCACCGACTGGTTACAGATTATACAATTGATGTTATGTCAATGCTGTAGCTTTTTTCCTGTTAGAGAAATTGACGCCAGGTCTTCTTTCTTCCATATATTTGAAGGATTTGTCATACTATTGCGTGCCCTTCTGCACGTCAGATAGAAAAAAAAAACTAGCGACGAAGTTGTATACGTAGATGCCGCGAGATATGGGGACGGGAGACACGCACCCGCCGCTGCGGTCGTTGACCGTGCGGGCAAATGCCTCGCGAGCGCCACGGTGACCACGGGACATACGGAGGCGGCCGAAGAAGCCGCGATAGCCCTAGCAATCGCCACGGTGCCGAACGCTACGATCGTAATCAGCGACTCGCAGGCAGCAATCCGCGGCTTCGTGCGCGGCCGCGTCTCGCGGGAAGCGGCCCGCATCCTTAAGATGTGCGGTGATGGTGACTCAGCGTCGCGATCGCCACAACAAAATTTAACAGTCTTCCTCCTTTAGACCCCGGCACACACCGATGTCCCGCTTCCGGGCAACGAGGTGGCCCACGCCGCGGCTCGAGGTCTCACTCGCCGAGCCGCGGCACATTCCGTGGCCGCCGCCTCCGCTCCCGAGAGCGGGGCTTCTGATCTGCCGGATCGAGACACTTTGACAGACACGCAGCGACAACACAGACCACAATGGTCGTGGGGTGATCGTCTCATCACGTTCCGAGATATTATGCAACACTACAGACTGGAAAGGCGAAAGTTCCCGCCACCGCATGACAAATTAAACAGACACGATGCCGTAAGCTATCGCTTACTACAAACCCACTCTTACCCCAGCCCGGTCGTCTTACGCCACTGCTACCCGCACTTACACATTACCGATCTATGTAAAGCATGCGGGCACAGAGCAACGCTGCGCCACATGCTCTGGGAATGCGCCGATAACAATGGTCGAGAAACGGCCGCCGTTCGCGATGCGCCTATGGCGGCTGCCAATACCAGGCAACAGGAAGCCTCGAGCTCACTCGTTCCCGCCGCCGTCCCGTCTGCGGGAGCTGCGGGGGACCTTCTCCGTCGGCGACGCCGCCGCTGGGAGGCGGCGCTCAGAAGCTCGGAGCTCAACGACCAGCTCTGGGCTGTCCGGCAGGCCGAAGATGCCGCCCGAGTTCAGGGACTCAGCGCCGCCATCTGAGGCCACCAAGACCAAGCTGCCGGCCAAGTTCTAATAAAGTTTCCTCTCTCTTTTTCTGAGCACAAGACACCATCATGTGCAGTGGTGGTGTAAATCGCACCACCAACGCCGAATTCGCGAGTAGGTGCGACTATGAAATGCTCCACATTTAATAAAACTGACCGCCCAATCCACCACATAAATCAGCATTCCGCATTCCGCGCACACGGGTTACACGCAAATAAATGGGTCACTTTCTTGTTCCTTTCGTTGAACTACCCTCGATGTAAATTTTAGCACTGTTTAGCGAAGTATTACCAGCACACTGACGTAATCACAGCTGCAACGTGTAGCGAGAAAAACGCTTAGCAATAAAACTACGTCACCGTGCAGTTGATATTGCATTAGGGTGTACGCGAAAATTCTCGAAACAGGGTTACAATGACAAGCAGTGCTAGTTTAATGACAGCAAGAAGAATTCATTCAATCGAGTGTAAAAAGTAATCCATTGCTGTCGAACGCTGCACTCTTCTGTCCTTGTTTGCAGATCGGGCTGCCATTTTTTATTTTTCTTTTTCGCCAGTGCCCCCCTCTCTCTACTATATAGCCTTCGGACTTCGAAGTATAGTTTCGAGCACATGCAGATCTGTTGCAGAGGCATCGCAACATTAACTGCTCGCGATTTATTATGAGCTGCGCCCGATCTAGAGGAAAATAAAAACACAATTTGAAAATAAATTGCCCCAGCGTTGATTTTGCCTCTCGTACTCCTTGAGCTGACATTTCAAAATGAACACAAAGTAAAAGCGCAAAACCATTTTTTTCGTCACACACAAGCTTCGCCAACAGCGCGGCAGCCTTTTCAACCGAAATAAAGAGCGCCGCGGTGCGGAGAAAAGAGGGGGCCACGCCTATCTCTGGGAACGCGCGCTCTCCGTGGAATTGGGACGGCCGGAGAAACACTATAGTGTCTGTAGGCAAACACACCATGCGCCCGCAATCTCGGCAACCATGTACGAATGATACGCTTCCCTCGCACTGGTTGATGACACCGATAAGCACATACGGCGGTTATCGTTTTTGTGGCCGATAGCGAAACGTGTTCATCGCAAGGGCGCTACCGTCGTCACGGTTCTGTTGAGACCGCACACTAGGAAATGCTATGGTCATTCGTACGCAGAACGTTAGGGAGCACAAAAAAACATCATGTGCACTGGTGCGTGACCGGGCTTGATTGATATGTGGGGTTTAACGTCCCAAAACCACCACATAATTATGAGAGGACGCCGTAGTGGAGGGCTCCGGAAATTTAGACCACCTGGGGTTCTTTAAGGAGCACCAAGTCTTAGCACATGGGCCTCCTTCATTTCCGCCTCCATCGGAAATGCAGCCGCCGCAGCCGGGATTTGAACACGCGACCTGTGAGTCAGCAGCCGAGTACCTTAGCCACTAGACCACCGCGGCGGGGCGTGACCGGGCTTGTCACAGTGTATATTTCTGTATATCGCGGGCACTAGTTGTTAGCAGAATACTAATAAAAATAACAGACATAAAGCTCGAAATAATCTAATAACACGCTTTGAAAACCAATGAAGGCCTTTCTCGTTTAAATTTGTGGCCCACCTTAGTTCTAAAAAAGCTCGGTAATAAAAGTGGCCTATTGAGCAACAGATCAAAATACAAAAGAATACCCTGACTCACTCCAGGCGATAGTCAACGTCATTGCGTGTATCGGCTGATTCATAAACTCTGGCGAAAGATTCCTGAAGCACACTGTGCATTTCGTACCTGAGGATTCAATAGCTCGGAAAACCGCTAATTAATAAAGAACACAGGAAAATGCCGAAAGAAGTAAACAACAAGAAAGGCCTCCCAGCTCGGCAATTCGGCTTAGAATCCTTCGTGCGAAGCTGACTGATTTTTTTAGGGGCGAAGCTTTTTATAGGGGCACCTGTTCGTCCTTCGTAGCCGTTGTAGTGGGTAATCTGCATAACATTTCGACCTCCAAGGTGCTTCCAGTGAAAGATTTCTTCTGTGCGAAGTAGAACAATAAAAAATTGTGTTTAATGTACATGTCAATGGCTGCTAATGTGAAATGACAGACTGGAGCATTCGGCTTTTAGTTAACGCGCACGCCGCGATCCCCACTAGCAGCCATTGGCATGTACATTGAGATTGATATGTGAGGTTTAACGTCCCAAAACCACTCTATGATTATGAGAGACGCCGTAGTGGAGGGCTCCGGAAATTTAGACCACCTGGGGTTCTTTAACATGCACCCAAATCTGAGCACACGGGCCTACAACATTTCCGCCTCCATCGGAAATGCAGCCGCCGCAGCCTGGAATCGAACCCGCGCCCTGCGGGTCAGCAGCCGAGTACCTTAGCCACTAGACCACCACGGCGGGGCGTGTACATTGAGCACTATCTGACAAGAAAGGGTTGATACGTTATACCCGCTGGGTCTAACCTCCTTAGTTTTAGAAAGGTTTAGTTAGCGTTGATCCGCAGTGCCATGAATACAATGAACTAGTATATACCATGAACTCGAGGTGGTTAAAGGTGGGAAGTAGATACGAAGCGCAAGCCGTAAGAAAGTAAAAGCCGAATTCTCCTGTCTCTCATTTCCCATTAGCAGCCATTGGAATGTACATTGAGCACTATCTGACAGGAAAAGGTTGCTACGTTATACTCGGTGGGCGTAACCTCCTTGGTTTTAGAAAGGTTTAGCGAGCGTTGAGCCGCAGTGCCATGAATACAGTGAACTAATATATACTATGAACTCGAGGTGGTTAAAGGTGGGAAGTATACCGAAAGCGCAAGCCGTAAGTAAGCGTTGTTATGCCAGCGAGTCCTCGTCAAACGGCCGTGCCTCTGAAAAAGGCAATCTGGGTCAAGGCCTGCCCGCAGTCTGCCTGGCGCGAACGGCGTAAACACGCGCGGCGCGTCTCTGGCCCACGTGCATTGAGTCATCTGCGCACGTGACAGCGAGCCGGCGGTCTCGTGTCTGGTGGTCTGACGCATGGCGCGGCGACCCCCCATTGGAGGAATTTGCCCTGACGACAAAGCGGCGCTTCTGATTGGACATTTTGGTTGGACCCGGTGTAAATAAAAGAAGCCCTGCGGCGCGTCGCGATCGGCAGTCCTATGCGAGCGAGGGGAGGCCCCGTGTCGGAGAGCCGGCATGTGTGTGAGTCAGCGGTCTTAGGCGAAGGGCTGACCTATGTGTTAGAGAGGAGAGCTCGGCTCTTCGAGTCTCTGTCGGCCCCAGTGCCGAAATTGTAACGCCTCTATATATATGCTGTACATAAACCTTGTTTAACTCACCGTCGTCTCGTCCGCTCGTCTTATCAGCTCTGCGCAGAAGCAGTCGCGAGCTGATAAACCTACGCTACGCAACAGTGGTGGCTTCGGCGGGATCGGCCCGTCGTTCGCAACAGTGGTGGAAGCGGCGGGATCGGTCCGTTTCTCAACAGTGGTGGCAGCGGTGGGATCGGCCCGTCGTTTCTCAACAGTGGTTGGCAGCTGCGGGATCGGCCGGCGTCAGCGACATCGATGCGGTGAGTGCCTGATGTTTTCCCCTCAGTTCACCAGACTACTCTAGCTCAGGTTGTAGTAGTTTAGAGAAGGGCAGTGTGAAGCATTGTAGTGAGCTTTGATCGTTTCAAGCAAAGTCGAAGTGCTTTGAAACCAAGGTTAATGCGGAGGGGGTAAACACAGGAGAGTGAAAAATTGCTTGCGCGTCTTGCTAGTGGACTTATAGTGGGTACGGCAAGTAAATTGTTAACAGGGGCAAACAGCAAGAGGCTAGTGTGAACGATGGAGAACCTTAAAGTGAAGGAACTCATCGAAATTTGTGAGGAACTCGGCATTTCTTTGGGCCGTGCGAAACGAAAGCAAGCGATCCTTGAGATCATGAAGGATGAGGGAGTGTCGGCTGAGGAAGTCGATGAGGCCTGGGTGGATATTAAAGCACGCCGTGAGGAGGCTGAAAGGCGAGAAGTAGAAGCTCGCGAACGTGAGGAGGCTGAAAGGCGCGAAGCTCGCGAAGAAGCTGAAAGGCGCGAAGCTCGCGTAGAAGCTGAAAGGCGCGAAGCTAGCGAACGTGAAGAAGCTGAAAGGCGCGAACGTCGCGAGGAAGCCGAGAGACAGGAGCGCCTTGAGATGAAACGACTAGAATTGGCAATCCTACAGTGTTCGCAGGCGCCTAGCGTAGCTTCTCCAACAGTTCAGGTCAGCGGTTTGAGAATTAGGGACCAATTGCCACCGTTCGTAGTAGGCGAGGACATGGCGAAATATCTCGTCAAGTTTGAACACGTCTGTGAGCGAAACGCTTTGGAGCGGTCTCTTTGGGCGCGGAACCTGCTAGCTCTTCTTCCCGGCGAAGTGTCCGACGCGATAACTTGCTTATCGAGGGAAGCGTTTGAGAGCTATGACGAGGTTAAGGAAGTGCTCTTGAGACGTTACAGGTTGTCACCCGAGGCTTTCAGGCAAAGGTTCCGGTATGCTGAAAAGGGGAATGAGTCACACGTTGACTTCGCGTTTCGTCTTAAAGCCGATTTAATTGAATGGCTCAAGGGCGAAGGTGCTTATGACGACCGCGATAAAGTGGTGGAATGCGTTGCATTGGAGCAATTCTACCGCTGCATCGAGGATAATGTCAGACTTTGGCTGCAGGACAGACTTGGGGAAGTACAGTTAAATAAGGCAGCTGAGTTAGCTGAGGAGTATTATGCTCGCCGAAAGTTGCATAGCAGGGCAGTGCGCGTTGAAAAGGATGAAAGGAAAGAGGGCTTTTCAAGGAAACCTGATCAACGGAAACCCGCTCCGCACCGTAATTTCAAGAAGGAACCGTCTCTTACGAAGGATAGTGTAGGGGAAGGGAAAACAGAAGCGGAAAAATCGAGTGAGGTTTCTAAACAACGCACTGATACCACACGGGCGTTTGAATCACGGAAGCCACTAATCTGCTACAACTGCAAAAAGGAAGGGCACATCGCGAGAAACTGTCAGGAAAAATTTGCCTTCGCAACAATCCGAGAATCAGGAAAAAACATGCGGTTGTTGGAGCCGTATCTCCAAGAAATTAAAGTAAATAAGAAAACGTGCCGAGCACTTAGAGACTCAGCGGCAACCATGGACGTTGTCCATCCTTCATTGGTGTCTCCGGATGACTTCACAGGAGAATGCGCGTGGATCAGGCAAGTCGCCGAGGAGCAGAGTGTTCGCTTACCAATCGCCACCGTTGTCATTGAAGGCCCGTTCGGTAAGCTTTGCACCGAAGCGGCTGTGTCTGCCGCGCTAAACGATCGTTTTCCTTATCTTTTCTCCAACAACTCGGAGCAGCTTCTCAAAGAGCTGGGCAAATCGTTCTTCCCCAACTTAGCGTGCATGGCCCTCACGCGATCGCAAACGCGGAAGCCTGATCTGGTTCAATGCAGTGAACTCTCAAGTGACCTTGTCGGCGGGTCGACGGAACCCCAGAAAGGAAATTTTCCGCATGAGTCATGTGAGCAGTCACGCGAGCGGCCCGTCGCGAAAGCGGTCGGCACGGCCGGCGCGGTAGGGGGAGACGACATGGCGCCATTGAGTCAGAGCGAGAGGGTTGCAACGCTCTCGCCTGTAGCGGAAAGTTGGAGCGAGCTGTCGAGAGTTGATCGAGAGACGCTCATTCGAGAGCAGCGTGAGGACCTCTCGATTGAAGCGCTAGTGGAAAGCCACAAAAACGCGGCACAAGTGCTGTCGAAGGAGCACTGCGAGAAATCGGTGAAGAAGCGTGCTTTTGAAGTTGATAAGCAGGTAATGCTGCTGCAGCCGTCCAAAAGGAACAAGCTTGAGGTTGATTGGGAAGGGCCCGCAAAAGTAGTATCGAAGCTTTCCGATACCAATTGTGAAGAGAAATTAGGAAGGCGGCCGAACAAAATTTATCACAGTAACTTGAAAGCAGTCGTAAATTTACTTTTAAGTGCTTCAGAGGAAGAGGAAGCAGAAATTTTGAGTTCGAGTGAGGTAATCGAAGGGGGATCGAAAGTAATCCGGGAGCAGATAAACCTAGAGCCTAGCTTAAGTGAAGGAGGACCTGAGAAAGAGGACCTGAGAAAGATTGGTTCCGAGTTTGAAGACGTGTTTTCGGACCGCCCCGGAAACACGAGGGTGATCGAACACGATATCGAGCTAAGCGGTGAGGAGTCAATCCGTAGCAAGCCGTATCGTTGTTCCCCTGTGCAACGTCGTAAGTGTGAGCCGCTCTTGGTGCCGCATAGGTATCGTCGCCTAAAAGTGGCCGGTTACTGAAGTGGAGCATGTTGCTCCACAGCGCAACTTTGACGTTTGCTATCAAAAAAAAAATAAAAATAAAGGAAAGGTAAACGCTAATGCAGGTGCATTGAGCAGTGCGTTCCAGCTAGTAACTTCTCAACCTTTCGGTTTCTGGCTGGCGATTCGGGGCAAAATTTTGACCTCATCACGACCTGAGCTGAGCGCTCTCGTTCAGAGTGATCTCAAGGGGCCAACTTTATGTGGTATTCTAATTCGTTGCGTTGTTGTAAGTGTGAAAAATTCAAGTTCTTACTTTAGGAGTCTTGTGTCCCACATGTGCCTCTTGATGTAGGGGGAACAAAATTCCGATAGACACGTAGATAGGTATATGTTGTACTATACTTTGTCTGGTGTTCTGTCGGGTGACCGAGGGCACTTGCGTGTGTCGTGTGTCGTCTGTTGTCGAACCGTTCTTAGCAAGTTGCAGAACCATCGACAAGTGCTGAAGCCGAAGATGGTCAGAAGAGACGAGGGAAGCTGGTCGACAAGTTGTGGAGACAAGCCAGTGGAACTGGGATCCGTCGTCAAGAATGGGCTGTATTCCCGGAACAGTTTGGAGCTGTATTCTCCCTATGGCCCTGGAGGCGAACCTGGAGGGACCTGGCGAACGAGCGCACCTGACATCCGAGCCCCGTGGAAGCAGCTCGTCTTTCCGGTGCATTGTCTGGCGGCGGGGGTGCTGTTATGCCAGCGAGTCCTCGTCAAACGGCCGTGCCTCTGAAAAAGGGCAATCTGGGTCAAGGCCTGCCCGCAGTCTGCCTGGCGCGAACGGCGTAAACACGCGCGGCGCGTCTCTGGCCCACGTGCATTGAGTCATCTGCGCACGTGACAGCGAGCCGGCGGTCTCGTGTCTGGTGGTCTGACGCATGGCGCGGCGACCCCCCATTGGAGGAATTTGCCCTGACGACAAAGCGGCGCTTCTGATTGGACATTTTGGTTGGACCCGGTGTAAATAAAAGAAGCCCTGCGGCGCGTCGCGATCGGCAGTCCTATGCGAGCGAGGGGAGGCCCCGTGTCGGAGAGCCGGCATGTGTGTGAGTCAGCGGTCTTAGGCGAAGGGCTGACCTATGTGTTAGAGAGGAGAGCTCGGCTCTTCGAGTCTCTGTCGGCCCCAGTGCCGAAATTGTAACGCCTCTATATATATGCTGTACATAAACCTTGTTTAACTCACCGTCGTCTCGTCCGCTCGTCTTATCAGCTCTGCGCAGAAGCAGTCGCGAGCTGATAAACCTACGCTACGCAACAGTGGTGGCTTCGGCGGGATCGGCCCGTCGTTCGCAACAGTGGTGGAAGCGGCGGGATCGGTCCGTTTCTCAACAGTGGTGGCAGCGGTGGGATCGGCCCGTCGTTTCTCAACAGCGTGCGTGTGCCACCTCTCGTTTAGTCCTTGGAATGTCCGCTGAATGGCGGTGCTTCTATATGGGGAATATATAATAAAAAGATGCGAGATGGTGGTACTTGGAGTGTTGAATATATGGACGAACGGACACACAGACAGATTCATGGTTGGACGCATGAACGGACGCAGGGGTGGATGCATGGACGAACGCAGGGAGGACGCATGAACACACGCACGCACGGACGGACGGATGGACGCATGGACGGTCACACAGACGGACGCATGGATAGACGGAAGCAAAAACAAATGGACGGACGAATGCTTTGCCCCACTCTCCATCATTCACTCTGTGAATATGCTGCCAATTTTTTTTATTGCTATATGAAATAATCGCGACCGTGAACTAAAATTCCGCATTTCAACCTATCCACCTACCCTAATAAGAACATTATTTTCTTCCTTACTACTTCTTGATTATTTGCGAAAGTAAACACTCAATGGTAAAGGTTCCGTATATTTTGAAACAAATTTTAAGCTGCTATACCTACATTTCTGTGGCAACTAATGAAAATTGAGGAACCAACATTAGCATGAATTTTGCATTTAGGCTGAAGCCTATATTGCGAAGCGGAAGAACATGAAGTTTTTGTTAAATAATGATTAAGTAAGATATGAAAATAAAGCATTTATTGCTAGACATGCTTGGTTTCTTTCTATGAATTTTGTTCGCTGTTGAAGTGACCACTCGCCATTTTATCTGCGCAGTTTCTTTGGGAAATGAAAAACACAAGATATTATAGAATGCAAGGTAAGAATACTGGCGTACCTTGCGCTATTATTAGAAAACTCGGTGTCATTCACAACAAAGATCTTTATTTTCGAAATGCCATTAGTTAGGAACTCACAAAATTCTGCTTTTTTTGGAGTGACAGGAATAACATCTGTCGTACAGTCAGCTTATAATAAATTGGCGCTGCTGTCCGATTCTTTTCAAGAATCCGCATAGATGACGTGGAACTCGCAGATTTTTTTCGCATTGGGAGTTGCTGCAATTCTCTTGGTGTTAAACGCATGATCGTGCAAAGCATTAAGTACGTGAATCCTTCTCTACGCTTCAAAACCAGAGATCATCTTGAGGAGGCCGTGTACATGCCTATAGCCTAGCGTTGAAATTAGTTAACTAGATCCTGCTTAAGAACAGTAATGAGACTCTGGCCCAAGCTGTCGAAGTGGCCTCTTACGCTGTTTCTGTTATCACGGAGGGTCTACCTCACTATATTTTGAATGCGAAAGAGCGCGACAGCAATATTCGTTTTTGACATCCAAAAAGAGGGAGCGTTGTTATATCAACCATACACCGGGATTATTATGTGTGTGTGTCAGCTGCGCTGGTCATAACTGTACGCATAACACATATACATTTTCGAACGGGAAAGAACTACACCTATTTAACCGCTTTTTTGAACAGTTACGCCATTGTATTCGTCTGCTTGTTGCGTTCATCGGTGCTTTGGTTTCGGTTTCAACGCCGAATTAAAAAGAAATTTATTACTTCGCAATTATTTCGAGCAGCCGCTTTTTCAAAATCTTGAAATCGCAATTGGCCTTTTCCGCAAAGGACTAACATTCCTATTTGACTTGACTGCCTAACTCTGCTAAAAAGGGGTAACAATTTAGCTTTCCTAAACAACAATCCTATTTATGTCTATGACCCTCTTAATATGGCTACAGCAAAAGAAAAAGTATTTGTGACGATAGCGAGCGAATAGCATCTTTCCTAAGTATTTAAAGAATATAGAAAATATGCATTGAAACACGCCGTAATTATATATCCACGTATCATCACAGGTATTTCTTGGCTTATAACGAGTGCGATCACTCCCGTACAAACAGAGACTTCAGTTTAGATATAAGTTTAGACAATAGTGGGTCATATTTAAAAGCCTGCTTTCTAAAGGGGCTCTGCAACACTTCTTGACCATAGTCAGAAAACGCTGCCCATCGGATAGGGGCTCGCGACAAAACGTTAGTCAAATATTAGAGCGCAGAACGCAGCCTGCAATGTACAAACATCATTAACGTCAGCTTAAACTTGCGTAGGAGGGAGAGGGTGGTGGTGGCAGTTAAAGATTATTTAACCATTAAATGGTTACACCGCCCGGGTCCGTTGAACCAAGGCCTTTTGGGCCTTCAGGTCCTAACAGCCGAGCATGCCTTTCCCCTCCTCCCTTCCATCCCAAGTCCTCTCTCGCGGGGTTGAGGTTGGGTGGGAGGAATAGGTGGATTTGACTGGCATGCCAGGACTATGTGAAAGGTGTCGGCTACCTCTTCATAGAACTAACATGTGCCATCCACCTCTCTATAGAACCCCTCTCCATAAAACTAACACATGACACGCGCCGGAGGGGGCGTACGTCCCTTTAAAATGATCAATTTTCGCTTGGTATGCTATGACGGAAAGCATTTCGGAGGGTGAGGGTTCCTGGGCCCGGTGCGCCATCCCCTGGCTGCGCCTCTGCTAATGATGTTTGATTTTTTTATATCAAATGGCAACGTCGATGTTAATTGATATGTGGGGTTTAGCGTCCAAAACCACCATATGATTATAACAGACGCCGTAGGGGAGGGCTCCGGAAATTTCGACCACCTGGAGTTTCAACGTGAGCTCAAATCTGAGCACACGGGCCCACAACATTTCCGCCTCCATCGGAAATGCAGCCGCCGCAGCCGGGATTCAATCCCACGACCTGCGGGTCAGCAGCCGAGTATCTAGCCACTAGACCACTGTGGCTGGGCCAACGTCGAAGTTAGCGACTTGATATGATTTTCTTCCGGCAACAATTAGTGACTAGGAGCCTTAGTAGTTTCTCTTTTCAAGTGTATTGTTCCTCATTTTCGTCTTTTTTAATCAGTAAACATAGCTGCTTATTCACACCGCGACTGTGTGTATTATATCTGTGTTGCATCTTCCTCTATTTCATCTGTGCATTTCCTGAGTGCTTTTTTCAGTGATAGAACCTGTATTATGTCTATCTAGTGTTTTTCGTGGGTACTGTTTACATGCACATATCTTTTGAGCACGATTATGCTACATTCACTCTTTTGTACGGTATTCTTTTCTCATGAAAACCCGGTTGGGTCTATAGTAGCATAAAGAATGGGCTGCAGCGAAAAATTATTTATTATGATCATGGAGGCTACGCTATATTACCACACTTTGTTTCGATGCTCATGCAGAGCTTGAACGGATAAAGAGGAGCTGCAAGAACCGGCAAGTGTTCGGCTGCATCAGTAGGCCTGCACCGGAATGCGGTGAAAACAAATGTGGTGTAGGAATAACAAATGCGGCTGTACCAAAGTATGTTTTCAAGGTTGCTGGTGCGAGGGTAAGATGTACCGCAGACAACGAGATGCTAAGTGCGTCATCGAACATGAGTGTCAGTTGTGAGACATTTAGTTGGGGCATTTCTGTGTCTTTGGAAGGTTTACGGTTGTTGAACAACGATTAATAAAGAAACTTCGTTGTGTACATACCGTCGAAGTTATATGTCATTTATACTGTCTGGTCCAAAAAATTGAAAAGATTTCCGTTATTAAAAAAATATCGGTATGAAGGCATGAATGCTATTTAGAGTGTAAACATTTATATCTCATTTTACAAACTATTTACGCGATAGGTCTGACAGCCTATAATCGATATAGAAGGAGTTAATGTTGCCCACGTATTTGAAATACGTAAGAAAATGGAAATGTTACGGCTGAAATCAATTTCCCAGGCACCCAATATGACTCTTGCATATGCAGGTTCATTCATGACTTGGTCTACTACACCCTTACCCTCTTCTGTGTTTACATAACTAAACAATCCATACATGCGCTTTCTCGGCCTAGCATTATTACGGGAACACGCTCGTCAATATAGGAACTGTATGCCTATCAGATCGAACACGTCTACAACACACAATACTTGAACGTCACCTATGCGAACTATTTGAGGAGCACTTTTACACTACACGTTTCCGGATATGCATGAAGACAATGGTGTAGACGACATGTTATGTTTGATTGCAGGTGCTAATCATTACAGCTTCAGCGTGACTCTTGCTTCCTATTGCGACATATAGTCGGCGTACGACAAGGTAAAGCACCACGACACGCAAGTGGTAACTATTTGTTTGCGACGCCAGCCTGAAGAAACTATTATTGTAAATCACACACACACACACACACACACACACACACACACACACACACACACACACACACATATATATATATATATATATATATATATATATATATATATATATATATATATGACGCTATGATGAATGGGCGATGTGGCCTGGCTCATACACCATGTTTATTCTATACTGCCTTCTTCCTCATATACTTCTCCTAACCATCTCTGCCTTCTTATGTCACAGGATTCCCCCTCCACCCGAAAAAAGTCGTATCAGATGAACAAAAATTAACAATTAAACATGCACGGCTTAAAAGTGAACACTGTCAAAAAAGGGAAGATCGTTCCATGTTCCAGAAAGTTTCCGTAAACACACTAGCTTCACAGGAAAGTGCAGCAGTCCGGAAAGTCCTGGAGTTCTGGTGGGCGAGGTTGTCTGTTGCGTACTGCAGAACACAAGTACACCTTTAACGTGGAAACTGCAGATGATGAAACTGTTTGTACTCTGGCAAGGAATGAACGTAGTGTGAAGGCTTTGGAGCACCAGCAGCTTGATTTGCGTATAGGCGTCGTGCTCTTTGCCTTGATTGGTACACATGCAGCGCCACCCGTCTGCGTGTTTGTTGAACAATGTTGTTGCGGTGATTTCCACGTCCTTCCGGAATACAGGGTGTTGATTTGCTGCCTTTTCCGTCGTCGTATGTCATTGTTGTCTGAGTATTGATCTCTGCTTGAGAAAACTTACTCGACGTCCCTTGGGAAAATGTCTAGGAATTCGAATGCTTTCTTTGTCTCGAGGGAGGCATCTTGAATATGTTATCGTTTCGGTTGAGTCGTTTGTAGACATCTTTCTTGACGCCGTGTGTCTTCTTCCGACGTCTCTAGTTGTCCGTGTCGAATAACAAGACGCTTAACCTGGGCGATTTCATTGTTCTGACCTTGCTGATGTTGCGATAAGTGTTGATTAGGTGGCAGCCTTTTTATTTATTTATTATTTATTTATTCATTTATTTATTTATTTATAAGAGACTGCAGGCTAAGAATAGCCCAGGCAGGAGTGGGGGTGGTACAGTATGAGGACATGACCAAAAAAAGCAACAATACAGGAGGCATAAACTAACATGTAAATATACACACATTATGATACAATATCTAAGTTACTTCAAAAAATTTTCAATTACACCTTAACACGTTTCCAGATTCGAAAAATGTGATATGGTAGTTCATTCCATTCTGTTAATGTGCGAGTAAAGAAAGAGTATTTGAAATTGTTAGTTCGACCAAAGATAGGAGTGAATTTTTGTGAATCATATCGTCTAGTTGGACGCGAAGATAACGGATAAAGAATCTTTGATAGCTCAAGTACACTTTTTTGCTGGATAGATAGAAAAAGAAGTTTTAGCCTTGAATTTTCCTCCGACATTCTAGAGTTTGAATTTTGTTATCATGCATTAAGTCAGTTGGGGAATCAGATCGGCGACATTGGTTGAAAATAAAGCAGACGGCTAACCTTTGGATTTTCTCTAGATTGTTAATAGCTGTTTTAGTATGCAGGATCCCACACCTCACATGCATATTCCAAACCAGACCTGATTATTGTATTATAAGCTCGAAGTTTAGTACTGAGGGGAGAACTACTGAGTCTATGTCCTTAGCATGCCTATTTTCTTACGTGCAGTTGAACACATCTTTTCAATGCAATTTGACAACGCTTCTCTTGGCGATTTGACGTAGTGTTCAGTTGGTGGCTGTTGCAAAGCTTTTCAGGCAGAGAAGTTGGTAAGACAGGTTTGACTGGAGAAACATCAGAGGCGCCTTCGACAGCATTGATTACGTAGCCTTCTGGCACCTGGCAACCTGTCGGAGTCGCTTCCGAGCCTCCTGTGTTTGGGCTTTCAGATGGCTGTGCTCTCAATGGCGACGCCGCATCAGGCGTGGTTTGGTCAAATTCCAGTTGGGAATGGCTGCCTTTCTGTGCAACGAACGATGCATGCTCTTCTGGTGCATGCATCTGCACAGAAGGGACAGAGCCTGGCTGAGCCATAGAAATAAAGTCTTGTGATGAAAAACACCTTTTCGAGTCGTCATGGCGTGGTTGGGTATTTTCCCTATGCGCCGATGGTTCATCTATTGTGAACACGGTGTCCTTACGAGGCAGACGGTTAGCGTTACGAGCACCTGAGGAGCCACGTGATGTAAAATCGGGTGGCGGGCCATGTATGCGAGACGAAGAATAGGGAGCATCAAGTGGTTGAGCAACGTCTCGTGTCATATGCTGAAGCGAGGATTTTGGAAGTGCCGTCTTGCGTGTAAAACGGAGGTCCGCGTGATGGTAGTGGTTTTCCCTAAATACGCTTGGTCGCCTGTCAGTGTACTCATGTTCCATATTGTGTTGTGGCAGTGGTCGATTCATGCTGGGCGCTTCGTAAGCTGGAAGACTACTTGTGAAATTGACAACCGAGTGCGATTGCCTGGGAATGGTTGGCTATAAGCGAGTCTTCGTCATAGTCGTCATTGTATTCTTGAAATCGGATGGTCATTTCTTCTTTAATCCTTTTCCATGCATGACTCGTCATTTTGAAATATGTTAGCGAGGTAGAATTTGAAAGCCTCACCGGAGATGTAGTCGGTAAAGTTGATGATCATTGCCCGTTCCGACCATGATGCAGCGGTAGCGTGGAGCTCGAACAGGTAGAACCAGTCCTGCACGGGTCCATCGTACGCTGCTCCGGTGTACTTGGGGATGTCAAGGTCGGCCGATGAATCTGTCATGGTGCTGGTCGTTGTGTTCAGGTTGAAGATGAATCGGTAGTGGATGTATGGTCAGGCGTCTTGTGGGGAACTGCGTCGATGATGAGCCACTGATAAAGGGGCAGGCAGGTCTCCATCCTGTCGACTTGTGTGACGCTATGATGAGTGAGCGACGTGGCCGGGCTCATACGCCATGTTTTATTCTATTCTGCCTTCTTCCTCATTTACTTCTCCTAACCATCTCTGCCTTCTTACGTCGCATATATATATATATATATATATATATATATATATATATATATATATATATATATATGTGTGTGTGTGTGTGTGTGTGTGTGTGTGTGTGTGTTGTAAGCGGTTGTGTGAGCCCCATTGGTTGTGAGAGAAAAATCGCCTGTGCATCTGTGACAGAAAATTGAAGTTACCGAGATTGCCGCGGGAGGCTGCTACTTGTCCGCGCATGCGTGCGCGATCACACTGAAAGAGCCGCGAACTCGAAAAAAAAAAGTATTCAAAGTCATGAGGTGCGGTAGTTACTTTGACTCTGCCACCCATTCCTGCTTAGCTTCCAGGGCTTTCGTCGTGACGAGAAAAGAGATCATGCAATTTCAGCATGCGACAAACCTTCTTAAGCTTTTGCGGCGTTGAATTCACGAGGCAGTAAGCTATTCGTGTGAATTCATTCCATGGTTACTTGAAAAAAAAATGTTTCAGGGCCCCTTTAACGCATTTAGTCCCACAGGTCACGACGAAAAACGAGCCCACTCGGCGATTTGAAGGCGCATTTGAGAAGGCCTCAAACTACATTGAAAAAGGCTAAGATGGTGCACCAATTGCCACTAAAAACACACAGGAATTTTTGAACGACACTAAAGTGGACAACTATGTCCATCTAGCGGAAATCATAATATGCCTTTCCAGAGGCGTTGATCAAGCACACAGCAAACGCTAGATAATGTGCTGCTATCTGTAAGGCATTTTGAGACCTCTTTATGGCCTCCGAGATGGCGAGCGCGCGGCGTGTATCTTGAAGACCTTGCGACTCTTGCTTCAGACCAAAAATCTGTACGTACCATTAGCGTGTGTGCGCTGGTACGATCTGCTGTGTGCGTGTTTGTGTATGTAACACAACGTGTTAATAAGTATGCACTTAGTGGTTGAAGGGTGAACAAGGGGCTGGATTTTACTATTGCGTTCAACTCCTAAAGGTGAAGCTTAAGGGTCTCCACTTTTTCATCCTGTTGCGCTACTTAATACTCAAGATTAATTGCTTTGAGGAATGGTTTAAGTACAAAACATGAATAACTTCGACTCATTGCTTGACACAGTAACCAGCTTGCACTCACTTATGTGAACACAGATTGCGTCTTGATATTTTTCGATTCTGCGTTGATCTTGCATGCGCATTCGTTTTTTACAAGTCATCGGCTAGCGGTATAGTTTTCTTCACTGATGTGTCCAATATCCGAGAGGCAGCTTGTAAATTTAGTTTGGCGTGTATTACAAGGCATCAGTGCTCTAGTAAGCAACTGGCAAGGCTTTTCCGCGCAATTTGTACATTTCTCAATAATCTTGAAATAAGCAAACCATTGCACTGCAATTCAGCAAACAAGATTAAATTGAGCGAAGATGAGGCGAAGATCAAAACACGCACTCACAAATGTTGCAGGGTGCAGAAAAAATGCATTGCTTCATAGATTCAGCAAACAAGTTTAAATAGTGCGAAGAAGAAAAAAAAACGGGAATAGGGGGAACAATTTGCCAAACCCTTGAACTAACAGTCTCCCAACTATGCCTTAATTCAAGATGGAATTTCGTTTGCGAAGCATCATTTTCAACCACGAACACATCACTTGCTTTCACTCATATCTGCTAGTGCGAAATGCAAACTGCTTCAAAACTGGCTTCATTCGTGTGGGCTCCTTAACGTTCCCTACTTAATGATGTGAGCCCTGAATTTCTACGTGGATCAACGCACATCAGCTTCTTGTACTTGACTTTGGGTGCCACTCCTTCACCAGAAGCGTCAAGTGGTCTTTAGACATGGTGAGACATGGCAGTGACCACAACCCTAGTTATCTCCACAACAAAACGTTGACTTCCGGATTATCACCGTAAAACATACGGAAGATTGATTTGTTCACTTTGAAAACCAACATTGAAGACGGATGATCAAAAGGCTTGGTGTTTGGCATTGAGCAAGTGATTAAAAAGCGCCGCAGAGCGAGAGGCGCACGCTCGCGTGCCCTTGAAGATCATCTGAAACGGATGTGAAGTAAGAGCGAATCCACACAATTCCTCGGCATGTAGAGCTCATTTAGAGCGCACAAATATTCATTGAAGATCTATGCGTAGCCAAGCGCAGGCAAAAGAAGACGCTGCGTCGCATGGACACGCTGGAGTTGCAATGGTGGGCAAAGTTTTGCAATTTTCTAGGCCCTCACAAACAATTCTCAGAGGATGGCAAACCGTACGAAGCCTACGTACATTTTCTGAAGGAAGCTTTGCGTTTCAAACTTGGGTGATTTTCTAACATAGAAAGGACATCAAGGAAGATGGTGGAAGACATTTGTAAGATGGTGGTAGATTCAACAACTTGCACGGAAGCCATTAGTGCTGCTGACACACCACACTTGCTTGATCCTTCCATGAACCTACATTTTTCAAGGGAAGAGCTGGACATGGCACTTGCTTCTTGTAATCGATTGACGTCGCCCGGACCAGATGTCGTATCATAGCGCCCTATTCGCAACCTCGTTGATCACACAAGTAGTACTTTTGGACGTTTTCAATGAGTCTTGGCGAGCTGAGGCTGTTTCCACAAATTGCAAAACAAGCCGTTCATTTGAACTTTGCAATTTTGAAAAATCACTTCGAGAGCTTTGCAAGTTTAACCTTCCTGCAACGACAAAATGTGGACGCTTCCCGGGAGCTCGTCACGCGATCTTTGTTTACATTTCTCGTTTGCCTACTGACCTGCTTAACAGTTTTCGCAAGGCTTACGGCTTTGCTTCGCTGAGAACATCTTGTGTATCCCAAGTTGTAATAAGCGGTTGCGCTAGTGGGCATAAACAGAACCAGTACAGTTTTGTACGCTCTTCTGAGAATGATTCTGACTTTTTTAGATTCGCGTTAGAGTGACCTATGGTACGCTGCAAACAATTCAACGTAGTGATGACAAAGAGTTGTACGAGAAAGATTAGGGTCCTGAACATGGAAGCATTTGACCATAGATTCTTATCTAGTAAGGCAAGTGTAGCGTTACCATTTGAGGAGGTAGAGTGTGCTAAATGGAATGAAATAGGTCTCAATGGGGTTGATTGATATGGGGGGTTTAACGTCCCAAAACCACCATATGATTATGAGAGACGCCGTAGTGGAGGGCTCCAGAAATTTCGACCACCTGGGGTTCTTTAACGAGGTCTCAATGGGGTTAGAAAGACAGATGAGGCCTATACAGCGCTACAAAATGGGTACGTAATTTGCCATCGTGGCTAGGCTAACAAAAAAAACTCGGCGTGGTGTTCCTTATCAACAGATATGTACCTCATAACATAGAGAAATACTATAGAAATATTCAAAGGGTTTTACGTATTGTAATTAAACTCAATAAGTTATACAACATGAACATGGTACCGGCTTACGCGACCACATACAGCTTTGATGACACACAAGCCGAAAGCTTCTACGAGGACGTGGAATCGGCAATGAGTAAGTTAAAATCACAGTATACCATACTGATGGATGGCTTCAATTCCAAGGTAGGGAAGAAGCAGGCTGGAGACCAGGCAGTAGGAGTTTATGAAATTGGTACTAGAAATGCCAGAGCGGTGTTATTAGTAGAATTCTCAGAACGCAATAGTTTACGCATCTTGAAACCCTTTAACGAAAACGAGAAAACCGTAAATGGGCACGAAGGATCCCTAATGGCGAAAGTAAGAACGGAATAGACTTTATGCTGAGTGCACACCCAGACATCGTGCAGAATGCGGAAGAGCTTGGCAAGGTACAATACAGCGACTATACAATGGTGAGGTCTCAAATTTGCCTCGACTTGAAGAAGGAACGACATAAACTGACACGCTAAAAGCAATTAAATGAGCTAGCACTGAGGTGGAAAGTACAGGAATTCAGAGTCTCTCTTCAGAACAGATACTAAGCTCTTACTGAGGAAACGAGCTTTAGCGTTGCCGCAACGAATGTTACTCTAACGAGTATAATTACGAAGTGTGCAGTGTAAGTTGGACGAACGGTAATTAGACTGCCAAGCTGTCCCCGGAGACGAAGAGTCTCATTAAGAAGCGTGAAAGCATTAGAGCTTCAAACACAAACGACAAGATAGAACTGGCAGAACTTTCGAAGTTGATTAATAAGCCTAAGGTATCTGATGTAAGAAAGTATAAGTTGGAGAGAGTAAAACACGCTCTAAGGAATAAAGAAAGCGTCAAAGTGGTGAAGAGGAAACTTGGTATAGGCAAAAACCAGGTGATGCCCTAAGGCACAAGAAAGGCAAAGTAAATACCAATGTGAATAGAATTGTTAAAATAACAAAGGAGATTTACAGCGATCTGTACAATAGCCGGGACAAGCACGATCATAATGTAAGAAGTCGCAGTAACCAAGGTGACATTTCACCATTAATGACAGAAGCGAAAAAAGCCTTGCTGGGAATGCAAAGAGACAAAGCTGCTGATGAGGATCTGCTCACATCAGATCTGCAAAACAACGGAGGGAGGATTGTGTAAGAAGAACTGGCCACCCTGTTTACGAAGTATCTCCTGATGGTAAGGGTACCAGAATGTTGGAAGAATGCTAATATCATCTTAATACACAAGAAGAAAGATAAGAACTTTAAGAAAACAGGACGATCAGCTTGCTATCTGTCGTATACAGGCTATTAAAGTAATTGATAACCAAATAAAGACAACATTAGAATTCACTCAATCAAAAAAAAACAAGCAGGATTTTGAACAGGCTACTTAACAATCGATCACATTCATACTATCAATCAGGTAATAGGGAAATGCTCAGAATACATCCATCCACTATACATAGGTTTCATTGATTGCAAGAAGACATTTGATTCAGTAGAATTATCAGCATATAAAAAGCATATATAAACAACGTGGAAGAAACCTCCTGAGAATAAACTGCCAGCATACTGCTCCACAAAGTAAGTGACAGAATACCAGTCAAGAAGGCTGTAAGACAGGGGGATACAATCTCCCCACTCGTATTTACCTCGTACTTGCATGGGGTTTTCAGAAGCCCTTATGGGAAGACTTAGAAATAAAAGTTAATTGAGAGTAGCTGTCAAGGATGACAAAAAATGGCATTTAAAAAAGAAAGATGCATAAAACTCAAGACAACAAAGTGAAAAAATACTGCGCACGAGCACAGAAGATTAGAACAGCGCCTGCACGAGAGAAGCTTGGCGTAGACGACAGAGAATACGGCAGATGTTCGAGGCTGCCTGGGTTCTGGCCGAGGACTGCAACACGTCGAAAACCACCTGAAAACGTGCCAGGAGTGCCTGCCAGCACCAGTACAACGACCGCATGAGAATGTCGTCCTCACAATTCGGAGCGTTAGCAGCGTGCCTTTCTCCACCATAACAACAACAAGCCATGACACACGTGGTGAGCTACGCTAAGGTGTCATTCCGACTGATATTCATCGTTAGCGGCCGACACCTTAGATGCTGTTTGTCTAAGACACGTAAACCACTGCTTGTGAGTATAGGACCGTGCGTAGGACGTGGCTAGGGTTGGATTTGGTAGTTGTGTTTTGTTGAACTGTTTATTGGTAGCCTAATTCTTCTCTCTGTAAATATTTTTGTATCTCTGTATGTGCAATGGAGGTCGTGTTTTAGTACCACACACCTGTGTCCCTTTTTTACGTCCATTCAACTGGCTCAACGAAAACTTGCCGGATGATTTAGTGACAACATTGGCGAATCTGTCCAGGATTAATTTAGGTTCCTCACGCGACCTTGAGGCTTTTGAGCAACGGGATTAACCTTGAACGTTTACTGCCGGCTGGACAAGCCGCAGGTTTGTCTCCGGCAGGCATTATTGAGCTTTACGGCCTGGAGAAAGAGAGAGATAAAGATGCAAGGGAATGCAGGGAGGTTAACCAGACACACATCCGGTTTGCTACCGTGCACTGGGGAAGGGATAAAGGGGAGAAAAGAGGTTGCAGAGAGATGAGAAGGTACACACAATCACGAGCACACTCGAGGAGCACATGCAGTCTACAGGTGGTCACTCAGGTTTGTTGACTTTAGGTAAATTAGCAGTGCTTTAGTTGCTTTCTGCGCAACTGAGGCAGATGCCCAAGGTCCTAGTATCTTCTGCACACAAAATGGTCCGGGGTCAAGTTGATTCAAAACCATCCGGAGCTGGCATCACTGTGTGTCGTAGCGAGCGCAGCTGCACAGGACGTGTTTGATGGTCTCTTCAGCTCCGCAGTAGTCGCATGTAGGAGTGTCTGCCATACCAATGCGAAAGGAGTACACCTTTGTAAATGCAACACCCAACCAAAGGCGGCATAACAGTGTCGCATCGGAGCGGGAAAGTTGTGATGGTAGCTTTAGCTTGAGCGAAGGATCCAGTTCATAAAATTAACACCTTTGGAAGCTGGTAGACGACCAGAACGTGCGTGTGAGATCTCGAGCCTACAGGTAAAGTTGTCTTGCTGCATCATTCCTTGATAGAGGAATCGGGACTACACGGGTTCCTTCATGGGCTGAGCGGGCTGCATCATCGGCTAATTGATTTCCGGTAATACCGATATGTCCAGGCAGCCATTGATATATAATATCATGCCCTCGTGCTAGAGCTTCATGATGGCAATGTCTTATTTCTTGTACCAATTGGTCATGACTCCTCCTACGCATGGCAGACTGCAAACTCTGAAGCGCTGCCTTCGAATCACAGAATATGACCCAGTTTCCTGGACGTTCTTGAACGAGATATTGTAAAGCAGCCCTTATAGCAGCAAGCTCTGATGCCGTAGATGTAGTCATATGCGACAACTTAAACTTGATTGTCATTGCTGCAGCCGGAATTACAGCGGCACCTGATGAGCTGCTGGGCGAGACGGACCCATCAGTGTATATCTGCGTTTGGTCTAAGTACAACTCATGTAATAATAGCAGTGTTGCTTGCTTCAATGCTACTCTGGAGTGATTACTTTTCTTTTTGATTCCCGGAATTTCTAGACGTACTTGCGGCTGGTCGAGCCACCACAAAGGACATGCCATTCTCGCAATTGGCGTATATCCTGATGGAATGCTGTTTAGGTGCTTGGCTATGACGTCTGAAAACGTAGCACGTGGTCTTCTGGAGGGTAGAAGGGCCAAGTGGTGGTCGGGGACACGGCTAGCATGTCGAACGTGCGCTCTAAGGCAATCCACAACTCCATATGTCCTGACCGGATGGTTTTTGGCAAGCATGATTGTGGCATAAGTAGAAGCGCATCAGGGCAGTCCTAGGCAGATACGCAGTGCCTGACCCTGAAAACTCTCGAATGACTGAGTATTGAATTTGCAAGTGTTAGTCAGTACCGGCAAGCTGTAGCGCAATAGACCCAGAAATAGGGCCCTGTACAGCTGTAGCATGGAGTCCACAGAAGTTCCCCATGCTTTCCCGCACATGAATTTCATTATATGCACAATAGATAGCAGTCTCTTCTTCAAGTACGCACAATGTGGGCTCCACAAAAGACTTCTGTCGATTATTATGCCCAGGAAACGATGCGTTCGTGCATATTTGACACTCTGTCCATTGATGTAAACAGGGTATGGCGTCATTGGTTTGCGTGTAAACGCCATCAACGCGCACTTCACAGTTGATATAGTTAGGCCTTGTTTCTGAAGGTAGGCTGTTGTGAGGGTTGCTGCCCGCTGTATTCGTGCACGCACTTGAGGGCGAGTAACTGCAGCACTCCAGAGGCAAATATCATCGGCGTATATAGATAGGCACACCGACTTTGGCAGAACCTTCACCAGACCAATGAGGGCCACATTGAACAATGTGGGGCTTAAAACACCTCCCTGAGGTACTCCGCAGTAGGTGTAATGTTGGGCAGTTGTACCCTCATATGTTTGTACAAAGAAACCCCTGCCAGTTATATAATCTTTTATCCATTGAAACATTCGTCCACCAATGCCCATTGCTGCGAGAGAAGTGAGGATGGCATCGTGAGCTACATTATCATATGCACCCTTCACGCCAAGAAAGAGTGCCACTGATATGCGCTTGCGACTTTTTTCTTGTTGAACAAATGTCGATAAGTCAAGCACACAGTCGATGGAGGAGCGGCCCCGACGAAAGCCTGCCATGCAAGAAGGGTATTTGGTGTGTCGTTCCAAATACCACTCGAGACGAAATAGAACGATTCTTTCCATCACTTTTCCGAGGCAGCTTGCGAGGGCAATAGGGCGATATGCAGTCATGTCCAATGGGGATTTTCCCGATTTCAAAAGTGGTATTAATCGACTTAGTTTCCATTCTCGGGGAACACTGCCGCTGAGCCAGTAGTTGTTGAAGCATGTTAAAAGTTCTTTTCTGGCTTTTTGTCCAAGGTGTCCCAACGCACTATAAGTAATACCATCAGGACCTGGCGATGACATGCGCTTAGAAGCGACTAAAGTACCTTCCAGTTCTTCCATGGTGAATGGAATGTCCATTTCTGGTAATCAGGTCCCAGGAACAATCACGGCGTCGATGCTCTCGTTCATAATATTCCCGGCAACTCTCGCGCAAAATTCTTCAGCCACCTCGAGTTCTGTTTTTCCGTGATGGAGTGCCAAAACCTTAAAAGGGTGCCGTTGTTGCGGAGAGGAGCAAAGACCACGAACTGTTCTCCAGATATAGGGCAGCTGTTTATGAGGGTCTAGAGATTCGCAGAATGTTTTCCAGCGTTCGCTCTCCAGCTTGTAATTGCGTCGTTGAATCTTTTCCTGGAGCCGCCTTGCTTCCCTCAGATCGTAAATTGATCTTGTGCGTCTGTATCGTCGTTCAGCACGCCTTCTTATAGCTCGTAATATTTCCAGTTTGATGTCAAACTGTGTTATTTTAGACGAAAATGGTAATTCACATTTGGACGCTTGCATAGCTTCCGCTATGGTATTTTCCAGGCGGCAGGCGAGGCCTTCTTGGCAAGCGTCCTCCACACGCGATGTAAACATCGATCAGTCAGTGCCAATTACAACACCGGAAGAGAAATTTTTTATGATACCATCGATCGTCACGTAGGTGGATACGTGATCACTCCCATGAGACTCAATATCGCAAAACCATTTAACTTTGTGAGAGAAGCACCGTGACACCAATGTCAGGTCAAGGCAACTGCCATACGTGAGATTTCGCAGATACGTGGGGGTACCATCGTTCACGATGGAAAGGTCGTAATCAAAAGTGAATGTAACAATGTTCCGGCCCCTGGCATTCATCCTAGTGCTCCCCCAAAGCATGTGATGGGCGTTGAAGTCACCGGTGATGATCCATGGCCCATCGGTCCTCATTAGGATGTCTTTTAATCTGTCGCAGTCAAATCGCGATGACGGATATATATATATCCACCAATAAGCGTGAACGAAACTGCATTCTTCTTTACACGAAGACACACGTACTGATTGTCGTTATTTGAAGTTATTGGGTGCGAAAGATAAGTCAAGTCTGTGCGAATGTAAACAATTACTTTGCTTCGTTCTTCGCAAGCGGCTGAACAAAAAGCTTCATAACCGGACAATCTATAAGGCGTTGATACGTTTGGTTCACATATGACAAGTATAGGGAATTGATTGGCCCTGACAAATTGGCGAAAGTCCGAGATACGGGACTTCATGCCTCTGGCATTCCACTGAAAAATCGACGCACTTTTAACTTCAGTGCGGGAGATAAGATTTTGTTGAGCCATTGTGCTTATACAAAGCTGGCAAGCACTGGATTCAGTGCATCCAATATTTGCAGTGTACTCTTAGCAGACGGAGATTGTATGCTGCTCAGTAGCGTGCGAATCGTGGCAATTAATGATTGCACGATTGCAGTCACTTGCCTGTCTTGGTTGGAAAGATCTCGAACCGGGATCGCGGACTGGCCGTTATGAAACTCCTTCGGTTCGCTTGATGCTGCTTCCCTTTGAAGTGCAGGCCACTCTGTCGCAGTTAGGGTATGCTGACTGGCTTTGTCCTTTACAGCCTTTGTCCTTTACCGCCTGGAGAAAAAGAGATTAAGAGAAGAACGCACTAAGTCACGGGCGACTGCAATATAGCAGGCGGAGAAAGCTAAAGAAGTAGATGAGCGTGATTTTATTAAATTGTTGAGAGAAAAAGAGACTATAAACAAGAAACCGGAGTTACTTGTTCCTATTAGCAATGCAGCAGCTTGACAGCGGCGAATAAAACAAGTGACGGGTGAAAACCAAGAGCGACGTGAGGTCGAAAGTGTCGAAAAGAAAACACAGGGAAAATTTGAATATGAAGGTTTGCTGCAGTGGCGGGCTGGCCAAAAGTAAAGATATGGAGTTTGATTGGAATGGGTGCAATCCATGGGCAGATGTGTCTGCTGCAAACAGTTTTTGTGAGACTGAGAGAGATTCTCTCTGTAATGTTAGTCTTGAGCCTTGCAGTGGCCTCACGGCACAGCCGCGGTCTTGAATGTAGAATGCAATGAGTTGGCAAGGGCAAGGACATGACTGTGTGAGAAGATGAAAGGAGCACGGGCTGGGCATGTAACGCGCCGGCAGAATAATCGCTGGTCATTAAAGACAACTGACTGTATTCCCGGAGAAGGCAAGCGGGTAAGGAGGAAACAGAAAGGTCAGATAAGAGTAGGAAGCTTGCGGGTATGAAGTGGCAGCAGCTATCACAGGACTGACTTTACATGTCCATCAAGGGGGAGGTCTTTGTCCTGCAGTGAACATAGTCAGGGTGATAAAGATGATGATGATTAGGGTCTATACAAGTCTGCCTTACGCAACGTGAGTCGTTGGATGGAGCCACGTCCCGTTGGCCACCATCGCTGTGGTATGGGGGATGGTGTCACTGTTTCTACCGTGCTCGTCGGTGGCTATGCACAAATTTCTTATTTTACCTATATTGGTGATCACGTTGTCACGCTTGATTACGATTAGCATACTTCTGTCTTGGCTTTGTCTGGTCGTACCCACGGCGAAGCTAAGCGCGCCCTTCATGGGGACGTCTCTGCCACTGGTCACCAAAACGTGAAATCAACTACGCAGTTAGCCTGAATGATGCGTTCGACTCCACGAGCTTCTGTCGCTCCGATCATTACCAGGCTAAACAGCGTCCGCGAGGTACCTTTTTGTATTTCGTGGGCATTAGTAGTAAGCAAAAAGACACTACAAATTAACAGACATAAAGCTCGAAACTGCCTAGTCACACGTTATGCAAACCGATCAGCAACGTTCTCGTCAAAATTTCCGCCCTATTCGTGTTGATTTAAAACTTGATAAAGAAAAGTGATCTAAATAGGCACCACAATAGAACACAAGAACAGTCTGACTACTCCAGGCAACAGTCAGAAACATGCCATTGATTGCGTCATTATTTAGTGTGTCAGCGTATTATTAAACTTAGGTAAAGAAAGCTGGGGCGCCCATTTTATTTAGTACTCAAGAAAACAGCACGTGTAAAAACCGCAAATTCAGAAAAAATACTGGAAAATAACTCACAAAACAACAAATGTGGCTACGAGATCCACAATTTCTTCGGATTGGAATTCACAGTGCAATGCTGACATAACTTTTTTGTTATATTGACGAACTCCTGATACGTGCACCTTAAAGCAGCCTTTAAACCTCCATAGCATATATAAGAATAAAGTTATTTCCGGCCTTGCTATTGTGCGAATACATGCGAATGTTGGGATTCGAATGGTAATTGTTTTGTAGCGTGATCATAGTTATGAAGTGAATTGACGACACCTCTTGGTCAACTTTTGAAAAGCAGGAAACCAATACATGGTACGATTTTTGCAGACTTCGTTAAGCATTGTATAATTACAGTACGAAAAAAAATCAATACAAGACATGCTTTGCTGTTTTCCTTATATTTTTATAAAATCATTTTTGTTACTGTCAGCCATCATTCGGCGTTTCATGTATACGCATTGTGTTTGCGGGCTAAGAAATACCTGACATTGTAAGACGCAGGATGGCAAAGGAATAATACTAGCGTAGGGCAGGCTTTTATTTTTTAAAAAAACTTAGTCTGATTCACAGCATATAGAGCTATTTCTGATACGACATCAGTTGACGCATCACAATATTCTGCTGTTTGCGGGATGACAGAAAGAACATTTGTCGCATTATCAGCCTATATAAAACGGTGCTGCAGCTTGAATCTAGTAAGGATTAAGGAAAGATGGCGTCCAACTCACACATTTTTATCATACTGCGTCTTGCTGTAGTCCTCTTGGTGTTAAACGCGTGGACCTGCAAAGGATTACTTGGTACGTACATTTTTTCTACGCTTAAAGCGCACATCGTCCTTGAGAATACTATATATATATATATATATATATATATATATATATATATATATATAGATATATATATATATATATATATATATATATATATATATATATATATATATATATATATATATATATATATATATAGCATCCAACGCATTATTGGAAGGTCGTAGGTTTGATACTGCTCGAAGCAGGTTATTTTTTCAGCCACTTTTCTTCGTTATTATTTAAATTACACTGGTTCTTATACCTTCCCATTAAAATTCCTTGACATTATGCATTATGGTCTGTTAGATCTCATCAATATTGTGTCAAAACACGGAAAACGAGCCCTTAGGTATACACCTCTTTCACCTATATATATATATATATATATATATATATATATATATACTTTATGGTGACGTATATCCTTTTTGACAACAGTCACAACGGAAGCGTTTTAGCGGAGAAGAATCAAGTTGAGATTCAATTTTCAATTCACGCCATAAACTCCGCCCGTGACGTAAGAAATTCCATAATGTACTTTTCGTACTTTCGAGACATTGGCCCAATGAGATTTTCTGAAACTTCATATGCTAAGCCTACGCCACTCACCGATGATAATATTCTTCAACTTTGTCGACTAGATGGTACGTGGGACCAAGCAGACACCTTCAAATTATATGTCGTCACTGTGTCTGGTACAGGAATCTCCATACGGGTTCTTTGCCCACCATTTTTTAGCGCGCTTTTCTCGCTTATCAAAGGTCGTGTCGTAATAAGAGTGGTGTTTTCGGAATTGTGAAAATTTACTTATACAGTGAAAAGCATTTAGGTCTTTAGTGACATAAGTCTCTATACGTAAGTCTCTATACCTCTGAGTCTTTTGTTCGCGCACTACTCATTGTTCCGGCAGATTCGAGCTCAACAGAACGGTAGTGGAAGCACTGTAAAATAAAAATGTTGACAGCGTGGCCAGTACAGTATGATCGCAGGGCCAAGGTGCCGTTTGCTAAGACGAAACACCAATCGACGAGCTCAATCGTACACGAAACTGTTTGCGTGACGACGCATGAAAGTAATCAGTCAGGCTATGCTTACTTTATTTTCTCATCATAGCGGAAACAAACGTTCTTTAAGGGGTGACGTCGGTCGCATTAGTTCAGGAATGATCGTGATACGACGCTATATTTGATAGGTATAGGGCTGCTTCCGTCACACGTGCCTCTGAGCCCTTCCAACGGAGATATGATAGTCTTACTTCGCCCTCTAATACCGTGCGTTCGTCTGATTTGTTCCTTCGTGTTCCTCCTGTTTGCTCAAAGTAACACCACGGGCATTTAACAAAGTTCTTTTCTGATTTCGGCGCATGCAACAGCGTCGCAGTGACGCTTCCCAATTGCTTGCTCGCATAGCGCGACGAATGGCGACATGCTATTTCAAAACACCGTAGCTTTACAGAGCCGGCGTAAGCACCAACACAAGTTGTGAACAAAAGGAACGCAACAAGCCACTCCACAGACCTACACACAACTGAACAAAAACTTACTTCAAATGATTTCAAACATGATGCACCACATGAAGGGTTTCCTGCCTCATGACCGCGAAACAAGTGCGAACGTGATGGGCGAGAACAGGAAAGGGCGGGAGGAGAAAGCGTGGTGGACTACTGAATCTTGTGAATCTAGTTGGTATTGAAGAAATGGAGGGGCTCTGGTCAGGCGAAGGAAAGAGTCACGGGAATAGTTTTTCGATATTAAGGATTTTTCGAATACTACGGCGCTGTGCAGTGATATTCGGAAAAGCTAATTGCCATTGCCGCGGACGATCTACCCATTGGCGAGCTTGTTTAATGGGGTGGCCCTTTACACAGCTGCACCGCTCTAAGCAGCAGAAACATTACCAGGACCAGCACTACTAATTAGAATAAACGTGACCCATGCGATTAGCTACAGCAGCACTGCCAGAGTTTTTAATAGATATCACACGATAACGCCAGCACCCGTTTACTTGCAGACGAAGAAGCGGTCAAAGAAAGCTGCAAACCTTGGGAGACGTTCGGCTGCGTCAGCGGATCTCCAGCATGTGGTGAAAACGAATGCGGCGTCGAAAAAAGGCATTTATCCTGTACCAAAGACTGTAGGATGGGATGTTGGTGTCAGGGCGATTTGTACCGCCGAAAACGAGACAACAAGTGCGTCCCAAAAGACGACTGTCTACCGTGAGACCTTTTGTTCAACAAGGTATGCCTGCAAAAATTTAAATTGTGGAATGATGAATAATAAAATAATCCTTCCGCATAAACCATCGAAGTTGATTGTCATTATTTGTATACAGCCAGTCAGTCTCAGTGTACGTGAGCTTCTGAGAATGTTTTAGCGGGCAGCAGCTCGCAGTGTTTTCGAGTTGTTAGGCCGCAGAGGATGCGGATTAGTAGAGCCCACGCTGCAGAGGGTCGTATTGAAAGGCAAAGCGGTCAAAGATTTCCCGGAATTGTGGCTTCAATAGTTTGTGTCGGGCAAGCCATCCACAGCAGCGCATTTCAAAACGATCAGGCAAGTGCCGCGGTCGGGGCCATGTGGCCAAGGCAACCAAACAGCAGAAGCGGAATATCGGGTTACTTGCGTCGTCTATGGTAATCAATGCGGCTGGTGCAGCTGAAGGAGAGCGTTCCATTTTTTCTTTCCTCTTTGCTGAGAGCAAGAAGAGGGGGAGTGTATACACTGTTTTCATGAATATTTTTAATTGCGGAGAAACGTGCAACATAGTCAGCATGTATATGCGGTCACGACGACGAGGATATCTGTCACCTTTTGCTCGACTGTCCGAAACACGACAACCACCGAAGGCGACTAGAACAAGAACTGCATAGGTTAGATCGTGAGTGACCATTCGGGTTGAATAAAATACTAGCTCTATGGCCATCCAAAATAAACGGCAAAGAAATGAAGGTGCTGCAACAGTTCTTCGAAGAAACGAAGATTTGTGACGAATACTGAGCGGACGAAAGGTTAAAGTGAGCGTATGGTCTACGTGTTTGTTCTGCCTACATAGGAGAACTATTGCTCTCACCCATGTAGGACTGTATATATGTATATATGCTATTTTTCATATTTTTATTTGTACCAATTAAGTGGAAAGGGGTAGCCATCGCTAAGTAACAGTGACAAAAACTCCTTCGTTTATTTTTATTTCAATAAAAAAACGCGAGGGTGGAAGCCGGAGAGGAGTGTTCTTTGGGCGCAGACCAATCGAACGGTCTGACAATAAACGCTGCCCTCAACCAGACTCTGCCTCGTCCTTCGCGTTGCCAGGGTGCATTTGTATCACCGAGGGGATGTTGAAAACGAACACAACATCATCATCGCAAAACCCAACTGGCGCAGTCGACAGGATTGACGGAGCGCAGAGTGAGCAAGGTACCGCAGCTTTGATGAAGGCGAGCTGCTACATTGTAATATATTTATCTTATCCCCCGCGTGTAAAATGTAAGTATAAATAAAGAACATAAAAGGTGATCTGCTACATTATCACTGCGCCCAGGCCGTCTTTGAAGGCATTGGTGTGCCAGCAAGACCGGCGTGAAAAGTAGCTGGCTTGCGAGCACTGTTGGAAGAAGTTGGACCACTTTCGGAGTACGTCTGACGAAGCCTTCGGCCAGGGTTGAGGTCATACAGCGGATTCAGGAAGCCTGGAAAGTGAGCGTTGGCGAACGGCTGCTACCGATCGTTACGGGATTAGCACTTCGTTGAGGGAGGCCTCGTCAGGACGACAGCAGCAAGAGTAAATAAGCTTTGTTCGGCATCAATCCTACGGCATGAAGCGCAGGAGGCAGAAAGAAAAAGAGTATAATTGATTTAGGAATAAAGAATTTTTTTTCATTATGCCCTGAACAAAATTAAAAAAACGTGGATGCGGAAGACAGCTCCTAATCGGGAGAACTGATAATACACATGTGTACAATTCCCAACCGTATTGAGTAAAAATATGAAGAGACGGGGCACATTCGGTCTCATTTTGTATTTGTTTTGTTTTTCCAGCGACATCGGCGTCGTTACGTCTTCTCACCTGAAGCACCAGCTAAAAAATGCCAAGAGCCATCCTCACACTAATATTGACATTATTATTTTTGCGTGAGGACGATCTGACAGAGTCATTCAAGCAAAAGGCGTGTCTGCTGCTGACCTCTCGTAATGAAGTCAGCTGCACGGAGCATATGAAAGGGCGCGAACGAATGATCGTTGCAGCAGGGTATACAGCCACAATGAAGGGCACCGAATCAAGCGCAAATAGTAAATAGTCTGCGAAGAATGGCCTTTTAAGAGATAAAATGAAAAAGAACCATGTTCGCGTAATTGAAGGAAAGGAAAGAAATGTTTGTGAATTGTATGTAGATCGCCTCGAGCTTTCTTTCAAAAACAGCTTCGCCATTTCGACACTTGCTGTAACACTTCTTTGTCGTCATAATTATCACACCCTGGCTATGATGAAATCGGCTAAAGGGAGCCATCTTAAGATAAATATTCAGCTACTGTTGTTTACTGTTGTGAAGAAAGACGTTTATCAGCAATTAGGTACTTTTTAAAATTACTGTTTACAAAGTTAATTCTTCAATCGTAAAATAGAGCAAAACCGAATTTTCGCAGGATATCGGAATCAAAGTTCTGTTTCTTGGCAATGTAATTGAAATAGTTTTAAAAGAATGATGTCTGCCTACCCTGTACGCCTGTATCTTCTCAAGTAGATTAAAAAAAGAGTGACGACGTAGTACGCTTTTCTAAGCACACCTGCGTGATGTTCGGCCTTTCAGCGTGCTCCCTAGGAAAAAACCGCATCTCGGCAGAAAATCACCTTTTTTTTTCAACCAGTCCGCCAATGTAACCAATAAAACGGTGGTTTCGTATTGCTCATACATGTTGACTCGCGAGACAGTACCACCAACTGCCTGTTTTGGCCAGATAAGTATTTCTTGTCTCAACGACCACGCAGACACGTCAACTTTAATTACGAGGCATTTCTCGGCGTAATTTTTCAGATAGATCATAGATGTAATGCGTTAGATAGACGTAATACTTTAGATAGATAGATAGATAGATAGATGCTTTTTGAGAATCTATCTATCTATCTATCTATCTATCTATCTATCTATCTATCTATCTATTTATTTATCTATCTGCCTATCTATTTACTTACACCTGGTTGCTCTCGTGACCATCCCCTTAACATAGGAGGAATAAAAATGTGCAGGGGGGTGGGGGGTAAAATAGTTTGACGAATATGCCAAGCGTGGTCATGCCAAGAATAATCCCTCAATTCCTTCACGTATTCCGTGAAGTCATTTCCGCCAGACGTGTGGCCCATGCCCGTGGGCGGGTTTGTACCGCCGGTATTCGGAAATGGGCCACAGGTAATTGACAGTTTCTATTAACCCATGAATGGCACTTAGAGACACGGGCAATTTTATTCCGTGAGTTTCAAAAAATGCTAACACCGCCAGCGTTCAGCCGACAAAAGCAAAGAATACATGTGAAGGTCCCAGTTGGATTTGAACCCAGCATTCTGCGTGGAAATTTAGTTTACCAACACAAGCCGCACCAAGTCCCGGAATTACTTTTTAAATAGAACATAATGATGTGGAAGGTCAGTAGTGGTTGCAGTGTTGGCTATCCAATTTTATAAACAATACGTATCTACTCCGTTGATGCAGTCGTCACCTCTGGATTCACGTTAATTGTATTTGGGTACCATGCGTTGCAGTTGATCAATGTGGCAGTTTCCAGGGCTATCATCCTCACGAGCACCAGCCCTTCATATCGGCTTACCCCTTCTGGTGTTGCTAATATTTATGTTGCTGTTGTAATCATTACGCAGCCGTAAGCAACTGGTTGCATAAAACATTAGCGCGTGTTTAAGGTCTGTGCATGCAACTCTGCTAATTGTGAGCACCGCATAAAGGTTGGCTCTCTCTGTCTATCCACATACCTCGCATAACATCGATTCCCAAGGTACGTGTTATCTGCCAAATTTTTTGCCTTTCCTGTTTTTCTTACCTTTAGAAGCCCATTTATATAAATACAAAGCTTGCACTACCAGAAATGTGCTTCATCACATACATACACGCAACAAAGAGTAATGAAATAGCACTCTCCCACAGCTCGAGGTAGCTAATAATGTTTTTTTCATAACACTACCACAAAAAACAAAAAATAAAGTCGCACTCTGTAGTCACGTGTACCTTGTAGCTACAGGTGACTTGCATAAATTGAGTGTTCGATATTTTTATACTTGGCGGTCGCCTTCTTTGTTATTCGGTCGTATTTGAAAGGTGACCTGAAGTTTGTGTACGCACGGAAAATAAATCTCGTTAATGAAAAAAAAATAAGATGCCGAATTGTGCAATGATTGTTAGTTCCACGCTATGAATTCAGTTGGAGATCAGGAACGTGAATGAAACATATTCATATGCCGGCGTTCAGAATCGGTTGTGCTGTGATTACGAATGCAAGACTTAGTTGATCGTAATATGCCCTGAGGTCAAACTACATCATCACAGTTGAGCATATATGGACATGGTGTCGCTCCGAAATTCGTGTAGAGCAAACGATGCTTGTTCTTTACCTTGTCTCATCTCAAACTTGCACTATAACCTAATACGGAAGTGAAGTTACAAAAATGGAAGTCCAGTACTTCTTCCCTGCACTGTGCACCTTCACGAGCATCGAAACTTGTGATTCTGATAGCCGTAACATGCGTTATTGTACACAAATGCATCATATTCAACCAAACTGCCATATTTCAAAATACTAGTTATTGAATAATTGAAGCATGTTGTCACTAATGTGTTCTCCGTGCGATGTAGGAAGATTTTATTCCCATTTAGTCCGCAGAACAAGTGCTGCGTAAAATAAAAGAACAAAAATTGTGCAGACACCACGTACAGTGGTGATTTATGATATGCAAAGCACGAATGAGGAAGGTTGATGTGTTATGCCGTACATGACTTGCATGTCATGATTATCATGTTTGACTAGTCATTTATCTTCTTCGTCTACTCAAGTCATGTAATACTAAATTTTGCATATGTGAACTTAGTCAAACGGTTTCGATCGCGTTATGAGCGTAGCAGGTAGTCATGTTTTACGTGACACGCATATCATGATTATCATGTATGGACGTCTGATTTACCTGCGTCGTCCATTCCCCTCAGGTGATACCAAGTTTTCTATATGTGAAGCGAGTGAAACGGCCACGAGCACATCACGAGCATGGAAGGTAACCATGTTCTTCATGACACCCCAGTCATATTTATCATGTTTGCACCAGTCATATATCTTCATCATTCATTCACGTCACGTAACACCAAAATTGGTAGCTGCGAAGCTAGCAAAACGTCTCCGAGCGCAATATTAGCGTAGCTTGCATTCATGTTTTACATGACACCCTTGTCATGATTATCATATTTTGACGTGTTATTTACCTTCGTCGTCCGTTCACGTCCCGTAACACCAGATTTGGTAGGTGTGGAGCTAGCGAAATGTCCACGAGCGCGCTAAGAACGTACCATGTGGTCATGTTCTACATGACTCGCATTTCATCATTATCATGTTAGGACGTGTTATTTACCTTCGTCGACCATTCACGTCACGAAATACCACCGTTGGTATATATGAAGCTAGCAAAACGGCCACGAACATGCCGCGTGCAGTAACGACTTACATGACATGCATGTCGTAATTTTTATGTTAGGGTCTGTCACTTGTGTTTGCCGTGCAATCATGTCACACCACACAAGTTCTACAGTATGTAATTGTGAACAAAACCACCGCAAGAGCAGCCACACCATGATATGAAAATAATGACACTCATGACGTCTTTCATCATTTCCATGTTATGAGTAACTTTTGCTCGTCATACAATCATGTTATACCATAACAATACTGTTATAGATCCCATTATCGGAAAGGTCAGGGGAGCTAAAAATTGCAGGCGGATGGATAGACTGACACGGTCAAAGTAGCCTAAGTTCGCTAAGAAATTCTTCGCATTTATTATCAATATCGGCGCTATGCTTTCATAGAAGACAACGCTTCGTAAAGCTGGGACAACGAATTCGATGTGCTCACGCCACCAGTGTAATTTGTGCTACGAAGTTCCTCACTACCTTTTCGCAGGGAATACCAGCGAGAATCAACAACTAAGAAAAGAAGAAGGCACATTCAAGCACACTGTCACCGGACCTCCAATTGTTCGTTGTAAGCCCGGCAAAGTTTGAAGCATTCTCGGCATACTAATGAAAACCAGGAGACATTGATTGCCACTTTTTTGTAATTGCTTTGTAATCACTTCCTTAAGCTGAAGGTAAGCAACTACTATTAATCTGCAAATGTCGTCGAAAGAAGACAGTCTTGTGTGTGGAGAGAGCGAACAAAACATTTATTTGAAGTTCTGCGCAAGAAATTTGTGTATAGTATTCAGGAAGCGCTGCGTTAGAGTGCCTCGAGCGTGCGGCGGAGGCAAACTAGCGCATCAAGTCACGTCACACGTGAGACATGAGCGCCATCTGGCAGTTTTCTTGGACAACAAAGCGCGCGGCTCTGAGATGGGCGTGCGTGCCCGTTTCAGAGGTCATAAGGTGTACAAGGCAAGGCGACGGGTAGGTGTTCCCACTAGGTCGTCTCAGCAAAGCGCTGGAAACACTCGCCTTTTCGTGCAAGTGTTGCATGGTCAGCGCAGCAAGATGAATGCTACGGTAATTTGAATTATTTACGTATGCTTTTTCTAGTAAAAGGCGCAAATACAGAATATATACTTGTTGTTATGGTGCCTCAGGTTTGCGCAATAATTGCTTCTTCAATTGAAAATTGTAGAAGTGTGAACGCTGAAGCTTGAGCAACATTTGTGGGTGCTGCGGATGGGGTCGGCCGTTTAGGGCAGCGGCTGATGCCATTTAGGGTACCCGGTACTGTAAGGGTGGACAGTCAAGTGTAGAGACAGACAGACCAAAATTTTTGCGTCGAAGGTCCCCAAGAAAGACTATTGTCTTTAATAATAATAATAATATAATAATAATAATAATAATAATAATAATAATATTAATATTAATATAATCTCTGCTCTTTCAGATTTTGTCTTACTATGAAATTCTTACAACAGAAAGACCGACCGTGCTTCTACATAACAACGAGCACTTTTCGCATCTCATGGCGTAGAACTCATCCACATCTTGAAACGTGGTACTTGTTGTGGGAGGCAGAAAACACACAAAGCAGTGATTATCGTAGTGCCTACTTAATGTCCAATATTAAATTCATGACAATGCGAAAACGGTATTGGTATACGTCGGAGCGTCCTTTCACTCTACTTCAAAGGAGATGGGCAAACAAAAAGCAAAACAAAAACGAAACAAAACACGTATTGCGAACACGCCGGGAAGTTTATCGCTACGCATAACCCAGTGGCATAACTGGGGAATGCGAAGTGGACGCCTCTATGGGATCCCACACACAATTGCTACCGCTGAATGCAGTGCTTGCATAAGGATGAAAACGGAGGTGTGCTCCGCTCCGAAAGCTTCATAAAGTAGCGCAATAAAGGATGCCACGTAGCCGCAAATGCGTTTTCTGCTGCTCCTTGCAGTACTATTTCCTCTCGCTTACTCACATAGCGTCTCATTTATTCTGTATATTTGTTTAGGGTAGGGTTCTAAATCCCCATGAAGAAAAAAAATTGATAGCCTATGTTTTATATCAACACCCCACTCAAGGTAAAGAAGAAAGAAATCTAAAAGTGGAGCGTGGAAACGGAGGGTGCCATTGGCAGTGCTTGACAGTTTCGAAAACAATCAATGCGGTACTGTTCACAAACCCCTGCCGGTATTGTTTCCGCTGCAAAAAGATTGGCTTGATGATTCAAACATAGAAACAAAAAACAACCAAACAAATAAGCAAAGCTATGCTATACAGCTATAGAGGAAGTGTGCAAAACTTCAGCTTGTGGTAGGCTGTGCATAAAGCTGCATAGGCTTGGCGGAGCGCCACGCAGATGTATATCGGTTGTTTCATTTTTCTTTTGTTTGACGAGTGTGTTTGAAGGCGATGGGCGCCTTTGTTGAGTAGCTGAACTTTTCAGGAATGGATTCATAAGGTTGTGATTTCTGCGTCAAGCTAGGTTCTTCGGCTAATGGGCTGGCCTGCCGGAAAATTGAGCAAGGCACGTACAAGCTGCAGGCAAATAGTATACAGCACGGCATTGTGAAGTAAACGAAAAAGTGCTGGAAAACGATCTAAAACGTTGAAAAAGTATTTTGATCATATCCCGAATCCTTTCTCGAGTTTTGTTTTTCACATAAGATGAATCACTCACGACGCAGCTTTTCCAAAGATCGAGGGGGAAAGCAAATTTTATAGCAGAAATTCAAATTCTCCGAAAGCTATTACCGCCGTTCGGTTACAGGTATGTCCACTAAGAAAACGTATTTGGATACCACCAAAGCAGAATTTCTAGAGCATTCATTAATAAATGTTAATTCAATGTGCATCGTATTGTAATGCAAGCCGTTTATGAAGTATACACCATAATTCCCAGAGAATGACATAAAATTAGTGTTCAACAGTTTTAATTGTTATGTACGTAAATAACTTGGGGTGTAGACTTAACACAGCTTTCTGCATAATGCCTTCAAAATTTTTCACTCATGACACTCCAAAATTTGAGCTTCGTTACGTGTGCTCACAAAGCATGGAGTTCCTCCCCCACTGGAGTAGTGTTTTTCATGTAGAGACACAAAATGTAGAGACACAAAAAAAAAGTCAAATGAACTCTTCTGGCGTGGATTTGGTTTTAGGCACTTCCGGCTACAATCACAATCGTGAGGAAGACTTCAAATGTGGCGGTGAACACTCATTAGGGAAAAAACTTGGCTTCATAATAAGTACTATTCATTCAAAAGTGCATGCTTTCAAAACAGCAAACAGCTAAAGAGCGTGAAGGGTAGTTTTCTACAAATATCTGCTGTTGCAGACTCCGTATGCATTTTTCATTTCTCTACGGAATGAACTCTTTTGACCCCCTCAGTATAAGATGAATCACGCTGCTGAACCTAAAGAACCATGAGCCTTTCTTTTCCATCACTGGTGTCTAAATATTTTGTTGAACAAAAAAAAAGCTCCGAGCTTCGGCACTTCAAAATACCCCTATATGCCCGGGGCCCAGTATATAAACAGATTCGCATCAATAGACTTGGCTTAACGCATACATGGGTGGAATATAAAGGTATTTTTTTCCACCTCAGTGGCAATATAAGCAATATGCGCAGTACTTTTCCAAACACAGTTTAAACAATATCTACATTGGAGCCATTAGTTAAATAAACTTTCACTGGTGGACCGGGGCCACATTTATTATCATTTGGGTATTTGATTCGTCCCGAGAGAAGCGTTTTTGGTAACTTTTTACACACGCTCTCTCTCTCTCCAAACTGCTTCATCACATACATCAATCAATCCCGCGTGACGTTTATATATGGAGGAAAAAAGTTCTTCGGAGGCAGTTATTGCTGATTGGTTTCCAGCTGTCTAGAGTTATAGCTCACGCACCCTCATTAAAACGAACTTTCACTGTTTTCACTGAGGCATTTTAGAGCGAACGATTTCGCGCAAGTGCTCGTAACTGAAGCTACACCTCGCGAACATTTGCACTGTTGTAACGAGGAAGCCCCTCTTCCCTCAAGGAGGAAGAGAAGTTGTGGATTCCTTTACCATGGAATCGTATCATGCAACATGGTAGCTAAAAGAGGAACTACCTCTAAAGAAAAGAACAACATTCATTGCCGTAGAAAAGAAAAATCTCGCAGCCAGCATGCGAACAGTGCTACTCTGGAACAAAATATGCACGACTACCGTCCTTTGTCTTTCTGCGAGCGTGCCATTGCGCCACAGCCTCGTAAGGAACGGCTCACCACTGTCAGATCAGGCGGGTCTTTCTCCGCAATAGATCTTGCTTTTCTGCGTTCCAGATCACGTTGGCTACATAGTCCTTTTGTATGTTTTCATAACGCCGCAATACGTTCTTCCTTCTTTATCACGCCCATGCCTTCATACTTTTCAGTATTCTTCGTTCAGCCGCTCTTCCGCTCTACATATTGATATTCATCTTTTTCTTCCCAGAAGAATTGACACGGCCTTACAGACAACTAGCTCCGATTCGAGAGTGCAGCAACAAAGAATGGCGCCGCAGGTCTTTTTCGGCTTGCACAGTTTTCGAGGAGCTCGTGAATCTTGGAGAGGCGACGCACCACGAGTCGACGAGCTTGAGTGAAAAATAAAGAACTATGATTTCAGACGAAAATCATGAAATGTCACGAAAGAGTATACATCATCTTCAGAGAACAGCAGAGAGCAGCTACTTGTTCATGGTTACTCACGCACATCTTGTTCAACGAGTGTGCCTCGAAAGGAGTGCTAACGAGGTTTTTTTTTTCTTTGAGAATATGTTCAGGAGGTTTTTTTTCCTTCGTAAATGGACGAAGTGAGCAATGTCGCCATCTCATGGCACTGGTTTTGCGTTGCCTGCCATCGCGGCTCTTTTTCTTGCGTATTTGTAGAAAAATCACCATGCAGACGGCGGCTCATCTTTTCCTCAACACTTGTCACTCTTCTTTTCAAACTCCTTGTCTCCTTCGACTACGGTCGCCTTACTGCGACGCACTGCAATTTCCTCGGCTTCTCTTTCTCGCCATCACCGTTACTTTTCTTACAAGTTCATTTACCCTCGGGACAGTACTACGGAGCGAGCCGTGACTCCTTCTACCTCGCTTACAGTCCCGTTACTCAAGAATGAAAAGTCGATTTGAAGGAGGAGGAATAAAGTTGAAGCGGAAAGACAGGAAAACTAGCCAGTTCTTAGACCGGCTGGCTACCCTGTGGCGGGAAAAAGGGTGAGAAGAATAAAAGATGTTAAAAAGAAATGTTACGAAGAGACAGAAATTACAAAAAAAATTGCAACAGAGGAAAGGCAACATCAAAGAGTATGACACTAAAGTCTGTCTCTGAGGCCAGTTGTCCGCAAAAAGTGCAACAAAGTTTTCAAAGCCTTCTGGGCTGATGATGGGCTCGGCCAATGACCCAGAATCCTTTGTTCCGACAAAGGTCAATCGTCCAGTCTATCCAGAGCTGCAGTGAGTTCTTGTCTTTGTGCGTTGAAATGGGTGCACTCACACAGAAGGTGCGCGATGGCTTTTTTGCAGCTGCAGTAAGTGCATGTAGACGAGCTGGCCATTCCAATGAGATAAGAGTGTGCGTTCGTGAAGGCTACTCCAAGCCACAGGTGGCAAAGAAGAGTCTCCTCAGCTCGAGATATCCTTGGGGGAAGACGAAGCCGCAGATCGGGATCCAAGTTATGCAGGCGCGCGTTTGTGAAGTCTGTTGAGTTCCACTGTACCAGTGTGAGGTCACGTGCAAGCGAACGAAGTATTGTAGCTGCGTCGGTTGTTGAGAATGGGATGGCTGTGTATTGGGTACCGTCGTGTGGAGATCTAGCGGCCCCATCTGCGCGCTCATTGACATATATACCGCAATGACCTGGTATCCACTGATACACTATGTTGTGCTTTTTCTCGATTGCTTGGTAATGAAAAAGCCTTATTTCAGCTACTAACTGTTCATTAGGTCCATGGCGAAAGGGTGACATAAGACATTGAAGAGCTACCATCGAATCCGAGAAGATATACCAAGTTCTCAAAGGTTCTTCAACTGTACACTCCAGAGCTGCACGTATGGCGGCGAGTTCTGCAGCTGTCGACGACGTCAAATGCGATGTCATGAATTTATTTTGCTGTGCCTCGCGGGAATACCCACCACCCCTGCAGAGCTTACTGAAGACATCGAGCCATCCGTGTAAATGTGAAGGCGTCCGTTGTGCTTCTCTTGCAGGAAGAGTAATGTGGCCTGAGTTGTCTCTTATGCCTTCTAGCTTTCTGTTCAGCCTTCAGCATTTGAGGCTTGGTGACGAGTACTCTGCATTTATTTTGTTAAATGCATACTCTTCTTATTTTAGTGTAACAGTCATTCATTAAAAAATTGAAAAAGAGACCAATTCGGGTGCCACTGCTATGGCACTTCGTCTTTCAACTCCTTTCTATTTTCTAGGTTTGTCTCGTTGTTCATTTTCTTTCTCTAGCTCATTTACTTTCACGGGACTTGCGTATTCTAGGACTCCTTACTGGTGATAACGAGGAAAGCAAGGCTGTATTTTAGAATGGTCGGATCGAGCAGTGCAGAGCCGTATAGAGGAGAACAGAAGTGTACAGTTGCTAACCTATGTAAATCAAAGAGAAAAAAGAGTATAGGCCAAATTTCGGCGCCAGGGGGAGGGGGTGTTACGCCCGGACACGCGACAAACAACACCCGCGGTTTCTTCTTCCTTTACCTTCCCTTCGTCTCTTCCTTCTCCATTAGCTCTCGTAGTGCCGACCAACGCTGTGCAGTGACTGAAGCCGGGAGTGCACGGGAAGTCCTCATTTTTCAATTACGGAACTTGCCGAAGACGTTTACAGCGTGGCGGCCCAGCAGTTGCGACATCGAGCCATCTCTCTTTTGCCCCCCTCCGGCAGCAGTGGTATCGTCGATCTGCTCACCGCGCGTGCTCAAAAAAAGAAAGAAAGGGTTAGGGCCTCAAAAATTCCGAGTAGTTCATGGTGATGGGTATGTCCTTAGTACTCGAACTTCAGTACATGTGAATAGATATTATATTTTAAGGTGAAAGCCTCAGGTGGCTCTCTAAATGAGACATCTGACCTTCAGCAGCGAAAGTCCCGTTTTGTCAGGGACAAGTCAGGAAAAAATAGTAGTCATCACGGCACCACAAAGTGTGACGTGACATCATCTTTCGTAACGCCACGCGATGCCACTGGGAGGGCAGCTAGCAAAACGGGGCACTGCGCGGCTTCAAGAGTAAGAAACAGGCAGCACTTGGCCCTGGTCATTACGTGACCAGGGCTTGGCCGTAGGGGGGCCGCTCCTGGACGCACTGTGAAACCAAGGGCATAACGGAAAGCTTTCAACACCTCCTAGCCGCGGAGCAAGAATACTTTAGGTGACCAAATGCCGGGAAGCGAGTTTTTGGCGCGGAGGGACCGAGTATGTTCTCGTTTGCAGCGTTCCGATAGATGGCTCGTGGTACTGAGGACCGTGGCGGGCTGCTGGCGAATTCCGCAAAGCACATTCGACACGTAAGCGATGGTTTCAAAATCTAAGAAAACCGGGTAATCGTGCGATATCAACCACGCGACACGCATAAAGCTGCACCGCGAAAGACAGGGTGATAAGGGAGGAGGATGAAGTTGAGCGAGGGTGTTGTGACGACGATAAACGAGCACCACTACTTTCCTACAACACGGGGCTTTCCTACACCAAGATGGGGGGAGGAAAAGCCGAGGCAAAGTTTGTAGCGCCTACTCCCAGACTCCTAGCGAAGCAGAACATTATCGAGCAGCGGATAGTTCCGGCGTTGGCTCACCAGAAGCATTCTCGCACCGTGCTCCAAGCTTCAAGGCAGGACAAAACTACGTAGGCCACTGGAATCTCTGGGGAGGACGAGGAGAGGGTTATCAATTGAAGTGACTGACACGAGCAGGATTTCGTCTTTGAGTCATTCTAGACAAATGTTTAAGGAACACACTTCTTATCTCTGATACACAGCGCGTTCACATTTTAGTGCAATAATTAAGCGAGTCAACACTCCTTAAGATTAGTGTAACGTACCGTTGTGGCCGTCGGATATGTACTGGGTTCCGATGTGGCCTAATAAGGACGTCCACACTCTTTCAAGATGAGGAAGGGACTGATAGACCCTTTTTTTATTCCACGTTCCTCGGGCGCCCATGAGCTCAGCGCTGATTTACTTTGTTTTCCTCGCGCAAAGGCACGAGACACGCACCGAGCGTCGTCTGCTATCGCTCGTCATATGCACGGGTTAGTAAACTAGTCGTCTCGACTTCATGCGCAAAACACTAAGACAGATGTAAATGAACTACCTTAAACAGTCCTATCTGTAACTATTTACAAAAGTCTACACAACATTGTCTATCCACTTTCAGGCACACAAACTATGTACAAGCCCCAACAACTATGTACATTGCACGGCACCCATGTACCCCTTAGACCGAAGCATTGGGTTGCTTCATGTCAGCAATGGGGCTCAGATATGGTCTTGACATTTAACATGCACAACGTCACTTCCCATGTTGTCTGCGAGTTTGATCTCGTAGTTCACGGGAGACAGCTTGTTCACTATCTTGTGAGGTCTGGTGTACGATGTAGTTTTCACACCGGACGTAGGAGCTTTGAGGAGCACGAGTTGTCCTCTTTCAAACACAACATCCTTCTGGTGCTTGTCAAAGTGTCGCTTCTGTTTTTCTTGAGCCAGTCAAATGTGTGTGGCCGCGAGCTCCCTGCCTTTTTGTAGTCGTTCACGCACTACCGTGAAATAGTTTGATTCTTCTTTGTGCTCTTCAAGCTCTCGGCGGCTGTGTACAACATCTAATGGTAGCACCGGATCCCTAACGTAGACCAAAAAGAGGGGAGTTTGGCGAACCGTGTCTTGGTACCCGGTGTTGTTACAGAATAAAATACAAGGGAGGAGGACATCGGCCTATTTTTGCCCCCGATGGTAGTCATGGCAATCGTCTGTTTGCTTGTCTTAGTGGGTCTTTCGCACGAGCCGCTTGCTGCGGGGTGATATGGGGTAGTGGCAGCATGTCTGATGCCCCGATGTTTGAAGTATGCTTCAGTGGAGCACACCATCATTTGAGTACCGTGGTCTTTGATAGCTGTGGCTGTTGATCCGTCGTTCGACAAACTTCTGGATGGTTGCGGCCTCTATGTTCCGGAGTGGTTTTGCCTCCACGAACTTTGTGAGGTAATCAATGGCTACAATGATGTACTTGTAACATCTTGAAGTTATGAGTGACCCTATTGTGTTCATCTCGACTGTGTGAAATAGGCCGTGGAATTCTATTGGCTGTGACAGATCGTAAGGCACCGATGTCGACATCTTCATCCTCTGACAAAGGTCACACTGACGCACGTATCGTCTGATATCTGAAGAGCTTCGGCCAGTAATACTTAATCCAAAGGGCATCGAATGTTCGCCTGATGCCCATGTGGCCACCGTATTGTCCTTCATGCATTTCACAGAGTGCCTCAGCTTGTCGTTGTGCAGGAAGGCAGAGGAGAAGTCGACTGCTGACTGGGCCTTGGTTTATTTTGTACAAGACGTCGTTATCCGTGAAAAAAACTTTTTTGTGCACGCGTTTCTGTGGATATTTCGTGCCCAGCGCACCCCTAAGCATATCCAGGACTTTAGCAGAAAATGCATCCTGACGTTGCTCACCACCCATGTTGCCGCAGAATCGCAGTGATGGATAGGTACTGCAAGAATTGGTTCAGCATCATCAACAATGGGGGAATTCCTGGAAAGACAATCTGGCGTGCTGTGCAGAATTCCTGATTTATAGGTGACATCAAAGTCAAATTCTTGCAGAATCAGTGACCCACGAAGAAGGCGTTGGTTTCCTTTTTTGTAGCACAAAACCCGGCACAGTGCATGGTGGTCGCTGACAACTTAAACTTTTCGACCAATCAGGTATGGTCGTAGTAGCTCTTCTAATGCGAATTTTACTGCAAGAGCTTTCAGTTCTGTCGGAGAATAACTAAACTCTGCGCCTTTGAAAGATCGACTCAAGCACTGTACAATATCATCGCTCTTCATCTTCTTGCAGCAATAGACCTTCCAAGCCGAGCCGAGGTGCATCTGTGTGTAGTTGGACGCCGAATTTTGGTTTTCCGGAGAATAGGACAGGCGGCTGGCACAACGTGCGCTTTAATGTCTCAAATGCCACTTCCTGATCTTCTTCCAAAGAAAAAGTAGCATTTTCTTTAGGATTGATCGAAGAGGTGCTGCGATAACGCTGTAATTTTGGATAAACTTCCCGAAGTACGATGTGAGCCTGATGAATGCTTATAGTTTCTGTACATTTCGAGGAGGCCGGAAAGCTTGAAACGCTGCCAGTTTTGATGGGTCAGGAGATACACCCTCTTTTGGGACCACGTGCCCATGGTAATTGATTGCAGTACAAAAAAAGAAACACTTCTCTCGCTTCTATTTCGCACCTTTTAAATATGTTCTGATGGTGTGAAAAGTGTTTTTCAAATGTCCGGCTGAAGACTACGCAGTCATCCTTATATTCAACGGCTTTGTCGCATTAAATACTGTCAATGATCGTATCCACGGCTCGCTGACTTGTGAATGGGGCACATTTAAGGCCAAATTGCATCCGGAGGAATTAGTAAAGACCCCACGGCGTGACGAAGGCAGTCTTCTGTATGTCATCTGGATGCATGGCGATCTGATAAAATCTAGACACCAGGTCCATAACAGAAATGTACTTGCTTCCGGTGAGTGCCTGCAACGCATCTTCAGTTCTTGCGAAAGGGTACATAATGTCCTAAGGGACGACGCTGAGACATTGATAATCAATGCACATGCGCGTTGTCCAGACTGTTTTTGCTACAAGGACAAGGGTGACGCCCAAGGACTCCGAGAAGGTCGTACTATATTGGCATCATTGAGGTCCTTGATCATACTTTTGACGAGATCACGCTGTGCTGGTGATAATCTGCGAGGACGTTGCGATATTGGCTTTTCGTCTCCAGTTGGAATGCAATGTCGCTCAACTGTGCGGGAGCCTACATCTGTACTCGACTGTGCAAAGCAAACCGAATGTTGCACCAACAAATCCTTCACGACCTGCAGCTCACTGGAAGATAACGTTGTTCCAATGTCTGACGTCTCCTATTGCGAATGAACGGTGTTGCGGATTGACGACCACACAAGCTGGTGACACATCAAGGTCTACAGAAGAAGGAAGACATGAAATTTTGAGGATCTGTTGGCAGTCTTCTCCAGAAAGTTGAATATCCTCAATTCTGCTTGATTCTTCAATGAGGCCAATTGTCATCTGATATGGAAACAAGACGGCTTGAGAAGAGCAATTCGTGATCAAAACCTTCGTTGTATTTTCCAATGCAGCTATTGCTATGAGCTCCGCTTTGACTGAATAGCGGTCGTACAAGAGCTTTGTCCCAGTGATGACTATTAAATTACTTTCATCTTCCAACACGTGATGCCAGGCCACAGGAACTAACTTCCGCGATAAAGCTGGCAGTGGTTGCTTCGTAACAAGGTAGACCTTGCAGAGCCTTTGGGGGACCGATACCGCGAAGCTCTCCGAGCCCCACTCGATGACGGCTCTTGAAGCCCGCAAGAAGTTATCACCTAGCAATATTCCTTCTTAGGTAACTCGGGAACAACAAAGTCATGCTGCAGTGTTTGGTCGTCCACTACCACCACAGCACTGACTTGACCTAAATTTCGTAGCTGATGGCTGCTTGCTCCAACCAAACGTAGGGACGAAGGCCTTATGCTTGATTCGAGTTTGTGAATGATTGGTGCCGTAATCACGCTTTTTACAGCTCCTGAGTCCAAGATGTTTTTAATAGTTTGTGCGTTGATGGCGACAGGAACAGAAAAAGTACCCGCTTCAGATACGCGTGACACCTGCTTAATTACTGGCGACTGCTAGCGGGCTTTGGCGTAACCAGCTGTTCCCCGCTCTTGTGAGCTTGAAGATTCGAAGTTTTCCTGCCACTTCAAAAATTCTGCAGGTAGCGGTAGATGACACTGTGTGACAAAATGGCCACTTCTGGACCAAATAAAGTACAGTTTACGAACTGTCGAGGCATTTCCTCGCGACCTTTCAAAAACACGCGTTGCGGAATGAGTCGATTGCCGCGATGGTGATGGCTTCGCTTTCGTATCCCCTGCTTTTAGCACCTTTCTCTGAGCTACTTCGTCATCTGAGGAACCGCTAGACTCTTAGCTGTCCGCGTGTTCACGATGGCGCATATGTTTCTCAGGCGAATGCTTTGCCATATTACGGCATTCGGTGGACGGCGTTGTGGACGGCGTTTTCAGTTCTTCCGCAGGCAAAATTTGAATGCTCTCCTCCAAATCCCGGATCTGGTCAAAGCGCAGAAAGAAACTTATCATATTGTCTCGGCGCCTACATGTTTTATCAAAAAAGTGCTTCTTTGCCTTGGGTGACAGAGTAGCCATGATAACTTGGCACCTTTCCTGATGTTGTACAAGAAAATTACACTACATTATCAGCTTCAGCTTTCGGTATGCGAAGTCTGTACATGACTTGCGTGCGCGTTGCGTTGCGTCGAATATTCGCTGCCTAGATGTTACTTCGCAGTCCGTGTGATAACGTCGGCGAAACGCTGCCTTCATGTCAGCCCAACTACTGATACTAGCCACCCTCGTTTGGTGACGCATCCATGTAAAGTCTTTAGCTGGGAGCCTTGAAATAATTAACGGTATAGCGACATCGTCGGGAAAGCTGGAGGTTCTAACCAATAATCAACTTAGCGAAACTAGGAGTTTAGATCCTTTCTGAGATTCCGTAAGAAGCTCGCCGCGAAACTCGAAAGTCGGTCGCGAGCATCTTCACTGTTAGACATGCGCGCGGGAGTATCGCTTCTAGCTCAACTTTGTTGCTTTCTCGAGCCGCGTTTGAGATTCATCGATTCACTGCTCTCTTCTGCACTCGTGCTTGATTCGGCGTCAGAATGTTCATGCGTTTTCAACTCCAGACGCTCGATGCGTTCTCCTATTGGAGCAAGTAAGTTACACAATAGGTTGTGACTTGTCTTCATCTGCGAGTCAAGAGGCGGTTTTGGTGCGTTGTCGTCTTTGGCGGCGTCGTGGTCTTGGAGAATCACCAGCTTCAGTTCCTCTACCTCGGTCCTTAGGATATCGGCTTCAGACACAGCTGACCGGTAGGCTTCCACCCGGGCGGCGTCATCCAGCTGCTCGAACACGTCGACAGAACACGGGGCTGTCGCCATCTTGGGATCACAGAGCAGACGTTGTCTAAACGTCAGTGGTTGAGCCGAAGGAGCGGGTAGGGAGCGACGTCCCCATGTAGAAGATGTAAACGTCTTCAGGTACACCTCGAGCAGTTGGGCGCCAATTGTGACGTGTCGTTGTGGCCGTCGGATATACTGTCTTTCGAGGCAGCCTAAGCTGGACGTCCATACTCTTTCAAGATCAAGAAGGAACTGCCAGACCCTTTTTTTATTCCACGTTCCTCGAGCACCCACTAGTTCAGCCCCAATTAACTTCTTTTTCCTCGCACGAAGGCACGAGACACACACCGAGCGTCGTCTGCTATTGCTCGTCACAATGAGGAAGGTTAAAAAATGGCAGCATATCCACGGAAGGAATGATGGAGAGTGGGGCGAAGCATCCGTCCGTCGATTCCTTCTTGCTTCCGTCCGTCCATGCGTCCGTCTGTGTGACCGTTCGTCCATCTATTCGCACCCCTGCGTGCGTCTGTGCGTGCGTCCGTACGTCCATCTCTGCATCCGTCCCTGTGTTCGTCTATGCATCCGCCCCTGCGTCCGTCCATGCGTCCATCCGTGAGTGCAGCCATCGGTGAGTCCGTCCATGTATCTGCCTGTGTGTCCGTTTATTCATCTATTCAACTCTCCATGTACCACCATCTCGCATCTTTTCATCATATATTCTGTATATGCACAGCCATCGAGCGGACATTCTAAGGGCTAAGCGAGAGGTGGCACACGCGCACTTTCTCACGGCTTGCGCTTCGTGTCTACTTCCCACCTTTACCCACCTCGAGTTCATGGTATATACTAATCCACTGTAACCATGGCACTGCGGCCCAACGGTCGCTAAACCTTTTAGGGGCGAAGCTCCTTATAGCGCCACCCGTTCGTTCCTCGTGGCCGTTGTAGTGTGTAACAAGTATAACATTTTGACCTCCAAGGTGGTGCCGGTGAGAGATTTCTTCTTTGCGCTGTTGAACAAGAAAAAATTGTGCTGAATGTACATGCTAATGGCTGCTAATGGGGAATGAAAGACAGGAGCATTCGGCTTTTAGCTAACGCGCATGCTGCGATCCCCATTAGCATCCATTGGCATGTACATTGAGCACTATCTGACAAGAAAGGGTTGATACGTTATACCCGCTGGGTGTAACCTCCTTGGTTTTAGAAAGGTTTCGCGAGCGTTCAGGAGCTTCCGCTGGGGGCCACGGAGCGCGGCTGCACTTCACAAGGGCTCCTGCTTTTTATGCTAGTTTTTTGTGGTTTAACGCGGTGCTACTTCTGGGTTTTTGCGCTGGTCAATTCACCAAGTTGCAAGAAAAGGACTGACACCTGCCACTAAGTGGTGAATGAATATCTACACCGAACTCATAACATGTCGACGCCAAGATCCTCCCCGCTAACTACGCCGTGACCGACGCGCGAGCGCATCTCGCACTTCTGTCTCGCGTTGCATGTACACCCGCCGAACGCGCGGGCCTGGGAAGGAGCCTCGCGTTCCTTTGTCGACCAGAAAACCTGATTAGAGGGAGACGCCCCTTGCTACCAGCCACGTAGGCTTTCAAAGCGTGTTGATGGCTACTACAGGGCCACAAGAAGAACCAACATCAATGCAAACCGAAGTGAACGCCGAGACGCTCACGGAGAAATCAGCATGGACGTATGATGTCAACAGTGGCAAAACAACAGAAAAGGTGCGTATAGAATGGCTGCAATTCGGACGCAAAGAAAAACGAGCACCGAACCAGATTCAAGCATCTAACGAGAAGCACGAAAAAGAGCCCGTTCCCACGCAAAAAGCTTCGAAGCAACGCAACTTGAAGATGCCCCCTTTTCCTACAGACGACTTTAAAATTGTGAACAGGCCACATGCCAGATTCGACTTATCGAAATGGAGTCTAACATTAATTACGCACGCAATCGTACGATCAAGCGGCCTCACACAACAGGATTTCTATGACAACGTTCGAATTCAAGCGCAAAGCGTTGAAAACATTATCACTGCTAGTACTGCCGACACAGAACGCGCCACCAACCTAAGAAGCATTGCTACCATCCAGTTAGGCGGCACTTTCTTCAGTGTGAACCCCCACGTGAGACATCCCGACGATGTATGCAGGGGTGTCATCTACGGGCTTCTCCCAGGAACCAGCAGTGCCGAAATTGTAGCTGACCTCCGAGTCGACTCACGATACACGGTCCTTGGCGCTCGCATGCTTGGTCAGTCTTCCACCACCGTCATCACAATCAATAGCCCACACGTCCCGAACTACATCACCTACCAAAGTGGATACTACCGCTGCAAACTCTATCGAAAGTCTCTGCATTCCTGTTGCTAATGCGATGCCACTGGGCACCGACAAGACATCTGTCCCAGACCCAAAGAAGGCTTCTGTTACAAGTGCGGACAAGACGCAGTCACTACAGATCACGAATGTATTCCCAACTGCAAAATATGCGAAGAGCCCCATGAAGCCGCCGGCAAGGAATGCAAGAAGAAGCTACGACCAAACCCACCACCTTACCAAGTTAGACAACAAACACTCGAGAAGCCGAAAGCCCGAGAGAATAGTTGTAGTTCCCGCAGTGAAGACTTCACCGAGCTTGACAAACCATCTCCTAGCCCCAGCGGCACATTGCACGACAAGCGCGGCCGAAGCAAGTCTAGGTCTATTCTGCGATCGCGCCCCACGTCTCACACAAGATCCCGCTCACTCTCCACCCAACGCCTCAGCTATGCTGATGACACTCGCGTAGATTCGACTTCACAGAACAACAAGAACACTCTAGCTTTCTTTTATACTGAATCCACTGCATTCAAGGATTTCGAAAAAATGGTTTTGAATCAGCAAAAAGCCCTGCAAAACCAGCGTGACCAGCTTTAAAAACAAGGTGCAGTTGTCGATAAGCTCGTAAAACTATGCCATGAACAAGAACAGATTATAGAGTAGCAGAATGCAAGCATAGAGAGGCTCACTCGACTATTCGAAGAGCAGCACCAAGCTAAACAACTAGCCACGAAACTCACCACACCAGATATTGAAGCTATCGTGGAGGCCAAAGTACTCTCCATTATAAAAACAAAAGTCGCCGCCCTTGTCGACTCGCAGCTCACGGCGACAGTAGAGCCACAACGCAACATCAGCAGTCGAGTCGACACTCGAAGCACTCGTCCTGGCGAAGTTGTAACCCATCTCCACCCAAATTGGTGACACGTTCATGACGCTCAGCCGTAAGATGGACACTCACACAGCCCAAATCAACGATCTCAAGTCGAAGCTAACCAACTTCGTGGTTCATGTCAAGAACAACTGCATTAGTCCCGCGGAACTTGAAGACTGCCATGGCAGAAAAAACCACGCCCAAAGAGAGGAAAAAGTTTCTCACTCCTTCTCTTCCGATGGCGAGCAGGTAAACGTACCAGATTAAAAATAGGATTTCTACTCCGCAACCAACTTTTCGCATTTGGCAGTGGAACTGTTGATCATACAGACCCCGGCTGGCTAGTCTACAAGAATTTATAAAATTAAGTCATCCCGATCGCATCGCTCTACAAGAGAACAATACTGAAAAAAGTGTAGCTCGCAAGATACAACACCGTTGTTCTGACCCCAAGGACTGCGATTCTACTTGATAAAACTGTTGCGGCCCAAGTACACAAGATAAAAGACACTACAGTTGAACACTCCATCGTGGGAGTCATGCCGGAACGAAAATCACAACAAAGCCTTAACGTCACTAACGTGTACAGCCCACCACGATATCAGCTCAGGGACTACGATTACTTCGTCCGCGAACTCAGAAAACGCACAAAAGGTCACCGGTTAGTAGTCGTAGGGGACTTCAATGCGTCCCACACAGCTTGGGGCTATGCCATCACCACCAAGAAAGGCGCGAGAGTCCATGACTTTGCTCAGCAGCACGGCCTCACATTGTTGAATGATCTGCTCCAGCACACGAGAGTGGAAAACAGTGCCTCGAGAGGTACCACGTTTGATCTCACCTTTACACGAGATGTCAAGAAGGTGGGATGGACCTGTCTTCCCGAGACGCTTGGCAGCGATCACGACATAATTCAACTCGAAACCGAGTATGACCAACGACCTACAAAAACAGGCACAGCAAGACTGACAGATTGGAACGCCTTCAGAAACGAGCTCGACGGTGACAACGCAATAGCGTACATAGACGCCTGGCTCACCAAGATTCTGGATACCGCCAAATGGTGCACCAAAGTAATGCAGCTTAACGAAGACAATCCGGCAGTAGATTCCCACTTACTCCACCTCTGGGAGACCCGAAAAGCCTTACTGAAGAGATGGAAGAGGCAAAAATTGAACAAAAAACTCAGGAAAAGAATTTCATTATTGACAGAAGAGGCGCTACAGTATGCCGAAAACCTAGCGAGACACAACTGGTGCGACTTTTGCGAGAAGCGCCAGGGTACGCTTAGCACCAAGAAGACATGGCACCTGCTGCGGACTCACCTTGGTGACCGCCCCACCGAGACGCAGCAGCGGCAACAAGTACGTCAGCTAACACACAATTACAATGGCTCGGAGGAAGACCTGCTCCACGAACCATGCAACAAGCTGCGTGATCTTGTCCAATTAGCGGCAATGCCAACACCACACAAAGAATACGAAGGCATGCCCAACTCCGACCTTTACAGACCCTTCACACCAGCAGAGCTTCAAGCAGCTCTTTCCAAGCTTACAAGAAACACGAGTCCAGGCAAAGACGGGATAGTCAACAAGCACCTCCAACAGCTGCCCAATCAGGCTATGACTGCTTTCCTACAGTACTACAATGACTGCTGGTACAAAAGAGAGCTTCCGGCTGCATGGAAGCATTCGGAGGTTATGATACCTAAGCCGAACAAGTCCATGGCTGTTGACAACCTTAGACCCATTTCTATTACTTCGTGCATTGGCAAGCTGTTTGAGCATATGGTCCATGACCGGCTCCCGTTGCACCTTGAGGACAACGGGTACTTTCCAGAAACTATGTTTGGCTTCCGCCAGCTGCTTTCTACACAGGACATTCTCTTACTCCTCAAGGAAGATGTAGTTGATCATTTGAGCAAGAATAGCAAGTCGTCCTTTTTTGCCATTGATGTGAACAGCGCCTTCGACAATGTTAGCCATTAAGCAATACTACAAAATCTTGAAGATACTGGCTGCATTTCCAAGATTTATGGCTATGTTTGAAGCTTCCTCACTGGTCGCATGGCCACGGTGGGAATATACAACATACGGAGCGAAAACTTTGAGCTGCCGAACAGGGGTACACCTCAAAGCTCTGTTGTGTCACCGCTCCTTTTCAACGTGACACTCCTTAAGCTCCCTCGGCTTCTCGAAAAAATACAGGGCTTACGTCACGCCATCTACGCGGACGATATTACGCTTTGGACTCGAGGCAAGAGCACTGGAGAGCAAGAAAGCTGCTTTCAGGAGATGGTCAATGTCATAGATAACTACCTGGAAAGTTTCGGCCTCCATCGTGCACGTTAAACATCGGAATTACTGGTACTCAAGCCCCGCACGCGAGGCAGACCTCCAACCTGCGAAGCGCCAGACCCATGCATCATCCTTCACGGGGTCCAAATACCGAAGGTCACCTCGCTTCGCGTGCTCGGCTTGTACCTGCACCACGACGGATCAGGGACTGCCACGCTTCCTGGACTTCAATGCACAGTCTTCCAGCTCACACACTTCGTAAGGAGAGTCGCAAACCGACGCAATGGCCTGAAGAAAAACGATATCCTCAGAGTTGTGCAAGCTCTTCTACCCAGCCGAATCACCTATGGAACACCGTACCTCGCCCTCAAGACATGTGAAGTCGACAAGCTGAATGTGCTCATCCGCAAAGCTACCAAGCTCGCCATAGGGCTACCTCTCATGGCGTCGACCACCAGACTCCTAAGAATGGGTATGCGCAATACCTGGCAAGAGCTGCCAGAAGCCCAACGGACCAGTCAACTCGAGAGACCTAAGCGTACGTCGACGGGCAGATCGGTCCTTGAGCGCTTGGGCTACAGCGAGAGCTACATCTGCGAGGCAGACCGCAAAGAGAAGATGCCACCGTACATGCGAGAATCATTCAGCATCACCCAAGTACCGCGTAACACGCATTCCGAGTACCACCGGGAAAGACGAATCGCTCGAGTCAACACCATTCGCAGAAGACACCAGCACGATCCAGATGCTCGCTACGTCGACGCGGCAAAATACCCTGGCAAAATGCCTACGCTTTATGTGTGGTCGATGCGGAAGGACAAGAGCTGGCATCCGCCACCCCCCGGGTGCGGAGCTCCGAGTCAGCCGAGGAAGCAGCGATCGCCCTTGCCATTATGACTGGTAAGGACGCGGTCGTAGTTTTCACAGATTCCCAATCCGCTGTCCGCAAAAACACGTGAGGCCGAATCTCCGCCGAAGCTCTCGAAATTCTGAGAAAGAGCCGAACTCATCTTCCTTACACCTGCGTGGTGTGGGTGCCGGGGGACGAGGAGCTTGAGGGAAATGAAGCGGCTTACGCTGTGGCCCGCGGTCACGTCGACCGGGCCTTCCTCACCGCCTTCCTTGACCCGCGGTTAGCCAGCTCTGCAGAAGAAGTGGAGACCGTACCACCAACATACAGCGCCATCTAACAACACTATCGTCTAGCTCTCAGGGTGTACCCGCAACCTCACTCTAAGCTAACTAAAGAAGAGGCAACAGCATTTCGGAGACTTTAAGCTAACACCTATGCACACGGCACCCTACCGCATAGAATCTACCCAACGCTATACGCCTACAACTGCCCGATATGCGATGTGCCAGAGACACTGCCCCACCTACTACTCGAGTGTCCGTGGCGCCACGAAGATCTCAATACCAAGTGCGCAACGACTGCACGTATCAACCCCCTAGCCTAAACGTGGGAGGCCAAGATTGCCACACGTGACCTAGACGACCAACAAGGACTTGTCGCCAGGGCCCGGGAGGCGATTGCGGCCAGAGGATTCCTGGAATAAGAGACACTCCCACCTAGGGTGACCCCGAGCTCACAAACTCGGGAACACTGATTCGAAAAATAAATGTTTATTTCTTCTTCTCTTGGCGAGCGTTGAGCCGCAGTGCCATGAATACAATGGACTAGTATATACCACAAATAAACTCGAGGTGGTTAAAGGTGGGAACTAGATACGAAGCGCAAGCCGTAAGAAAGTAAAAGCCGAATTCTCCTGTCTCTCATTTCTCCCAAGCAGCCATTGGCATGTACATTGAGCACTATCTGACAGGAAAAGGTTGCTATGTTATACTCGCTGGGCGTAACCTCTTTGGTTTTAGAAAGGTTTAGCGAGCATTGGGCCCCAGTGCCATGAATACAGTGAACTAGTATATAGCGTGAACTCGAGGTGGTTAAAGGTGGGACGTAGACCCGAAGCGCAAGCCGTAAGAAAGTGTGCGTATGCCACCTCTCGTTTAGTCCTTGTTATGTCCGCTGGATGGCGGTGCTTCTATATGGGGAATACACCAAATCAGGGAGTACAAGGTGATATGGGATGGACATCATTTGAGGGCAGGGAAGCTAGCAGCAAGATAAAATTTGAGAAACGATTGAGAGAAATGGGGGAAGAGCGTTGAGCTAGGAAGGCTTTCAGCTACTTGTACATGAAGAATGTCGATACAAAATGGAGGAAGTGATCCAGGAAGTTGACTGGTAAATACTTAGAAAACAGCTGGTGGCAAAACCAAAAAGAACTATCGGTCAAGAAGAAAGTGAAGGAAACGGAGACTGACATGTGGAGAATGGGCATGATTAAGAAGTCGGCGCTAGAGATCTACTGAAATTTTAAGCAGGAAATTTCCAAGGAAAGGATCAATGATAATACTCGGGGTAGTTCTCTACTGTTTGAGGCCAGGACCGGGAGTACTGCGAACCAAGACATATCGGGCCAAATACGAAGGGGTAGACACAGTATGCAGTGCGTGTGGAGAGGAAGAAGAAACTGCCGAACACTTGATAATGTTCTGTAAAGGGCTTCACCCCATAGTTCAGGATGATGGCGCAGAGTTTTTCAAAGCACTTGGGTTTAGGGACCGGGAGGGCAAAATAAACTTTAAGCGGGTAGACTTAACTAGAAGGAGGTTATCTGACTGGGTTCTAATGTCAAGGCACAAGTGAAAATTAAACTCTTCACTGCAAAGTACGAATCCTCAAACTCACTTTTTAAGGAAAAAAAATAAATGTAGTTTTTGGTTCATTAGGTATTAGGGCTTGGTGGCGCTAGCGACCGCCCGATCTAAAGGGTACAGCCATATCCATCCATCCATCCATCCATCCATCCATCCATCCATCGAATATATGATGAAAAGAAGCGAGATGGTGGTGCTTGAAGTGTTGAATAGATGGATTGATTGATTGATGATTGATTTGTGGGGTTTAACGTCCCAAAAACCACCATATGATTAAGAGAGACGCCGTAGTGGAGGGCTCCGGAAATTTCTACCACCTGGGGTTCTTTAACGCGCACCCAAATCTGAGCACACGGGCCTACAACATTTCCGGTTGAATAGATTTACGAACGGACACACAGACAGATGCATGGATGGAAGCATGAACGAACGCAGGGGCGGATGCATGGACGAATGCAGGAACGGACGCACGTACAGACGCACGCACGGACGAGGGGATGGATGCATGGACGGTCACACAAATGGACGGACCGAAGGAAGAACGAATGGCGGACGAATGCTTCGCCCCACCCTCCATCATTCCCTCCGTTTTTCTAAAACCAAGTAGGTTATGCCCAGCGAGTATAACGTAGCAACCCTTCCTTGTCAGATAGTGCTCAATGTACATGCCAATGGCTTCTAAGGGGGAATGAGAGACGGGAGAATTCGGCTTTTATTTAACGCGCACGCTGCAAATTTTTTATTGTTCAACAACGCACAGAAGAAATCTCTCACCGGCAACACCTTGGAGATCAAAATGTAAGACTGGTTACACACTATGACTAACTACTACGACTACGAGAACGAATGGGTGCCGCTATGAAGAGTTTCGCCCCTCAAAATGGACGGTACCTTAAAGTACGGCCAGGACAGCTCGACCGACAACGCTAGTTCAAGGACGTCCATGACGTATGGGTAAATCGAGGCTTTATTACAGTTGTCGTTTTTGTACTTCTGTTTGCCACGCATTTCGTGTCCCGAAGGACTGGCAATCCTTTGATAAAATAAAACGTTCGAGGTCTGGGTCGCAGCCGGTCAAACTGGAATGCCAGAGAGCTCGAACGTCTAGTGCAGCAATTGGCATTGATTGACATTCATCAAAGTGTGCATGGCAGTAATTATGCGTATACTTGGCGTCGAGCAGCGTCGAGCAGCCGAATTGATCGCGTGTATGCATCCCCCAGTCTCATTACCTACGTTCACGACACCGGGGTAATGTCATTGCCACCGACACCAGCGTACATTAGCGACCCTCGGCCGGTTATGTTATCTCTCCACCTGCCAGCGGGGACGCCAACGGTTCACAGACCATGGCGTCTCGATTGCCGCGTGCTCCAGGACTCTCAGGCTACGGAGAAATTATCCCGAGCGTTACGCGCATCGCTCATTGGGGCGGATGTAGCTGATTGGGATCGCCTCAAAGAACAGTGGCGGCATCATTGCAGTGCGTCGGGCAGAGGACTTTGCACCCGTATGTCGAAAGATGCGTCATTGTTAATCCAGAAGATACGCATTGCCAATCGAGATCCCAGTCCTTCCACTGTAATGCGGGCATGGCAAGAGGAGCTCGTTGAATGGTACCAGCGTATTACGCGCGCTTTTTCACTCTCGGCTGCAGCTCGGCGCTGTAGACGTGCACCCTGTGCGCACCCTGAGGTGCTGAGGTATTCACGCAGAGCTCTGCTTTGTCCACCAGGCTGGCATGCCCACTCGCTAAACTCTATCACCCCAGCTGCTGCGGGTACGCGCGACTTTCAGGAATTCACTCAACACTTTGAGTCAATTGCTCGATCTGGTGCTAATGTCTGTTACCCAGGATCCGTTACTTCGCATCCTCTGCTAAAAGATTTACCTCATGATTCCAACATGTCAAATGACGTCCTCTTATCACCGCCATCCGATGACAAAATCAAAGGCGCATTAGACGCAATGAAAAAGGAATCGGCCCCAGGGCCTGACGGACTCCCTGCAGAGTTTTATGTACAGTTCTGGCCTATCATTGGTCCAACTATGTCACGCGTCATTCGCAAGTGTTTCCAAGATATTACACTTCCAACCTCCTTCCACAAAGGCCGTATAACACTAGTTCCCAAGAAAGACCCAATATCCACGCGACCAGAAGATTGGCGCCCTATTACCCTGCTCAATGTACATTGCAAGCTCTTGGGTAACATTTCGGTGCTCCGAATCAGTCCATTTCTTGCAACATTAATCGCTCCCTACCAGGTCTGTTCTGTTCCGGGCCGAGAAATACACACCCATACGTAGTTAACGCGTGACATCATTCAATACACCATTAGCCGATGTGTGCAAGGACTGTTGTTTTCATTCGATCAAGAGAAAGCTTTTGATTTCATAGAACATGTCTACATACTAAATGTTTTACATGCATACGGATTCCCGAATAAGATCATTGACCTTATCCACGTGAAGTACACTAATTTAGAAAGTACCCTTTACTTAGATTCCCGTGAGAGTCACGCATTTAGAGTCACGCGTGGGGTTCGTCAAGGGTGTCCCCTCTCCCCAGTGTTATTTATCCTTGCATTAGAGCCCTTCTTAAGGGCCGTTGAATATCACCCGCAAATTCGTGGCTTACCTCTACCCGGTACACTCAAGTAAAGGTCGCTGCATATGCAGATGATATCACTCTATATGTACATAATGAACAGTCGCTGCAGCATGCTCTTGATACATTCCATGATTTCGGTATTATCTCCGGAGCAAGGTTAAACTTTTCTAAAAGCCAGTATTTTTTCATTGGCAATCCCAGCGGTCGTATCAACATCACATCGCCTTTACAGTGGTCTGCTGAGATTTGAATACTCGGAGTTACTTTCACTGTGTTTGGTATACAGGATAGCATCTGGTCATCCGTTGTACAAACTCTTCTAAATGATATCAAAGCAGCCAGGTACTTCGAATTCCCCCTCTTGGAACACCGATACTTAACTCAAACGGTGTACCTAGGAAAATTTTGGTACCTTCGCCATTCTGTTAAACCACCGCTCCACGTCTGCAGGAAAGTGCAAATGCTGCATCAGTTCATTTTTTTGGTCTTGTGGCGCAGAATTGTTATCGCGTCCAGCGTTAGCTCAACCGCGAGATCAAGGTGGTTTTGCATTCCCCGACGTTTCTGTCACGGCTTCTACATTGTGCCTCCGCACTCTATTGCGAATACTAAGCAATGATGACATGCCCACTCAGACACTGGCTCGCTACCATCTGGGGCCATCACTACGTGTCTTCTTGCCGGATAGCCAAATAAACAAAGGTCCCAATCAACTGAATTGCCATCTCTGTATCGAGCCCTTCTGGCATTTCACCGACGTTTGGAAGCTACGTGCCCAGAGATAGAGGTGGCCGATTCTAAAGTGGTGGACACAATGCCCGCCCTTCTACGGCCCTTGGTGCCCCAGCATCGTCAATCTGTACTGAACCGCGCTTGGAAACCAATAACTGCCGCAGTGTTGCCAGGGCATCTCAGAGACTTTGTCTGAAGGTTGGGCTGGGGCTTGCTCCCCACGCTAGATCGGTTGCAGCGATGGCAGGTAGTTCGCACTTCCACTTGCCCCAACTGCGTCATGGTAGAGACCAATCGACATGCGACGTTTGAATGTGAGGTTTCCCGCCTTTTCTGGCGTGCGGTTAATGCTGGTTTTCGGGGACAGTGTGTGCGAACTTTCGTGTTCAACGGCCAATTTCCGCGTAGCCGCTTCTCCGCTCTCGTAATAGTTGCGGGGCTGTTCAGCCTTTGGAGAAACCGATGTAAGGCAGTAGGTGCCAATTGCCGCCGGCGTGCCTTGTGGACGATACTGGGGAGAATGAGACGAGAGATCCTCGCGTTCCTCTTCGAGGAGCTTTTCTTCCTCGGGGAGCAAGAGTTTCTGCGGCATTGGTCGTGCCCTTTCCTCAAGGTGGAACACGAAAAGATACAACTCATTTTTCGACCGACTTGGTGCTAAGCAGCGCCTGTTGAGTTGTTATATATGATTTCATTTGTTACAAATTGTGTTTCGTTTGAATCTATTGTATCGTTATATCATTGTATCGTGATATCACATTGAATTTTTGTGTACATGTATGTGAACATAATCATGTATATTAGAGCGAATGTCTTCACTGTAACGTAGTGATGTTAGTCGTGAAATATAGATGTGCCGAAGTGTATGTGCCCTGTTACTGGAATGGTATGAAGCCTTTCTGTTCTGTACATGCTGTAAATAAATTTTTTCTAAACGAATCAGCGACCTCTCAGTCCCAGCTTCTAGGGTGACATGCATTAAAAGGGCTACTTATGGTTTAAAAGTTGTTGTTATAGTAATTCAATTTGATGCTGATACAAACCGAGATATACCCCCTAACTTATAGGCGACAAGGTAAATGTTGCAGCGGCTCGCAAAGCCAGTTATCGTGTTCCCTGCTTTGTTATTCATCCACTTAGGAGAAAAACAAGATCGCTTTGGACATTCAGTGTTTTCACGCGCAGAATTCCCTGTAAATACGGTAGAGGCAACTCTGGCGCTACTGTCTAATGAAAGGTGAAACTCACGGTGCTTCAGCCAGTACTGGAATGACGGGTAGTACTCGGGTTTGTCTAATAGATATATTTTTCGCCTCCGTTTGGCTTCGAGTAAGCTATTTCCACTCTGCAGCCAGGCGAAGTTCATCCAAAATTCAGAAGTTGCGCTTCACCACCTTTATTTCTCTAGGCGCAGTAACTAAATTCGACTCACAAAGTGCACAACGGTCGAATCCTTTATTGAAACAAGACCAGAACACAGGCATAAAGAAATGAACTCGACATGTACTCTAACTGGGCTCAATAAATGAAGCTCAATAAATGAGCTTCAGTGGATGTCGCTTCACTACAATCGTCGTTAACCCAAAGTGACGGCTGTATCATAGGAGTACGTACGTACTGTTTATAAGATCGGATAGCCAGCACTGCATCGTCAATTGACGCTACGAACTTTAAAGTCTATATGAAAGACAATTTGGAGACCAGCGTAGTTCTGCGGTAGAGTAGGTGAACGTCATGCAGAATGAGGCACTTTATTAACCGTGTATGTACTCGCCGTTCATGATTGATGGATGAATGGATAGATGATGATGTACTACAATTGGTCTTCGCAACAAGCTTTAGCCCGTTTCATGCCGCCCACGTCGGAACAAAAAGATCGAGCGCTTTCTTTCTCTCGTGCTTTTTTTTCGCGGCATAAGCTACGTTAGGAATGAAATAACTCGATCAATAAGTCACTCTGCACACAAAGATCGAGTCTTCCTGTGACGTGGCGGGCCCGCTGGGCTGGCCGTAATTGTTTTTAGAGTTCGGAGCTGGTAATAGCACCCTCCTATTCGGAAGGCGTGATGACTTCTCCACAGAGTAACGCGAGACACCGGTATAGCAAGTTTTCCAAATTAGCTATATCATTGCAGAGGAATAGGTATTAGTTTGCTGTATTTCGGTATAAAATCTTGTGCATATCGACGGGTAAGTGTATGCCCCGACTTGAAAGCCTGCGTGTCAGAGCTTCAGGTCTGCTTAGTTTTCGGTGCGGTGGGGGGTAATGTCTCCAGGCCAGGTGAAAAATTAGTCAGTTCGTTATACAATATCGGAGGGTCCCGATTTTCCCAAACATCAACCGCACCCGATAGTGACGTGGTTTATAGTCCTCGCCACAGCTATGTGGGCTGACTAGCTCATATTTGGCGGCGCTCCCTCTTTCCATCCCCGTGTGTGCTGTTAATCAACATGTGTATGTGGCTTGATATCCTGACCGACGGATCCACAAAACCAGTTTCGTATTGTGTCCTTGGCAAGTGCTCTGACCACTGATATCGAGTCGCTGTAAATTGTGGACCTCCTGTGTTTGGCGAGGCCAACACAATCGGCACTTGCGCTGGTACTTCAGTCGTCATCGTCCGGACCATTGTGGAATTTGTGATACCGCTCTCGTGGTTGATGCTCACTCCACATAAACCTTCCTTTAGCAAACTGGGCCGCATCGTCGAAGCGACAGTGCCGAGCAGTTCCTGAGCCCTTTGTAGTAGAAACTTTGCCCTGAAAGTGATGAAATAATGCACACAAATAGGTAGCCACGTTAACAAATCTCACTTATCTTAGACATGTTACGAAAAACGAAGTACGGGACGGTCGTGTTATCACACTCTCGATGGTAACAAAGCGCTGACAGCAGCAATGTGGTACATGCCTGGCGAGTGCTCCACCAATACGAAGTCATACGTCCTCGCTTGAGTATAGTTCACCTTCTTATAAGCATCACCGGCATAACATGAAGCCGAACACAGATCACAACACACTTCAAACACGAGAAAAATTGACGCAAAACGGAACCTCCACAAGGCTCCCGAGTGGCGAGCGGCACATCTAAACAAATATCGTTACAGCCCTGCAGACGTACACCGCATTAGCACACTGAAAAATTTGCAGTTAATTATTAAAAATATACCTAAATAGATATTACAGAAATGCGTAAAGC